>CM031236.1:561402939-562002939 GCA_018340775.1 Taxus wallichiana var. yunnanensis | reverse complement strand
ACTGTAGAAGGATGAGGAACCTGTAGTGCATCATATAATGGGCTCTGTAAAAGATGACCAAGGTTGGGTAGGTACTTGTCCAAATGAAAGGGCTCGACAAATAAGAAGTGATTTCGAATAAGTAAATTCATCCATGCATTAAGGAAGAGAGTGGAATGGTCCTCGCACATTGGAAGTGGAAAGGAGTATGGTGCAATGACTATATAAGGATGAGAAGGAGACTTTTGATGTCTTATGAGATGTGGGAAGTTTCAACACTCTGTGAAATAGTGAGAGGAGGAGATGAGTCCTCTGTAGTACTCTCATCATCATAACTAGGAGCACAATCCTCATCATCAAGAGAAGAATCAAGTAATTTTGTGTCAATAGAATTGGCATCACACAAAGAATAAGAGGATACAACTAGATCAGCAACAACAACAATGGTGGTAGTATGTGAGGGGTCTCTAAACAAGTCTTGAAAGATGCTCTAGATGCGATGGGGAGGATCTGAGTCTACCACGTGAATGCGGAGAGGTCTGGTGATGGACAACATCAAGTGACCAATAACATGGTCACAAGTGTCAAGAAAGTCCTCAAGACAACTGGAATCAGTGGGTGCAGAACTGACCCAAGAAAGAAGTGTGTAAAACCCTCATAGGTAAAGTAGCATTCCATAGAAGAACACCATGATATACGTTATCTCTCCCAAGATAAATGGTGGAGGTTGTAAGGTGATCCTACGATGCCCAAGTCTTGAAAGAGAATCCTATATGATGCGAAAGCAAGAAAGTGCTAAGGTACACAAGAAGAAGGGTGTAAGAATGTAAGACATCAGACTCAATGGATAATGTTTTTGTATGTAATATAACACCCAATAAGAACAATGATAAACCACTTTTCGGCGGCACTTTATAAGTAGTATGTGATTAAAATAGGGTGCATTCATGCAATGCCAAACAATTGACCACTCACCTTGCAGTAGGTGATGATTTGCAAGAGAGTGGAGGCCAAAATGAAGTTCTAGTTAGAAGAAGAATAACAACACACAATCAAGCACAAAAGGTGAAAAGAAAAAATAAGGGTACACTACTCAGCATGGGAAAATGACATCTCATAACTCAAAAAATAAGGCTCTCTTTCCACAAGGTTGTGGTGGATGTGTCCACTAGCCATAGGTGAAGAAGAGCAATATAATGCAGTGAGCCAAAAAAAGTGGCCCAGACATCCCAATAACCCTATATGTGGAGCTCGAAAAAAGGTCCCCTTGTTATGATCAATTTTTATTTATTTCCCCTTACAATGTTTACACAATGTGGAAAACTAGGAAAAACTCAAAAAAATCTAAAAATGATGGGGTGTCAAAATTCCAGGAGGATAAGAGAGGAGCTGGTCGCTCGGAGGTAGCTAGGCGGGTAGGTCAAAAGCTGCTCGTGAGCTAGGCAATCCTGGGAGAGGGATGGACTAGTGAGATCATGGATTACTTGGCTCGGCTCGGTGAGTCGAGCTGGAGGAAAGGGTCAAGTCACGTGGTGAGAGGTGAGATCGCAGGGGTGACCGAATTAGCAAGATTATGAGTGACAATCTTGTCAGTAGTGTGTTGTAGAGTTAGGTAGTAATTCGTGTGTCGTGCAAGGTGAGTAAGCGGAAAGTTGAGTAGATAATGCATGAAAATGAGATGTTTACCTAATCTAGTGAGTTTTTCATAAGGTGCGTGCAGTGGGGGATTTCAAGGTGAGTCACACGTAGGTCACCAAGTTAAATGAGAGGAAATCATTGCGGAGAGTTAGGCCACGTGGTTGAGTTGGAATTTTATCGAGAGGACGAGGCAAGGCGGAGAGTCTCGAGCAAGGTGTGGATGCGTGGAGTCCAATACATGTTGGTCATTGAGGTTAGCGGTGTAACTTTTGAAGTGTTAGGTATGTCAAGTTCACCGGTAAGATGAAATGCAAATCGGTGAGAATCTCACTACAAGAAGTCACTAAGGTAATGTAGAGCTAAACATGGAAGGCGTCGGGGAGGAGGTTCCGAGACACAAACTAGGTGGAACATAGCATCAAAATACCAACATAGGGTTTGAAGAGATGCCAAAAATGATGATAAAACAAACCAAAAGATGGGTCTAAGCTAGAGAGGTCATTCGATTGAAGATTAAACACAAAAATTGATGCAGAGGAGGATGTGGAAAACCAAGGCCGAGTAGGAGGAGAAATGGAAGAAGTTGGAGTACGATGTATATCAGCCAAAGCACAAGCAAAAAAACATAAGACAACAAACATTGAGGTAGAGAACAATGCAACTATCATGAATAGTGCAACCAAAACTCGAATGGTCAAAGATGGATCCACTAAACCCAAAATCGGTCGAATAACGCAAAGATGATTAGCTCGTCAAACCAATGTAATTGCAAACCAAGGTGGAAAGCTAAGGGATAGCTCAATTCTTATCTCGGTGAGTTGGGGCTGAGTTGGACCAAAACTTGAACTTTAATAACCTTAAAATGCACGAACCATCACATTGAGACCTTTAAACTGAAAGAAAACTTATAAAAACACCTCTCCTAAACATGCATGTAAATCTAGAAACACAAAACAAGAAAACTCAAAACCACAAACCATGAATAACACATGAATAATAATGAAGCTCAAATCAATACAAGAAAATCAAGTACGAAATATCCATTACAAAAATTCATGCAAGACCTTTTTATCATGAATTAAAGTCCAAAACCAAAAAAAAAAAAAAATCGAAAGAGTTACATGGATCCACACAATGTGTGCTCTGATACCATGAGGGAGAATGTAAAAATGTGAAGCACGAGGATCATGAGGGATGGTGTGAACATCAAAAAATATAAATCGAGCATCATGACAAGATCTCATGAAGAACGAGCATTAACCAAAGTGCATCCACGATTCAAAAATGGGTACAACCTTGTTAACTTAAAAATATCACACTCTCATAGATCTGAAGTGATGTACATATAGATGGTACCGAGTAAACCCTAGTTTTGTAATGATGACCTCTCAAGTTGAGAGGGGATTATATTCTCATAATGGGAAGTAACTCCCATGACACATATGATGCACACTGATGCATAAGGTAATATCATATTGACCCCTAAATGACACCTAGACTATGACCTAACCTAAATGATATGACCTTCCTTATGATGTGGTATATGACTCACACACAACAAAAATCACATCACAATTTCCACGTGAACACTTATACCTTGATTAAAGATAGACCATAATAGATTATATATGTGTTGAAGGATATAAGTGTAGAAGTAGAGAGATATAAAGGTGTTGGTTTTAGGAAAATAGTTCGTGAATGAGATGAGAGGAAGATTAAATTTTTACATTCATCCCAAAACTTGTGTAGGAGGATGTTTACATATGTGAAAAGAAAAAAATTCATATGAAGTGGAGGAGATGCTAGGTGACTTTACGGATAACATGTTGTGGGATATTTTGGATGGATTACCACCTATGTGTAACAAAATCCATCGGGCATATCTAGTTTTGGAGTCTAGTTTACCAAGCAAGGTCACATATAGGTCGATTCCTATGGAAAACAAGGAAATAGAGAAGCAAGTGTAATATTTTATGAGAAGTGGATGATCAAACATTCTCTCAATCCATGCACGATATTAACATTATCGGGAAAAATAATGGAGTTGAGTGGAGGATATGCATTGATTCCAAATCCATCAACAATATTACCATCAAGTATAGGTTTTCATTGCCAAACATGGAAGTTTTGGTGGATTGTTTAAGTGGAGGGAAGTACTTCACAAAGATTGATTTGAAGAGTATATACCACCAAACCATGATAATAAGGTGACGAGTGGAAAACTACTTTTTTAAAATCATAAAGGATTGTATGAATGGGTAGTTATGCTATTTGGACTAACACACCAAAATGCTCATGTGACTCATGAAAAAGTGTTAAATCCTTATCTACGTGAGTTTTTCATTGTGTATTTGGATGACATTTTGATTTTTAGCAAAATATAGAAAAACCCACTTGGTCTATTTACATAGTGTTAGAGAATTTTCGCGAGGAGAAGTTGATTATAACCTCGAAGAAGTATAGTTTCATGAAGTGAGAGTTGTATAATTGTGGTTTGTGATATATTGAGTAGGATTAAATATGGATCCTAAGAAGGTGTGAGCTATGGAGTAATGGTCCTCACCCGAGTACATTTGAAGTGATAAGTTTTGTGGTTTAATGGGTTTTTTTTAATTATACAATACTTCAATGGAATTTTCACACCCATCACAAAGTTGATGCAGAGAGATGAGGAGATTACATGGACTACATACACAAAATATGGCTTTCAAATATTAAAGAAAGACATAGATAGCCAATGTTGGCTTTTCCTCATTTCAAGAAAGTAGTTCATGTTGAATGTGATGTGAGTCGAACAAAAATTAGAGCTATGATGAGTCACGACTATAGGACCATTTCCTATTTTAGTGAAAAGTTGAATAATGCAAGAAAACAAATTCAATTTATGATTATGATTTTTATGCCATGATACAATATTTAGAGAAGTGAACACACTACTTGTTTCGTAAGGATTTAATGATGTACACATACCATTGAGCACTCTAATTCAAAATAATCAAAATAATTTGAATCAAAATGCACATGAAATGTATTGATTTTTATGAAGCTACTCATTTTTCTTGAATCGTAGAAGTGGTAAGTTGAACAAAATTGCAAATGTGAAAAGTAGAAGATATATATTATTGAGGTAAATGCACCAATTGGGGGTCAAAAAGAAGACATAAATCTGAAATTAGGAAAACGTACGCGCGTTTTTGAATGACATGTATGCATTATCATTTTCTTGGTTTTGTGTTTCCCGATCCTAAAACACGTGAGTGTTAAAACCAATACACATTATAACCGTACGAGTTATAACACATACATGTTTCTAGTGGTCACTTTGCACTTAATGGAAGTATACGGTTTCTTTTATTATTTTTTTATACTTTTATTTTTTTCTGATACTTTAAATTTATTTTAGTAAATATAAGAAATTAGGGTCAATTTGCACTGATGGAAGTGGTCTCGTAGCTCTAACAGTTATAATCTAGAAGATAGTTTTTCAAAATCTAATCTGGTCAGTACTTACTCATTTTTAGGATTTCAACAAGGACCTAAAACTTTCAAGGCATATATATTGTAGTTGGTCTTTATTTTGGGAAACATATAGTCATTTTGTAGGTTTTTTGACCTTCTGGATTGGATTTTAGCCCTACCACTACTTGAATTGGTACTAATTTTGAAATTTTGTCCATAATTCACTTTAGTGACCAAGAATCAACTTTATGATGTTTATCTACTTCTTACTAAAATGATATCCTTGCCTTTTAGATAGAGATTGCTCCTTGAATGGGATTCATGTCCTATGGAAAAAATGAGGTTATTGTAATGTGCCTCCTCATTAAGGTGTGATCATGCTACTAGGTTTTGAATGAGTTTTACAAATAATACCAAGTGAATCGCATCAAGTGAACTCATGATTGCTCATTCTTAGAAACAGGGTGCTTCATATAAAGATTATCCCCTCAACTTTCTTGGCTCTAAAATAATCCTTTCGTGGAATCAAATTCACGATTATCATATGTTTCTTTTATCATATGTCTCTCATGGAGATAGATGATTCCTTAATACTTCACACATGATGGTCCTGGATACCTTAGTGGCATGACTAGCTCATTTTAGCTTGTTCTTTACAAGAGATTTGGGTACACTGACAGAGTCGGGATTTGATGATCATAAAGTCACTCCTTGAGATCCACATTTCAAATTTAAACATGATGAATCATTCACAATTAAATTTATTGACCAAGATGAAACCTGGGTGTAAGCATGCTTATGGTACATGGACACCTTTTTCTCAAGTTTTCCTCATGGAAATGGGTTTCCTCCTCTAGATAGGGGATGAATCCTTGAATGAAATTTGAGGATGAGTTACATGTTCTTGACCTCCATACTTCACTGAAACACTAAAAATCACATTTTATGATCAATGAAACTATTCTAAAAATATAATTCTTCCTGCAACTCAAAATTTAGGTCCTATTTCATTTTGAACTAGGAGGGGCAATGAAGAGTTTTGTAGTACCTAAAGAAATATTTAAGCCTTGAATAAATGTTGATTATTCCACCTTGTATATTATTATAATATACTTTTAATGCCTATTTTTTCATCCTAACTCTTTCCAAAACTCCTGGAATCATCTAAAGAAGTTATCTTTCACTATTTTAGCTTTCATTCCCTACACTTGAAAACCCGGTCTTAAACAGATTGCTCCTGAATGAGATTTTATTTCCTAAATTTACTTAGACATCTTCAATTCTCTTTGAAATCACCCTCAGATTCTTATATTTTCTCTAAAAACTTCCGAATGGTGTTTGTACGTACTCCAAAATTGTAAGGTATTGTCTTTTTAAGGAAGTGTAACAAGTGCCCCAATGATGATTAAGATCTCTTCGCAAGGTGTTCTAATCCTAGCTCGTTAAAAATGCGTTAACATCCCGCATGCCCCACTTAGCCCCGCATGCTTTGTTTTTCCATTTTCCCATTTTTTCTTGGCCTTTTGCTCTTGGTGGTATTTTGAAGCTCATGACTTGCCTATGCAGGCGGCGGTCCTGTACGCTTTCGATGTTAACGTTAGCGCGTCAAGCGTGAAAATTCAATTTTCACCCGCTTTCCTTGCCGACTAAAGCTTGTATTTATGTTTTATGATCAACAAACCTGATTTATCTTTGTTTAATAGTGGGAGAGTTCAATTTGAACTTGCCTTCCTCATGTAAAATGCTATAAATATGTAGCTTGTCTACAAGTAAATGGTCTTGGTTCTTTGTCCTGAGTCTTCATTCTTGAGTTTCGAACTTCAATACTCGAGTCCCTAGATTTATTTTATGAATCATTTTATCTTTAGCATGGATTATAATTTTGAGTATTTAGTTATGCCTCACTGTACACCGACAACGATCCTGCTTAGGAATCTTATGGGCCAAGCTTTTCTCTTGCACCATCCCTCTCCTACTTGTACTTCGTTGTATTTCTTTGAAGTTGCTATTGCTCACTATTTGAATACCTGCTATTTATCATTTTGTTTTATCATTGAGCAACAACCCTCGCTAGGAATCGCATAGGCCAAGCTAGTTCACTTGCGCCATCCCTCTCCTACTTGTGCTTCGTGCCATTTTTACTTCAAAGTGACTACCGTCCCAGTGCCTTCTCTTGCTGATGCTGCTATACTCCTACTCTTTCTGGATTCACGTGAACATGCAAGAACGAAGAGATCACTCTGAGGGGACAAGCTACAACAAAACTGGATTTGCCTCTTGCTCAAGTAAACTTGTGGTAATCTTTAAATTGTCAAAGTTATTATCAAATAGAGTAGTGAATCATTTTATTTCGATTAAACTCACTTTCAATATAGTGCCGGTGAATGCTGTGGGGAATGATAGTTTCGAAAACTATGATTTGTTCCTCACTTCGAGGTAGGATTGAAGGTTTTCAATTAAGTTGATTAGTTGTCTTTTATTTAGATTCACACATCTCTAAGCATTGTGAATAACCACACCAAAGTTATCTCGCTTGTTTAGTTTTAGTATAAAGTAGTTCAATTGTTCTTGTAATTATAATGTTTCAATCGTATATTTTGTTTAGATTAGTTTCCCTTTCAATAGTAGTATAAATTTTTATTTTCAGCTTTAAGTTAATTTGGAGACTTCATAACTAGATTAAACGCTTAAATTCTAGTTAGAGATAAATCACTAGGGAATTTATGCTACCCGATCATAGCCTCTAAATCTCCCTTTGTCATTTTAGCTACTAAAGATCACACTACCGGATCTTAGTCATCCCAATCCTCCCATGGTTAGCCATAAGAAAGTTGTTTTCCGATTCTCATCCTCGCTTAGTAGCTTTTCTATCATAGAAAACTAACCATAATCTCGGCTGTGACTTCATCTAAGTCACCCGCATTTCAAGCCACCGGTGTTCTAGCACGACCTCGAGAGGTCGGGTGCGGGAAGGTCACTTGCTGATTATCATCCTCACATGTCACTTTTATCATTATGTCAAGGTGTTCAATTAGCTACATAATGGACAAAAATGTCCTTTTTAGGCCTTCAGAGGAAGTAGTTTCTTATCAAAACTAAATGAGTTGATCAATCATCTTAGACACTATTCCTTACACACTCAAACACAGTGAATGATCTTATTATGAATTTCCTTTGAGCCAAGGTAAATTTTGAACTCATGATAGGTTGTCTAGATGATACAAGAGCACCATCCAATCCTCTTTAAATAACTTCAACTCAAAATACAACTTCCCCAATTCAACTTTTGCTTGTTCCCTTGTTTCAAGTAAGTCTAGTTAGGGTTTGAAAGTAAAATTAAGAGTTTAATGGATTAGGGCCTATTTCATCCTTACATCCACCTTTCAACACACCTATACACCTTACTCAAGCACACCTCAATGTTCCATTACTCATTTATCTATCTTGTTATATTTTCAACTTTTGGCTTTTAAGACTCTTTGTTTGCTAAAGCTCTAAACAATATTCCCAACTTTGTTTTTCCCATTCACCTTGACTTTTACTCAATATTATTTTCACTTATCTCATTATTCTTACCCATATCTTAATCACTAATTCAGATCACTCAACTCTTCCACTTTCACTTAAGGATTTTCATACAAACCCTTTCTCTCTGTAGGCTTCTTTATAGAACTATGTAGGATAGTCAATATGTATTCTTGATTAAATTTGTATAAGGATTTTCCCATGTTCCTCAAGGATTCAAAAAATTATAACACCACTCCCTCAATGATAGATACAACTTCCTTATGAGTTTATTTCCTAAGACAACTACTTCTCAAGATGGTCTTGAAAGTCACAAGAAATAAACGTGATTATACATTGCTTCCTTTACCTAATAAACACTCAATACTCTATCCTTATGACCTGATTTTATGATTCCTTGATACCATTCATCCTTCCTCCAAATTTTTAGAGGCTCCACCAACTTCAAACACATGGAATAAAGACTATTTTTCTAAAAGTACATCTTTCCTAGCCCTCAAACTAGGCATTAACATTGCTAGATTGTATTTGCACATTCCTTTGATTTTATTCTTATTCCAACTTGTACTAGGGATTTTGAAACTCTTGGTCTTATTATTACCTTCCTCCACACTTATCAAGGACTCTACCAGGCATAAGTATTAACTTTTACAATGAATGTTCTACTCTAGGCCCTTAAGACTGGGCACACACAGTTAGGATTGTGAACACAAATTTAATTTAAGAAATCCTCCTTTAGATGGCTTATTACCTTTTCTTGACTTTTGCAAACCAATTCATTGTGATTAATGCCCTAGAATAGACTCAAGGATTTTATTAAATCAGCATGTTCGTGCTACATACTACTAAACTTCTAAAACATGGTATAGTCTAGTCTCGAGTAATTCTTTCTATTTATTTTCCATTCCTGGACATTGTGTGAGGGTTCCATGAAACCTTAAACACCATTTATAGATAAGAATAAAATCAGAAAAACAAGATATTTACACGTGAAAATGCTTCGTAAAATAGTCTCTAACCTCAAAATATGATATCTCGGTCTAATAGACTGTGTGTCACATAAAGCACCTAAGCTTATAACATGCCTAGAGCTAGTTCAAATATTCAAATTATACATTTGGAGGGAAACTCCCTATTCTTTCCTATGGAGTCCAAATGGAATCATACAAGTTATGAGCTTCTCAATTGGACCCAACATACCCCTAGTCACCTAAGAAAGCCAAAATTGATTATTAACAAAATGTTCCTGCATCACCAGAGGAAGGATGCACAATGACTGAAAACCTTATTTTCAATTAAGGGCTTAGTTGTCATGCTTCAAAATTTTCAATTTCCATGCTAGTTATTTTTTCCATTCTAGAGCTATTAAAACACCCTCCGAGAGAGTTTAAGAAATATATCAAGCATCACTGGAATCTTGGAAGTGTTGAAGGTAATTTAGGAAGATTTAGGAAAGGTTTGATCATTCATGACTATCTACTCAATGTTAAGTTTTCTAGGTGTAGGAACAAACACTCTAATGGTAAAACTTTGATTCCATCTCTATAAGGATTTAGAAAAAAATAGGCATTGAAAATCTACGTAAATCCTCTACATGTTGGAGACATCCATTTTTCTCTAAGGCTTGAAGGTGTCATGAAGAATTTCAAAATAGTGAAGCTTCCCATTTTGGTTCCAAACCAACACTTCACCAATGCAACACTTCATGACACCAAATAGGGCACTACCAATCAACCTTCATGTTTCTTGATGATTGACACCTCATGTTGACTCATATGCCACCTAGACACCCTTTTTCATCAATGCAACTTGACATCAATGACAACACCAATGACACTATGTCCAACACATGTGTTTTGATTTGTTATGTATTATAAGGCATTTCATGAGTGCATATATTTGAGTAGTTTTGTTTCTTTGAGAGTTGTGAGGTTTGTAAAATCTAATTTTGACACATCTAACACTCCTACAAATGTCTGTATATAATCCAAAAGGCCCAAAACCTAAAAATGACTATATTCATTGTCAAAATAGACATCGATTATATAATTTAAACGCTAAAAGCTTTAGGCTTGATACTAAAATCTTGAAAATTTCTTATGTATTGACCAAATTAGATTATAAAAAACTATCTTATAAACCATGACTCATGGAGCTATGAGACTAATTCCATAAGGTGCATAGTGACCCTAATTTCTTATATTTACTAAAATAAATTTAAAGTATAAGTTTTTCATTTATTATTATTTATATTTTCCTAAAATTTTTAGGTGAATGTTGAAATCCTATAAATTTCCTATGTATTGACAGATAAGATTATAAAAACTATCTCCTAAACTGTGACTCATGGAGCTGAGAATTTGGTTATATAAGGTGCAGAGTGGCCTAATTTCTTATATTTATTAAAATAAATTTAAATTATAATAAATAATAATAAATGAAAAACTTAAACAATTATTTTTGTAAATAGAAGCATGCCAAAAACATATACAATGTCATATACTTTGTGGAACACATATGTGTTCCCTTCATTATTCCCCCAAACCAAGAATTTATAAGCTTAGAATTTCTTTGGTTTCCCAAACTTGCGCCTTATACCTATAACAACACAACGAACCTACGTGTTTTTGAAAAATATGCAAAAACTATGCAAAAACTCTCAAAACATTTTCTATCTTTCTTAAAATTTACCTACAAAATCAAGAAATTTTCTTTCTTATATGTACATTTTATATTTTTCCTATCCTAAAGTTTCCATTTATATTTATTTCAAATTATGTCTTTTATACCTCTATTTTTAGTGATTGTAAATGCTTATCTTTTGTCATGTATCTTTTTTTTCACTTCTCAAGTTGAAAATATATATCGAGACCCAAATTAGGCCTAATTCTATTCATATTCAAAAAAAAATCTAATTTTTGATATTTTTGAGGTAGTTAGGGGCACGGTCGCTTATTTGTTATTTTTAATTTTCAAAATCTTAGTACTTGAAAAATCATTAAAAATATATTCATTAAAAAATTTAAAATTTATATCCCAAACTAAATGTTCATATCTATCTTTCTACCAAAGGGTTTTCAAAAATACTAAATAGTGCTAAAAAAATGGGGGGGGCATGACCAATCAGTATACTATGTTTTTTACAAAAACAGGAGCACCTATTGACATTTTCAATATTTAACCCACTTAACCATTTTCAAAAAAAAAAATAGTAGTTTAAAACTAGACTTGAAATGCTACAATTCATGTTCTTATAACATTTTCAAATTTTGAGTGTAACTATCTCAAATAACTCATACAAGTTGAAGATTTTTTTTTTTTAAGGAAAAAAAAGTGTCCACTTAAGACCCGTTTTGGCCCCCCAACTTGGTGCACTTACCCTTGAGTAAGATGCATGTGGCGATAGTGGGGTTCGACACTATAAAATAACTCTACACAAAAGGTGAATTTTTTTGAAGAGGTTGGCGAGGCATGCACATAACCAATAAGTGTTAATCACACACTTTGGCTAGACTTATTCTTGTAAAAGGAATGTTATTCAAAGGAACATAGTTGTGTGTACCTTAAAGGTGATTGTGAGAGAATTTGATCTAAGAGAAGTGCTATGAGGGGTTTTTAAATAATTTGGTCTAGACAAGAGATTGGCATAGCTAAGTGAGAGATATTGTTAGCCTCACACTGGCTACAAATGTGCATCAATAAGTATATACAAATATAATTTGTTAATTGGAAAAGGGACGACTCAAAATATAGGGTCATATTAACTACGCCAATACTTGAGAAACTCCAGAGAGAAACTAAGTATGGATTTTGTTTTGGAATTTCCTATAATGTAAAAGATTCGTAATTATATCTTTGTTATAACCAATAGATTTTTGAAGATGGTTAGTTTTGTTTCTTGTAAGAAACTAATAATGTTTCTAATACAACTAACTTTTTTAGGAAGTTGTGAGACTATATGGATTATGTTAAAAATAGACAATAAGTTTGTCGGTCATTTTTAGTGCATATTATGGAAGAAGCTCAATATGAAGTTATAATTATGTTATACGGATCATTCATAAATAGATAACCATACAAAAATTATCAACAAGAGTCTTGATAAAAAATTATATGTTTTCTCTAAGAGAAGACAAGTACCCGAGGTTCAATCCTTCCATAGGTAGAGTTTTCCTAAAATAACTCTATAAACTAAAGCACCATGAAGTCACCTTTAAAATAGTTTATAAACTAATTCCAATAGGAGTTGAAGAATTGTGTGACATAACACAAAAAAAAGGAGAAGCCCAAAACAAAATATTGCACCATGAATTCACCTTTAAAATTATTTTATAATGTTTCTAATACAACTAACTTTTTTTAGGGAAGTTGTGAGACTATATGGATTATGTTAAACATAGACAATAAGTTTGTCGGTCATTTTTAGTGCATATTATGGAAGAAGCTCAATATGAAGTTATAATTATGTTATACGGATCATTCATAAATAGATAACCATACAAAAATTATCATCAAGAGTCTTGATAAAAAAATTATATGTTTTCTCTAAGAGAAGACAAGTACCCGAGGTTCAATCCTTCCATAGGTAGAGTTTTCCTAAAATAACTCTATAAACTAAAGCACCATGAAGTCACCTTTAAAATAGTTTATAAACTAATTCCAATAGGAGTTGAAGAATTGTGTGACATAACACAAAAAAAGGAGAAGCCCAAAAACAAAATATTGCACCATGAATTCACCTTTAAAATTATTTTATAAAATAAATCCAAGAGGAGATGCAAAAATCATGTGACATAACACGAAAAAAAAAAGGAGAAGCATAAAAACAAAATATTTTGTGCAATACGTGGAGGATGTGCAAGTGCGGCGTAGTTGGAAAGGATCAATGCGCAATATGAAAATCGTGTAGTTATGAGGAAATGAGAACAAGAAATCAAAGGAGACATAGTTGTTACTCACCTTTGGAAAGAGAGGTTCCTAAGAGGACATATGATAAGTTGAAGTGGAATAATATTGGACCATGTAAAGTCTTAAAGAAATTTGTGCCAAACACTTATGAGATAGCATTGTTCGATGGAATAGACATTTTCCCTATCATCAATGTTACAAATTTGTACCTATACTTTGAAGAGTAGACAAGTAATGAAACGGATCACACCATGTAGATTAAAGGCACCAAATACAACAAGTGTGCAAAGATATTGAAGACATTTTGGTTACACATGTATCAAATACAATTCACATAAAGGAATATAAAGAATATTTGGTAAAATTGAATTGTAAAGAATTTAAGGACGTTTTTTGGCTTAGCATAGAAAAATACATTAAACTTAATAAATTCGTTAAAAAACTTATTAAGCCCACATAAGCAAAAGATCATGTATCTTCTTACCCTAAATATATGATGTAGGAGCATCCAAGGTTACTTGCAAACATGTAGCATCAAAAAGAGTTAATAGTTAGGAGAAATAAGATAGTTAATAGTTGGGAAAAATGTGATCTTGTGAAATTCGGGTAGCTTTGTGTGACTTTGTGCACTCTTGTGCATGGTGTTTCTTGGCATTAACGAAGATGATGATTTAAGAGTTTCAAGTTTTTACAGCATTTTAATGTTATGCTTTAGGATATTTCGAGGGAGCTATAAGAAATCACATACACAAGCTTTGTCTTGATGATTTGTGCTCTACACTAATTTGCACTTTTACACCTATGTAGATCATACGTTATTTTACATGCTTATCAACATTGATAGAGTTACAACTTGAATAGGTGGGCCCTTGATCTGTTTGTTTCATTTCCTATATGATTGTGCGATATCGTATGTTTTGATTGGATGAAATTCCCACATGAATGATTACCTACAAACTAGTGAGTTGAAGTGATGGTGATATGATCAAGTTCTGAGAATCTTTACAAAGTTATATTTATTTATCCTACTACATTGTATAAATAGAGGGAGGAGTGATGGATGTGTGAAGCAACTAGGAGCATCCATTTGATCCTAGAGAGGGAAACAAACCTAGGGTAGTGAATTGATAAATAATTCAACACTTGTTGTGAACGAAGTTGAGTAACTTAAGGTTGTATTGTAAAGATCCATTATTCAAGGATCCAAGTTTGGATGAATTAAATCTTTCCTATTGCAAAGCATAATTAGGCTAGAGTCTTGAGGATTGCATCCCTTAGTGGATGTTGCAGCATTTTCTCATCAAATTGTAGAAAAATAGGAATTTATTGTGTTTGAGTTTGTAATCTTTCACTCACTTAATAATATAGGAATCCTTTATTGTTTCTTATGAGTTGCATTGAGATTTTTCTTGTGTGAGATCTTCCTATAAGAATTGTGGATTACATGTTCTAAGGCATTCTTAATTGATACCTCTAAATGTGACTCATCAAAATTCATGAATTTTTTCTTCCTTCAACATCTCCCAGATTTGATTCACTGAATGGGAATAACCTAGGCCAGTCAAAATTGAATCTCATGTCACCGGTGGTAGCCTAATTTTGGCTCGAGTTTTTCTTACCAATGGCCACAAGGAGACATATAGCCAATGCAAGAAAAGGTACCTTCTAAAATACCTATTTTTCCAAGAACGCATTCTTAACATGTAAAGTTTCTTCTCCCCTCATTTTTCATGCAAATTGTTGCATAAAAATTTCAAGCTTCCAAGAATGAAAACTAAGCCAAAAATTGAAAAAATTGCTCTCGAGTGTTCTTATAGCCCCTCTTGATCAATTTTTCATTTGTGTCATGTTCATTTTGAACTTGTAGGTACTTCTAAGATGATGAAAATAAAGTGCAATTGTTTGAAATGATAATACAAGTTCAGCATTTTCATTTGGTAAGATGCTTCTAATGGCTAGTTTCTCAACAGGCTTAAAAGGCCAATTTTGATCTTCTCAAAATATTTGTACAACTAGGACTGATCATAAATATCACAACCATCTCAAGGCATTGTTGAAGATTTTGGAGAGTAATTGAATTGATTTCATAAGATTTAGGAAAGTTTCAGAAGTTTAGGAAGTTTTTTGTTGATTTTGACTATATACTCTTTGCACCTTAGAAACCAACTTTCACCGCAATGAAAGTTGGTTTCTAAGGTCTGCAAAGAGTGTATAGTCAAAATCGGTACTGAGATTCAATAGAGGATTATGGGATATTTGTGATGATTCAAGAGATAAACAAGTAACCATATGAAATATTTAAGATCCCTCTTCATGATGGAATCACAAAATTCTTTTCAAGACATGGTTTCTTCTCAAGGCAGATCAATTTGTGCAGACTCACCTTATTGTCCCAAATGAAAAGCCTGGTTTTTTGGAGGATGAAAATTTAGGTCTCAAAAATCATCCCATTTACATTTTAATTATCTTGGGAGTCAAAATGATATAAAAATTTCCTAAAATGACCTTCTCGAGCTCCTGAAAAATAATTTCAAGATTCAGGACTTAGTCATTTTCTCAGTTGGATAGGTGGTGGGTTTTAGTGTCCTATATGTCCTAGTTGTCCCAATTATACAAAATATCGCAACTATCTCAAGGCCATGGGGACAATGGAGATAAGAAAATTCACCTGTCCCCCTCCTTAGCATTGTTTTTGAGGTCTTGGAGATTTTGGACCAGTTGGAATGTAAAGATATATTTGGGACCTAATCTTCCATGGAAAATTTTGAGAGCTCCGTAAGGAGTTTGGAGTCAATAGAATACTCATTGGAAATATTGAATAACCCTCCACATGATGGAAGTTTCAAATATTTCACAAGACTCAAGTATCTCTTAGGGAAGCTCAATTTATGCATACACACCCTGTCATCCTGAAACAAATGGAGCCATTATAGGGATTTTCGATCCAAATTGAAGGTTGTGACCCCTCCCATTATTCTTGGAATGATTTTGGGAGTCAAAATCATATAATACTTCACCACAAAATACCATTTTAAGCTCTAGAAATGCATTCTCAAGTTTCTCCTACTTAGCCATTTTCTCAATTAGATAGGTGGTGTGTTTTAATGATCCCAATTGTCCTCTCTTTCCTGGGACATAGGGGAAATAAAATGTGCCCATCCCCTCCTTAGCTTTTTTTTTTGAATTTTTTCTCTTTGGTGGGTTTTATTGTCCTAACTATCCCAAATGTCCCAATTGTCCTTAGGACAAAGTGGGGACAAGAAAATGCAAACCAACCTGCATCCCCTTTCATGGTTCTTCATATAACCTCCAAATATCTCATCCCCATGCATCCAAGACCCTTTTCCATACCCTAACTACTATCACTTCAGATTTGACTGTCGGATGACCGCAAAGCCTATGAGTGCACAATTGTCAAGTGTTTTTCATATAAGACTTCATGTCGTTTTTCAAATATTCAAGCCATCATTAATGGCTTCATGACATGGAAAAAAACAATATTGAAACATTTCTTCATTTCACAAGGATCGACATACGGAATCATCCGAAAATTAGAGGAAACAATCCTTGAAAAATCTAGTTTTGCGTGAACTTGTTTTCCGTGCCATGAAAATCCTATTTTATAGGGGTGTGGGGGAATTTTTTTCATCAAAATTCTTCCCTCCTTAGAGAAATTTTCAAATTCTATAAGATCCATCAAATAAAATCATCAAAAATCGAGGAAGGGTCTTGAAAAATCTAGTTTCATTAAAACTAGTTTTTACATGATGAAGGCACCGATTTTTCAAGATATAGTACCCGCACTTTACACACACAAATACAACAATAAAATACCAGGATAATTTTTTTTTACTTACGTTGCTCACTACACACAACACAACATGGGCTTCAAGTACAGAACTCGACTCGCATATGACTATCACAAAAATCATCGACTCACATAGACACACGAAAACGACGTAGGCATGCTGACGCTACACTTTTCCCAATGGAAGGTTACTAGTAAAGACCCAACCACAAGAACATGGCTTCAGGAATGGCGAACCCACAACACATCATTTCCTTAAATGTATTTTTGGTTAAAGTTAACATTCCAAGGACATTACGAGCAAGGATAAATTTTCTCGTTTTTCCACCTACATTTTCTTAAGCTTATTCCGCGGTTGAAAATACAATTCGACCTTCTCAAGTTGGCTTCTTATACTTTATATAAATTTCCATAACTGACATACATATTTGGCATAAATCAAATTGCATACAAAATACTTAATCATCTTCTATTATGTAAAAATATTCTTCTCCAACGTTTATTTGATGTCTACAGTTTTACCCTTACAACTCAAGCAGAAAGAGACTTGATGTCCAAAACGCAATCAAAGGATTTGACGGAGATTTAGATACAGGAAGATTTTCACCAAAATATTTCTTGATTCACACTATATTTATTTCTCTACCATTGTTATTATAATTTGAAAACTTATTGAATTCCTATAAGATTTATATATAGCTATGTATACATATCTTTTGTTTTCTCAAAGTTTGGTCACACCAAGGTAACTTATATTCTTTGCAACGCATGAAAAAGTTTAATTAAGTTATAAAGACTCCAAGATTGACCTTAGTCCTAAACTCCAATCTCGTGTGCAGCATTTATATAATATGCTCTTACATCGCACTAAGATCTCGCTCTTAGCGTTGTTTTGAAATCAGGAGTTACATAAGCATTTGACTAACATCTTGAAGGGGTACATGACCGGAAGAATTGTAACTATACATGAACCACATTCAAGAAAATACCAAGATGTTATTTTGATGGAAACCAAGGTAGCACCGCTGAATCGTTCCTTCGAACAATGACTCCTAAGGTGCCTTCTAAGGCGGTCTTCAACACTCAACCTGGTGTCGGACCTGAAGGGAGGGAATTCTTCTCGCGATTACCAAAACTAGAAGGAAACCGCATACTCTGGGTAGGTTGGACCATGACATTCCTAAATATGGGTTCACGAAAATGTCGCTAAACCTAATGACTATGATGGTAAACTCCAACTAGGGGGTTTTATTTACCTAACCTAGGGATCTCATCGAGTGCAAAGTTTTAAGGTCGTCCTACGATTTAAAATTTCTTATATGGTAAAAAGGAATCACACATGCAGGAAAGCTATGCACGAATATTTTATTAAGGTTGAGTGTTCCCATTATAACTCTTTACTATGTTTACAAGGTAAGAAGATAACCCAGTAAATTAATTTAATCGTTTATTGAATACTGAGAGAATACTACAATATATTAACTTCAATTTCAATTTACTATATATAAATCAAACCCTTTTTTTTTTGCATACACAACTAAAAATCAAATTGAACTGGTGATTAGAAGTACATTTCCTAAGTATCCCTAAAACTAGCATATCATGCATGTTAACAAATCTCAATTATAACTTTTCGGTAACAAGAGACTACATTACACAGTTATTCATTTTACAATGACCTATAAGAATTACAATAATAATAATTAAATTACACATCACCTTTTTCGTCGTCATTCTTCCATCCTGCAAAACCCACGTGAGCATGATATCAATAAATCGCTGGCATGGCATCCACCCTAAACAATCATAAGTATCATAATTCGCCCCATTTACATCTAACAATAATTACAATTTGCAATCGAAATAAAAGGTCTAGAACATGTATCCATTACATTTCATTTTTTTCATTTTGTAACCCAGAGAGAAAGAGAAGGGAAGAGAGAGAAAATTGTTTTGCAAAAGTTATAATACACATAAAAAGTTTCATTATAGTGTTTTAAACAGTTATTTAAGTGTGTTTAAACATTTTCAGGGTGATTTGGCAACCTTACGAGGTCCCGCATGACTTTCTACTTTACATTATCTCACTAGCTACGAAATGTACAAAAAGGTCTCGAGGCTAAGAAACTGCTTCCAAAGGTTATCTTCTCGATGATGATCATGCACATCATGATTAACTTTCTACGTTTCCCGTATATACCAGAATTCATAAAGAATCGGAATTGAAAAAGAGCGCGCACGGTTTGCGTTTGGCTAGGCTAGTTTTTTGGGGCCACTAGTCTATAGTTCACCCGAGTAAAACCGACAAAAGTAAGCTCAGGGCCCGAAAATCGCATCCAAAATGAACGTTCGATGGAGGAGCATGCAACGAGACATCTCTTACTCGTTCCCCTATATAAAGGGAAATTCATCAGAGTCGACAGGACTAAGAACTAGTAAACCATTTTTAAACAAGATCAAGTTTTCTGGAGAGACAAGACGAAATTGGTCCAATTTGACCTCGTCAAACTACGATCGGAGGCCTACAAAATGCCTTCGCCAAACTATCCCAAAAAGTTCTCTTTCCTACACTGAATGTTCCATGCATTTGTCTAGTATAAACGCTAGAGGTTTGCGAAGACGGGACGTGGTTTCTCCTTCCGGTTTTCAAATGGTGGTCCAAAACGAAAGCCAACTTTCTAGTTTTAACAGCTCTCTACTGTTGTAAACCGGTGTAACAGGGCTCCTATAAGGGCGTCAAAAGGATGTCATATGATCGTTTCGGGTCAAACCAAAAATCAAGGCGACTCCTCGTATACCAAGGTACACGAATGAAACTTCACATCTCGTTTCCAAAGTTGCGAAGGGTACTTAGTGAGTCTCCAAAAATTGCAAAATTTAACTATTTAAAACAAGGAGAAGGTCAACTTTATCAATGGGGATTCAAATTTTTCTGGTCGATAAATGATATTGGATTGATTAAGAAGGTTAAGAGTTTTGCAAATCATCTCGAAGGGAGGGCGATAGATCATGGTTTAAAGTAGATGAGTTAAAAGGACTTCGAGAGTTGCGACACGACGCTTTATTGTTTTCCAATGAGTTAAAGGGACATTTAACTGAGTTAAAAATCTAATGATTTAAAATTTTATTTAGTTGCAAAGGAGAACTAAAACACAAGAATTATGAGAGGTAAGGGAATAAGAACCATGCCTGGAGAACGAAGCCGGTCAAAGCCGCAGGCTTGGGTTCAGTCTCGTGCTTGGGCACTTCATCAACCAGTCCACGAGCGTCCTCAGCTCCACCATTTTGCATACACATCTATCAACAAAATCTATAACTACAGACTTGAAAACCATTCCGCTACTCTGATCACATTCCTCCTTCCTTCTGGATTCGACCCACCACTTGTTGAGCATGATCAAATGGTTTCTTATTGTTGTTGTTTGGATAGGATGAGATCTTCCTCCTTTTGTGCGTAGCCTCAAACCTTGCAACCATTAGACCATGATTTTTTTGAAGGCATTTAGTCAAACACTTCACATGCCTTAAGCGTGCCTCCACATTTTGCACATTCTCATGTGCTCATCAAAAACCAGAAAACATAATGATTAATTCTAGGCATGATTCTACAAGAGGCACTCATGCCATCGAAGTATTTACAACCCTCATGCACTGAATCCTGCCTGGCTAAAAGCTAAGTAAACAAAAATGAAGCTTACAAGGTCAGAGTATGTTCCATAAGACCACATCTCTCTGAGGCATTCTGTCAAGCAAATCATAGGCCTTTTCTTCACATCCATGTTGTGCATATGCTGCCATCATGGCATTCCATGAGACAACATTTCTTTGAGGCATTTTATCAAACAGTTTATGTGCCCTTTTTTTTTAACAGACCCGTTTTTGCATGCCTGCTATCATTTCCACCAGGAGGCCACATATCTATCAGGTATTTTGTCAAACAGTTCACCTGAGTTGTGTATGCCTTCACATTTTGCATACGTGCCAAACTGGGCACTAAATACATTTTCTTGGAAGTTTTCAAAGGCCTTTTCAACACACGCATTTGTGCATATCCCAAAATCATTGCAGTCCATGGAACTGCATTTTTTCCACACCTTTAGACGAGCCGTTCGCATGCATTCACGTTTTTACAAATGAATCGACTAGGGCACTTGCAACAGCAACATCTACAAAGTTCCTCTGCATTTTTGACTTTGATGGGAGCCCACGCAGCACAGGCGCGCCGGAAGGGTGTTGGCCGCGTTACAAAAAGAACAGACAAAAACCTCCTCGTTTTTGCATTATTTTCCACACGGGTATGTGGCACGGCCTGGGAGGAGCTGAAACATTTGTGGAGTCTAACTTTGCATGAATCGCTACATTTGCAGACATGAAAGTTTCCACATTTTTCAACAAACTACAAATCCTGCGCCCCAAGCTAGCCGCCCATTCCAAAAAGCAACGACCAAACCCTAGCGCAAAGTTTTTGGAGATTTTTCCGCCCTTCTCCACTTGCCCTAATCCGCCCCCACAAACACGAATATTTTAAATTTTAGTTCTTTTATTTTATTTTTTTATTATTATTATTTTATTTATTTATTTTTAAAATTTTCCTTTGCACACAACCCACAACGTGAGACGAACAAGACTCCCCTTCATCCCAGAGGCATTCGAAACTAAATGCAAGACACGGACCGACCACAGCGTCACAACAAGAGACTGTCTTCTCACGTGGAACGAGGCGACCAATCCACACGAATAAAATCACTTATCGATAATCAACAATAAAATTGGTAACACATCGACAATCAACTGAAGAAGTTATCGTCCATCGATAATTAAAATACTAATATTTTTATCATTATTATTATTATTATTATTATTATTTACTTATTATTATTATTATTACCACTTAAAATAATTATTAATCATACTACAAGACTGACATGCCCGCTCGACAAAAAGGGTAAACAATAATACTATCAAATAGAGGCCAATCGTCAATTAAATTAAAATAACATTATTATCACTATATATTATAAATATATAAATGTAATTACTATTCACATTGATAATGACTATCGGCCCAGCTTTACCAGGCGACAACAAGGTCCTCCTTCAATTAGGTCAATGAACAGGACATTACACAGTCCCCACACAAAGGTGTCGATAACGACTCGAGAGAGCAAGGAGAGGAAAGGTGCTAACACATCACTGAGACCAGGACAAGGTCAACAATGGTCAACGAGAGCCCACGCACACAAGTCTCCCAGGATTAGTAACAGGGTCGGCAGGTCAGGGACTAGGAAACATTGAACGGGGCATTACATTCTCCTCCCCTTAAGAAAGCATCGTCCTCGATGCGACATAACACAGAGGGAAGAAATGGTACGCAACCATTAACAAGTAAAGGGAAAAGTACACCCTATGGTTTAAAATTTTAGCTACTTAAAGCATGGCCACAGGGTAGTCTTAGAAACATTTGGTAGAATTTTCAACTTTCACGGTTCTGTGAAGATTGGTAGTTCTCTCTCATTCGTTATTTCATTAATCTCTTTCCATTGACATTATCCTTAATTCAAGTCCTTTAAATTTTCATTTTTGTAAAGTTTTGGTTTATTCATTCCTGTGGGTTCCCATCATGAACTATAATCACGACACCCTACTAGGGTCATACATAACACCAAATTTTCACAAGCATACCTTTACATACTTTCACGACCGTACCACATCACAAGGGTTTCACCAAACCATGAAATGACAACGAGTAGACCACATCACAATTAATTTCCAACAATTATGCCCTAGACATAGATCTAGTACACACATATGACTAAAAACCGGTCAACACGCTAATACATATACAATGGGTATCACATGACCCAAAACAATTCATGACTATAACAACATAGTTCCAATCCAATATCCAAAGATCCATACCAACCAAGGGGAGAGTCAAGCCTCATACATAACCAGGTGTCAAGAATACTCACACAGGTATACATAACTCACTATACCAATCTCCACACATCACAAGGCATCACGAAACAACTCCAGATATCTCCAAAAGTAGCAGAATACGACTCCATATACCTCCCCAAAGCATCACCAGATAATCTCAATATACCTTCCAAGAGGAAGAGACATAGCACTAGAACCAAGTCGGGTCACTCAACCATAGAGCCCCATCAAAATCTCAGGTCACTCAACCATAGAGTGTCATAAAGAATAACAGGTCACTCAACCATAGAGGCATGCCTCCTTCCTCCTTTTAATGAGGCCGGGTCATCCTATTGCCCTAGGCACATAGAGCCCCGTCACCCCAACACAAGTGAATTAATAACTCATGGTTCAACAACCCGCTAGATATCTCAACTCCTTGGGGCATAACTCCATACAACGAAGCATATCCATAGGTCCAACCACTCCATGGTTAATCCCATGACCCTAATCCAACACATTATGACATTAGAACCAGCACAACAATCCATTCAAATGCCAAATGGCAAAATCAAAAGCCTTGGGCTAGGCTACAAATATTTCAAATAGGAAAGGAAAGTTTTAAAACCAAGAAAAACAAATGGCTAATTAGCCTTGGTTAGTGCAAAATCCAAATGTTAATGCAACAATCAAATAAATGCCCAAAATATAAGAACATGTCAATCAAGAAAACGGCTGGTTCCAGCGAAAAGAGAAAGATTAATTTACGAATAAAATACATAATGAGAAAATAGCACATCACAATCACTATGTGGCCTCATACTGCCACCAAAGGGGTACTCATCGAGTTGCTGGCACTCGGACATCGAGCCTCAACTCGTGAAAATATACATGTAACCAGAAATGAGTATGTCAAATAATGTAACTGTCATCATCTCTGCCTGAATCATCCCTCCATACTCCCACAAGGATCAACATAGTCAAAATCACATAGGATTATTCAATGAACAATCTATTAGGAAAGAGTAGGGGACACAAGGTTGCATAAGTTGAGCCTAAGGTGGTGTGCACCCACAATATACTGAGCAAGCTCAAAGTATACTAAACAGATAGAAGTGGATTTTCAGTCTACATGAGACTCCACTTCCTCACTCGTACTCAGCTCAAGATTATGAAAACCTGGTCCACGCCTCCTCTCTCGCACATACACTCTTGACAGTTTATCCCCTCAGGGTCGTCTAGTGTAAGGTTTCACAACATACACATAACTACATCACAAACACAATGGTAATTCACACACAACAACCATAACGCCTTGCGCATGGTATAAATATACAGGGTACAACACAATCATTACCTTCATGGGTTACGATACATCACATTACCACATCCTGCACCCAAAGTGCAATCACTGTACACTAGGGATCATACTCACCATATGCCCCTAAATCATGACATGAACCATCACATATTACATGAATTATATGTATGAGGAAAACAATGTCTAACATTACGACATATAATCCCTTTGTGATACAACACAGTGATACACACGACTCATAACAACACGGTGACGACATCACAATATGATTCAATTCACTCTACACCAATTTTTCACGCAACACATCATCACATCACATAAGGTCAAAATGTTTCAACACTCCGCAACTCACAATATCATTCCTTTCACACAAACAAGGCCATACATCACACATGGATTACTCGTTGAATCCATGAAAATGAGAGTCAACACTCTCATCACAAGCACATCAACATGACAACAAATTTGCACTAAGTGACATGCACCACATGTGCTTCCGTAAGGTCACAATCACGACATAGTTTCACATAACAACATATATCACATTACTCTTCCAATATTTATCACCATCATGAAACACCATCACCATCATGTAAAATCATCACAACTCCAATCTGTCCCAGAGGTTCGAGAGCATGAACCTCCGCTCTGATACCATATGTAGTGCCCACACTTTACACACACAAATACAACAGTAAAATACCAGGATAATTTTTTTTGACTTACATTGCTCACTACACACAACACAACATGGGCTTCAAGTACAAAACTCGACTCGCATACGACAATCACAAAAATCATCGACTCACATAGACACACGAAAACGACGTAGGCATGTTGACGCTACACTTTTCCCAATGGAAGGTTACTAGTAAAGACCCAACCACAAGAACATGGCTTCAGGAACGGCGAACCCACAACACATCATTTCCTTAAATGTATTTTTGGTTAAAGTTAACATTCCAAGGACATTACGAGCAAGGATAAATTTTCTCGTTTGTCCACCTACGTTTTCTTAAGCTTATTCCGCGGTTGAAAATACAATTCGACCTTCTCAAGTTGGCTTCTTATACTTTATATAAATTTCCATAACTGACATACATATTTGGCATAAATCAAATTGCATACAAAATACTTAATCATCTTCTATTATGTAAAAATATTCTTCTCCAACGTTTATTTGATGTCTACAGTTTTACCCTTACAACTCAAGCGAAAGAGACTTGATGTCCAAAACGCAATCAAAGGATTTGACGGAGATTTAGATACAGGCAGCTTTTCACCAAAATATTTCTCGATTCACACTATATTTATTTCTCTACCATTGTTATTATAATTTGAAAACTTATTGAATTCCTATAAGATTTATATATAGCTATGTATACATATCTTTTGTTTTCTCAAAGTTTGGTCGCACTAAGGCAACTTATATTCTTTAAAGACATGAAAAACTTTAATTAAGTTATAAAGACTCCAAGATTGACCTTAGTCCTAAACTCCAATCTCATGTGCAACATTTATATAATATGCTCTTACATCGCACTAAGATCTCGCTCTTAGCGTTGTTTTGAAATCAGGAGTTACATAAGCATTTGACTAACATCTTGAAGGGGTACATGACTGGAAGAATTGTAACTATACATGAACCACATTCAAGAAAATACCAAGATGTTATTTTGATGGAAACCAAGGTAGCACCGCTGAATCATTCCTTTGAACAATGACTCCTAAGGTGCCTTCTAAGGCGGTCTTCAACACTCAACCTGGTGTTGGACCTGAAGGGAGGGCATTCTTCTCGCGATTACCAAAACTAGAAGGAAACCGCATACTCTGGGTAGGTTGGACCATGACATTCCTAAATATGGGTTCATGACAATGTCGCTAAACCTAATGACTATGATGGTAAACTCCAACTGGGGTTTTATTTACCTAACCTAGGGATCTCATCGAGTGCAAAGTTTTAAGGTCGTCCTACGATTTAAAATTTCTTATATGGTAAAAAGGAATCACACATGCAGGAAAGATATGCACGAATATTTTATTAAGGTTGAGTGTTCCCATTATAACTCTTTTTACTATGTTTACAAGGTAAGAAGATAACTTGAGAAATTAATTTAATCGTTTATTGAAACTGCTTCCAAAGGTTATCTTCCGATGATCACGCACATCACAATTAACTTTCTACGTGTCCCCGAAACTGATATACCAGAATTCATAGCAATCTACGTGAAATTGAAAAAGAGTGCACGCTTTTCATTTGGCGCTAGTTTTCCGGGCCACTGGTCATAGTTCACCCAGATTGTAAATCGACAAAAGTTAGCTCGAGGGCCTAGAAAACCACATCCAAAACAAACGTTCGATGGAGGAGCATGCAACGAGACATCTCCTACTCATTCCCCTATATAAGGGGAATTCATCGTAGTCAGTCGACGGATCGAGAACTATTAAACCATTTTCAAATAGCATCAAGTTTTCCTGAGCGACAAGACGAAATTGGTCCAATTTGACCTCACAACTATGACCGGAGGCCTAAAAAATGGCTTCACCAAACTATCCCAAAAGTGCTCTTTCCTACACTTGAATGTTACATGCATTTGTCTAGTATAAACGCTAGACGTTTGTGAAGACGAGACGTGGTTTTTCCTTCCGGTTTTCAAATGGTGCTCTAAAACGAAAAGCCAACTTTCTAGTTTTTAACACTTCTCACCTTGTTGTAAACCGGTAACAGGCTCCTATAAGGGCATCAAAAGGATGTCATATGATCATTTCGGGTCAAACCAAAAATCAAGGTGACTCCTCGTATACCAAGGTACACGAATGAAACTTCACATCTCGTTTCCAAAGTTGCGAAGGGTACTTAGTGAGTCTCCAAAAATTGCAAAATTTAACTATTTAAAACAAGGAGAAGGTCAACTTTATCAATGGGGAGTCAAATTCGTCTGGTCGATAAACGATATTGGAGTGATCAAGAAGGTTAAGAGTTTTCCAAATCATCTCGAAGCGAGGGTGATAGATCATGGTTTAAAGTAGATGAGTTAAAAGGACTTCGAGAGTTGCGACACGACGCTTTATTGTTTTGCAATGAGTTAAAGGGACATTTAACTGAGTTAAAAATCTAATGATTTAAAATTCTATTTAGTTGCAAAGGAGAACTAAAACACGAGAATTATGAGAGGTAAGGGAAGAAGAACCATGCCTGGAGAATGAAGCTGGTCGAAGCCGCAGGCTTTGGTTCAGTCTCGTGCTTGGGCACTTCATTCAACCAACTAGTCCACGAGCGTCCTCAGCTCCACCATTTTGCATACACGTCTATCAACAAAATCTGTAACTACAGACTTGAAAACCATTCCGCTACTCTGATCACATTCCTCCTTCCTTCTGGATTCGACCCACCACTTGTTGAGCATGATCAAATGGTTTCTTATTGTTGTTGTTTGGATAGGATGAGATCTTCCTCCTTTTGTGCGTAGCCTCAAACCTTGCAACCATTAGACCATGATTTTTTTGAAGGCATTTAGTCAAAAACTTCACATGCCTTAAGCGTGCCTCCACATTTTGCACATTCTCATGTGCTCATCAAAACCAGCAAACATAATGATTAATTCTAGGCATGATTCTACAAGAGGCACTCATGCCATCGAAGTATTTACAGCCCTCATGCACTGAATCCTGCCTGGCTAAAAGCTAAGTAAACAAAAATGAAGCTTACAAGGTCAGAGTATGTTCCATAAGACCACATCTCTCTGAGGCATTCTGTCAAGCAAATCACAGGCCTTTTCTTCACATCCATGTTGTGCATATGTTGCCATCATGGTATTCCATGAGACAACATTTCTTTGAGGCATTTTATCAAACAGTTTATGTGCCCTTTTTTTTTTAACAGACTCGTTTTTGCATGCCTGCTATCATTTCCACCAAGAGGCCACATATCTATCAGGTATTTTGTCAAACAGTTTGCCTGAGTTGTGTATGCCTTCACATTTTGCATACGTGCCAAACTGGGCACTAAATACATTTGCTTGGAAGTTTTCAAAGGCCTTTTCAACACACGCATTTGTGCATATCCCAAAATCATTGCAGTCCATGGAACTGCATTTTTACCACACCTTTAGACAAGTTGTTCGCATGCATTCACATTTTTACAAATGAATCGACTAGGGCACTTGCAACAAGCAACATCTGGAAAAGTTCCTCGGCGTTTTGACTTTGATGGGAGCCCACGCAGGCCTGGGCACGGGCTGGAAGGGTGCTGGCCGCGTTACAAAAAGAACAGACACAAAACCTCCTCATTTTTGCATTATTTTCCACATGGGTATGTGGCACGGCCTGGGAGGAAGCTGAAATCGCTTGTGGAGTCTGGCTTTGCATGAATCGCTGCATTTGCATGAAAGTTTCCAAGGCCATTTCAACAAACTCATTTTTTTGTACAGATCCTGCGCCCCAAGCCAGCCGCCCATTCCAAAAAGCAGTGACCAAACCCTAGCGCAAAGTTTTGGAGCTTTTTCCGCCCTTCACCACTTGCCCTAATCCGCCCCCACAAACACGAATATTTTAAATTTTAGTTCTTTTATTTTATTTTATTATTATTATTATTTTATTTATTTATTTTTAAAATTTTCCTTTGCAGACAACCCACAACGCGAGACGAACAAGACTCCTTCATCCCGCAGGCGTTCGAATCGAACGCAAGACACAGACCGACCACGGTGTCACAACAAGAGACTATCTTCTTGCGGAATGAGGCGACCAATCCACACGAATAAAATCGCTTATCGATAATCAACAATAAAATTGGTAACACATCGACGATCAACTGAAGAAGTTATCGTCCATCGATAATTAAAATACTAATATTGTTATCATTATTATTATTATTTACTTATTATTATTATTATTACCACTTAAAATGATTATTAATCATACTACAAGACTGACATGCCCGCTCGACAAAAAGGGTAAACAATAATACTATCAAATAGAGGCCAATCGTCAATTAAATTAAAATAACATTATTATCACTATATATTATAAATATATAAATGTAATTACTATTCACATTGATAATGACTATCGGCCCAACTTTACCAGGCGACAACAAGGTCCTCCTTCAATTAGGTCAACGAACAGGACATTACACAGTCCCACACAAAGGTGTCGATAACGACTCGAGAGAGCAAGGAGAGGAAAGGTGCTAACACATCACTGAGACCAGGACAAGGTCAACAATGGTCAACGAGAGCCCACGCACACAAGTCTCCCAGGATTAGTAACAGTGGCCGATAGGTCGAGGACTAGGAAACATTAATGGGGCATTACAGCTACCATGACATGGAAAAAAACAATATTGAAACAATTCTTCATTTCCTAAGAGATCCTACATACGGAATCATCTGAAAATTAGAGGAAACAATCCTTGAAAAATCTAGTTTTGCGTGAACTTGTTTTCCGTGCCATGAAAACCCTATTTTATAGAGTACGGGGAATTTTTTTCATCAACATTCTTCCCTCCTTAGAGAAATTTTCAAATTCTCTAAGATCCAAAAACAAAATCATCCAAAAATCGGAGGGAAGGGTCTTTGAAAAATCTAGTTTCATTGAAACTAGTTTTTACATGATGAAGTCACTTTGATTTTTCAAGATATGGAGGATTGAGTTTTTCTTAGTATTCTTCCCCCTCTGATGAAAAATTAATTTTCTTGCTTGATCAAAGGAAGGAATCATACAAAAATCATAGTGGGTAATGCTGAATAAAACCCAGAATTTCAAGACCTTTTTCGTCAGAGTCCAACATCCGCAATGCACTTACTAAAAATAGCATGTGTCTATGAGGGCATGTCTAAAAATAGAAAATGTTCAAATAAGGATAATTCTTGACATTTATGATCCTCCGGACAAGAAACAAGCATCATGGAATGAAAATAGGTCCAAATGTCTAAAAATAGCAAACATGGGCTCACCTACTAAAAATAGAAAGTTTTAGTTTTTGGTGCAAAAATTACAATTGGCTTTGATTTCACTCATCTCGCTACTTTTTGACATCTTCACTGGGGTTTTAAGGTGTTTTAATAGCTCAAAAAGGTAATTCATTCTTCACAAAGGTCTTGAAGCATTATTTTGAGCTCAATTGTGTCCAAAAGAAAGGAAGAACATCGCAGTGGCGCAAGATCTGGTGTTGTATATATCTCCCCCTGGGTAAATATAGACAAACAGCAGGAAGAGTATGGAAATCAAAGAAACTCAAAACACCGAGATTTATTTGTGCCACCAATCACCCATGGCGCAGAATAGAAGGTGGCGACATGGAAAATTTGCGCCCATGGCGCAGATCAAAAAGGCGCCGACATGGATAAGGTTAAGCCCATGGCGCAGATCGAAGGCACCGACATGGAAAAGGTTGCGCCCATGGCACGGATCGAAGGTGCCAACACCATATTTTTAGTACCTATGGCACACTTAAAATTAGGTTAACATGAGGATGGATGCACCGAGGTGCACCTTCGAGGCGCAACATTTTGAGCGTTGACACCCGAACCCGGCGAAAAGCAAACCCGACGTAGATATTCAAATGGCCATAACTTTTCACAGGGAGCTCAGATTAACGCAAGGTTGGACTTTTCAGAAATCTTACAAGGTCCTATGTCCAACTACATGTAACGGATATCTTTAATTGGGTGAGAACAATTTCTTAAAAAATGCAAAATATAGTTCTCCATTTTTTGGGTTTGCTAGGGTTCTCACCTACTACCATAATGAGATGAATTAAATACAACCTAAAGGTGGTTGGGGTAGATTTGGAATTCCTCTCTCTTCCCTCTCTCATTCTTCCTATAAATTGTAAGGAGGGGCTTCTTTCTAAATGTTGGACATTCTTGTTTTTCCCCTCCCTTCTTCTCTTTGCAGCGAATTTGTGGAGTTTAAACCTCCCATCTAAAACTATAATGCAACTTTGCCTCTTGGCATTTTGTAGTGTATTGTATCAATATTTGGAGCAAATCGCATGTTTGTGGATGATTCTCAACCCTCTCTATGTTCATTTACATCCTTCTCATCTTTCATTGCAAATTTGGTTATCTCATGCATGATCTTGCATTGCATTTTAATGATTTGTGTTTATTGGCAAGACAGATGTTCTTCATTCCGGTGCATCACCTTTGTTAGTTTAGGTTTATTTTTATGCATCTTCTTACCATGTCTCCTTGGAAAGTTAGATTAGGTTTTTGAGTAAACCCTCTGCATTTTTATGTGTGCATCTAAATAGAGGAATAGGAACCGGCCTTCATCCGGAGAGCTTTCCTAATTCGCAAGGTCCCACACTTGGGAAAAGCTCCATGTTATGCAATCGCACTTGAGAGTCTCAACCCATCGAGTTGCATACATTCAAGGGTGTTGTGATTTGCCATCAACATTTTTTTGGCATGCCACTGTGGGACTAAGGATCATTCCACAAGATTTGAAGGAATTTTCAAGAAATTTGGACTTAGAAATTGCAAGTTTTACAATTTCGATTTTTTCACCTTCCAGGCTGAACTCCAAAATCAATTTTCAAGGGCTTAACTTGCTCAAAACAAGTCAAAATTTCACCAATTGATAGATCGGGGGATAATATTCAAAAGGGTATTCTTAGATTTTGAGATTTTGACTTTCAAAATTTCATAGTTTTTAGTATTTCGGGTTTTCCCAGGTGTCGAGCATGTCCCAAGTTCCGACACGGTGTATTTCAAGTTTTGTAAGTTGCCTTGCATGACCTGAGTTTCACTTGTACCTTTAGGGATTAGTAATGCACAAAAAGACTCGATAACCGAATTGAAGAAGCTCGTATCTTCCGGGTCCTTCAAAATTTTAAATTATTTTTAATATTGTCGGTGTGGTGTGCAACTTGGTAGAATCTAGCCTTTTGAGGCTCGTTCTCTAACACATCTAGTGACTCCGAAGGGATAGAATTCAGCGGAGTAGCGCAAAAAGTTGCCTAGTCATATGAGAAGAATTCAAACAAGGTCTAATACTCAAGAAGAGGGGCTATTTGTCTACTTACAACTATCACCAGGCAGAGGAAGGAGAGGAAGAGGACCACAAAGATCACCATCTCCACCTAACCGACTTTGTCTACACCTCCACCTGGTGGAGCTTTTCTTGCATCAACCACGAGTTCTTAGGCCAATCATAATGGCACATCTACCACCGAATCCCTTTGTCAATTTCACGGGCAGTAGTCCACTCGCCCTAAATGCTCAAAATCATATTTCGGTTACAATAGCGCTAAAGAATATCCCCTATTTCACAGGAGAAAATCATATTACTCTTATTGACCACATCCAGATATTGCCAATGCATGTGTAATCCATGAAATAAATGAAATGGATGTTGCGATCAAGTTATTGGCTTCATCTTTTAAAGGTAAAGCCTTATAGTGGTTTAGGAATTAGAACCAACTTTGTTCACTCTTTCGCAACCAATTCGAGGAGAGGGTAGACAATTTATCTTTATTCGAACAACTGACGACAATCAAAAGAGCTCCTAACGAAAAAATGACAGATTTCAACTTGATTCCAACGGACATGGGACAGATTCCAATAGTCATTAGACCAACCGCCGAGGCGCATTCCTTTATTTCTTAAAGGCTATAAATTCAGACATAGCCATGATGATCCAATCAATGGGAGGGACAATGTTGTCAGGGGCCTATGACACAGCTATCAGAGCAGAGAACTATTTGATCCAAGTGCAAGTTTGCACTAAGGCCACCAATGCCTCTCTATCCAGATATGGGAAATCCTACAACTAGTCAAGCACCAGAGTTGAATCCCATTCCAACTCCTAGAAATCAAAGCAATAATGAGGCATCAACTTCTTCAAATAATTCAAAGGAATTGCAGGAGGTTATGAAATAGTTGCGGGAACCTTGGAAATGAGCCGATGACTATCAAAAGACAAAGCAAGCTCAAAGTGCTAGACCATATCAAGATTAAGCGCGTGCAGTGTGCTAGCCCCCATACCAACAAAATAGACCACCAACTCAAGCTGCAAATCAAAACCAAAACCAGGGACAACCTCAAGCTGCCAGGCCATTTCAACCATATGATCCAAATGCAACGACATCCTCAAGAGCCTTGGTTCCAACACAAAACAACATGGCACAGGAGTACGACTGGTGTTACCCTTGCAATCTACCTCACAATCAGTCAACGTGTTTCAATGGTGCACTAAATCAAGCCTTGATGGTGCAAACCATTGGTGTGTCTCAAGAACCAAGCCAAGCAGGGAATCAGCAGCAAGAAACACAACAAGAAGCACCTCCAACAGAAACCACGTTGGCCAATTGGCAAATGGAAGACTTCTGTGGAGTTAACCAATAGCCTTTTCAAGGTGTGGCTGTCAACACACGGTCAAAGAAGAGAAGCATAGAAGAGGGGCAACCATCTAATCCAGTTGTTTCTTAGCCCACTCCTACACAACAAGGGGTCAGTAGACCAAATGCAGTTCCAAATGTGTAAAATCAGCCTAAGGTACCTATTGTAGCAACACATGCGCCTGTTCAAGCTCCAGAAAAGGTTGTGCCAAGTAAGGGACAGCAAAAAGACAGATCATCCCCTTTCAACATCATCGATCAAATGAAGAAGACACATGTGAACATTTCCATGTGGGAATCACTTTGGCGATCTCGGGAAAGCGAGATTTATTGCAGTCAGATAGCTAATTGGTCTCTTTCGAATGTATCAAACCGGGACAGGAGAAAGTTCTCACTAATGCAGTGTAACCAAGTGGGGGTCAACCAAGCAAGAATTTGAAACCTCCACCATTCTATGTGTCATTGGTTGTTGGAAACCACTTGGTACACAACTACATGATAGATTCAGGGGCAAGTAGTTCAATGATGCCGAAGCAAATAGCGGATCAACTGGGTCTGAAGTATGAGCCAGTGTTGAAAGGAGTAGTGCAGTTTGGATGGAGCAGTTCGAACAGGTTGGGGTCATAAAAGGGTTAAGCCTAACACTACATGTTTGTCCTAATGTTACAATTTTGCAAGATGTGTCTGTGATTGACCTTCCGCCACTCTTTGCGTTGTGTCTATCAAGAGACTTCACTGCAAAAATCAGTGGATATTTATCTGCAGATTGGTCACACATGATTTTCAGGATGAGGTATGGGGCCAAAGCAACAATCAGGTCAGAACCAATTGCCAATTTCCATATTGAACCTCATGTGCCAAGTCCTATCAATGCAAATTGCTCAGCCTTTGATCAGGAGGAGTGTTCAAATGATCTAGAAATAGGTACTAAGGTCGAGGGAATTCCTTATTTGACTTTGGATGAATGGGCAAACAAGAGTCATGAATTTGACCCATACAAGGAAATTGAAGAATCTGAATTGGGCGTGTATTGTGTACATGAAGAAAATTCACCCATTCCTCGACATCATTCATCCTGAACAAAAGGATGACAACGAAGTTTGGAAACTATTTTTCGATGGTTCGAGAAGCAAAAAGGTGTTGGAGGTGGTGCAATGTTGATTTCACCACAAGACATCAAATATTTTTCAGCTTTTCTTTTCCAGTTTTCCTATTCAAACAACACACAGTGAATATGAGCCATTGATTCATGGACTTCATTGGGCCTGGAAAAGGGCATAAAGAACTTGCGGTGTTTGTGGATAGCGAGCTAATCGTCAACCAAGTCGGGGACAACATGCTATAAAGAATGACTGTTGAAGAACTACAAGAACGAGGGTATGGGATGTCATTGAGGATTTTGGAGCTTTCAATATCATTTCCATACCTAGGAAGAAAAATAAAGCCATGGATAGGCTCGCAGCAGATTGGAGCAACGTTTGATGTGGTTAACAACATCGAAGGGGAAAAAACACAACCACATATCCACGTGATTGTGAGGCCAGCGATTCAGATAATAACACAAGATGGCAGTGTTTGAGAATGATCAATGATCATCAATTTTTTTCCAAGAAAAGGCTGAATTCTCAGCTAGGAATCGATAGACTAGAGCAAAGCGATGCGGGGGATCAAGTAGTGCAGCGGACAAACAAGCTTCCCGAGGGTTTAGTAACATTGGAGTCTATCGTCAACCCTAACGACCAGGTTCGTAAGGAAAAGGCTAACATACAAAGCCAAGAGAGAAGATTCGAGCCAATTCTCGTTGGGAAGGCAAAACACTTCAAATTGGTAAAGTGGCCAGCGAGCAAGAGAAATCAGATTTCATACAACTTTGCCAAGAATTTCCAGATGTCTTCACTTGGAGCTATGAAGACTTGAGAGGATTCAATCCAAAGTTGGCACAACATACCATAGAATTGGATCCAGATGTTAAGCCCATCAGGAAAAAGCAGAGACCATTCAACCCTCACATTGAGCCTCTAATGAAGAAAGAGATAAACAAGCTAATAGAGGCAAGCATTATATTCTCGATCAAGCACTCACACTTTGAGTTGCAAACTTAGTTCGAGTAGGAAGAAGAGCAGAGAAATCATGTTGTGTGTGGACTTCTAAGACCTAAACAGGGCATCTCTCAAAGACCATTACCCACTTCCTTCAATGGAACAAATATTGCAAGTGGTATCCGGTTCAGAGAGATTCTCTCTCCTAGATGGCTACTCAGGGTATAATCAGATAATGGTGAAAGAAGATGACCAGTTCAAGATGGATTTCACCACCAAATGGGGCACCTATGCCTACAAGAAGATGCCATTTGGGATATCAAATGCTTTGAGCCACTTTCCAAAGGGCAATGGATATGGAATTTAAGGGATTGATCAACAAAATAGTTCTAATATATCTTGACGATCATCACCGTATTCTCCAAAATACGGCGGATAACCTCTTTCATCCGAGGCAGTTTTTTTTTTCGAGGTGTAGAAGATTTGGGGTTGGGGCATCATTGAATCCCAAAAACATATTCTTGGCTCACAAAGGAAAACTTCTAGGCCATATTGTTTCAAAGGAGGGGTTGACGATTGACCCAGAAAGATTTGAAGCAATTTGAGCATTGCCATTGCCAAGTCACAAGAAGGCTCTTCAAAGCTTCTTAGAAAGGATCAATTTTGTCTGCAGGTTTGTTCCAAACTTTGTAGCTCTCGTAAAGCCAATAACACTGATGTTAAAGAAGAGCATGGCATTTAAGTGGACATCTGAAGGCAAGGCAAGTTTTGAGGCAATAAAAGAGGCTATATCTCAAGCTCCGACTCTCATCAATCTAGAATTCTCCAAGGACTTCATGCTATATGCCTTCGGTGGTGGAGACACAATTTCTGCAATCCTGGTACAACGAAAAGAAAGAGAGATTAGAACAACCAGTTGCTTTCTTTAGTCAAGGCTTGGAGGAATACGAAAATAGGTACTCTTTCATTGAAAAGCATGTCCTTGCAGTGATCAGGAGCTTAAAGAAATTCAAGCACCTAGTCTCAAACAAAAAGATCCATTTATTGGTCTCTCATGCGAGAGTCAAAGACTTCCTTCTAAACAAGGATCTGAATGAGAAACGTGCAGGATGGATCACTCGTGTCATGGAATATGACATCGAAATTAAGGTCACTAAGCTGGTCTAGTGGAAAGGGATTATGTGAAAAACTAGCCTCAAGTCAACAAGTTGAAGCAGGTGATGAAAAAGAGACTGTCTTGGTACTACAGGATGGTCAAGAACAGGAAAATGATGATGTGCCTGCTCCTTGTTGGACTCGAATATGATACACTTCCTACAGACAGGCCTACACCCTCCAAAAATGAGCAAAGCAAAGAGGAGATACTTTAGATTACAAGCCATTCCATATGTGCTTGTTGATGGTGTTTTGTTCAAGAAAGACATCAATGGAGTTCTATTGAGGTGCATTGGGACAAGTCAAATTGAGAGGGTGTTACAAGATTTTCACGATGGAGATTCCGGAGGACATTTTTCCCCATGGATAACAGCTCTCAAGATAATGAAGGCAGGGTATTATTGGCCCACAGTGTTCAGCGACTGCTATACATGGATAAGAAAGTGTAAGAAATGTGCACTCTTCACAGGCAAAGAAAGACTAGTAGTGCTTCCATTGCACCCAATTTTGGTTGACCAACCATTTATGCAATGGGGATTGGACTTCATCGGGTCATCAATCCAAACTCAAGCCAAGGCCACAAGTGGATTCTCACGGCAACGAACTATTTCACCAAGTGGACCGAAGCAGTAGTGCTTAAAAAAGCAAATGATTCTAACATACTAGACTTTTATGAAGGAATTGTGACCGTGTTCGGTGTACGGGCCACTATCATATCGACAATGCATTGGCATTCATAGGTTCCAAGATTATAAAATGGGCATGTCAAGAATGGAATCTATTTGAGCACCTCTTTAAATTATTACCCGTAGGGTAATGGATGACAGCACAGTCCGCAAACAAGAATTTGCTAAGAATCATCGGAAGGAATCGGATGAAAACCAAAGGACATGACATACCAAGCTAAAATCAATGTTATGGGTCGACAGGATAACGCCAAAGAGGTCTACTAGTAATTCTCCCTACAAATTGGTCTATGGGAAAGAGGCGTGTTGCCTATATCATTAGAATTGCCGCATTGGAGCTCACGAAGCGATTGGAGTTGTCCTGAGTTCGAGCCAATGGAGGCCGGTATCAGAGTTGATGGAATTGGAAGAAATCGAGAGAACATGCGGTTCAAACGATTGAGAAAGATCAGGCCTTAGTAAAAAGATGGTTTGATAAGAAAGCAAAAGCAAGGACCTTCTAGGAAGGGGACCTAGTTCTGAAATGGGATGCAGATCGGGAAAAACCAGGAAGGCATTCCAAGTTTGATGCCATTTGGAGTGGTCCCTACATGGTCATGAGATGTAAAAGTAGTAATGCCTTCCAATTGTCTACATTGGATGGAGAAGAACTCCCAATTCCGGTTAACGGAATCTATCTTAAACATTGCTACTAAAAGGAAAAGGTTTACCCTTGTAAATATTAGCCTAGATTTCAATTCCTCTAAGTGCGGATGCACATTGTCTTGTTGTAGTTAGGTTTCAATTTCCCTAAGTGCTTCGGCATAAGTTTTGTTTCTCTCAGGTTGAATTTCTACTGGTTCAGCGTGCTCTCGAGAGAAGGAGTTGTGGTATCAGGATCGGGATCAGATATCAGGTTGGTTTTAGGTTATTGCTTATGACTCCATGCCCAATGGATTGCTAAAAGGCCACTGATCTTCTACCTAGCAAGCAGGTGATCCCGTTGAGTCGCCAAATTGTTGTATATATCTCCCCCCTGGGTAAATATAGACAAACAAGAATATGGAAATCAAAGAAACTCAAAACTTGACATTTATTTGCACCACCAGTCACCCATGGCGCAGATCAGAAGGTGCCGACATGGAAAAATTTGTGCCCATGGTGCAGATCAGAAGGCACCGACATGGAAAAAGTTGCGCCCATGGCATAGATCGGAAGGCACCTTGACATGGAAAAGGTTGCGCCCATGGCGTAGATTAGAAGGTGCCAACACCACATTTTCAGCGCCTATAGCACACTTAAAAGTAGGTTAACATGAGGATGGACGCGCCATGAGCGCGCACCTTCAGAGGCGCAACATTTTGAGCGTTGACACCCCGAACCTGATAGAAAGCAAACCCTGACGCAGATATTCAAATGGCCATAACTTTTCACAGGGAGCTTGGATTCACGCAAGGTTGGACTTTTGGAAAGCTTACAAGGTCCTCTGATCCAACTACGACTGGATATCTTTAATTGGGTGAGAACAAGTTCTTAAAAATGTAAAATACAGTTCACCATTTTTGGGTTTCTTTAGGGTTCTCACCTACTACCATAATGAGATGAATTAAATACAACCTAGAGGTGGTTGGGTTAGATTTGGAATTCCTCTCTCTTCCCTCTCTCATTCTTCCTATAAATTGTAAGGATGGGATTCTTTCTAAACGTTGGACATTCTTGTTTTCCCCTCCCTTCTTCTCTTTGGCGGCGAATTTGTGGAGTTCAAACCTCCCATCTAAAAAAGCTCGTAATGCAACTTTGCCTCTTGGCATTTTGTAGTGTATTGTATCAATCTTTGGAGTAAATAATGCATGTCTGTGGATGATTCTCAACCCTCTCTGTGTTCATTTGCATCCTCCTGATCTTTCACTGCAAATTTGGTTATCTGTGCATGATCTTGCATTGCATTTTAATGGTTTGTGTTTATTGGCAAGACAGTGTTCTTCATTCCTCGATGCATCACCTTTGTTAGTTTAGGTTTGTTTTTATGCATCTTCTTACCCTATCTCCTTGGAAAGTTAGATTAGGTTTTTGAGTAAACCCTCTGCATTTTTATGTGTGCATCTGAATAGAGGAATAGGAACCGGCCTTCACCTGGAGAGCTTTCCTAATTCGCAAGGTCCCTCACTTGGGAAAGCTCCATGTTATGCAATTTCACCGAGAGTCTCAACCCATCGAGTTGCAGACATTGGGGGTTCCGTGATTCACCATCAACAGTTGGTAAAAGCCCATGGACATTATGCGGTAAGAAGATATCCAAAAAGAGTCAAATATCAATTGAAATCCAATTTAGGAGTTCATCATAGATCATTATTCTATATTGTCCACTTAGTGAGTTGGGTAACTTGATGAGATGAGTGATCTCACTGATTGGAAAGAGCTCACATCTCTCATAGTGAAAAGGCAAAGTTTGAAATCTTGAATCACATTGTGTGAGATAGAGAATACAAGCATCAAGATGTTTGTGCATCGTGAATGAAAATTATGAAATACTAAGGAACAAGAGAGTGATCCTCACTCTTATTGTGAGATCAATAATGCATCATCATGGGTGAGTTTCATGTTCATCTCAAGATCACATTGGAAGGTATCCAAATAGTGTTTCTAAACACTCATTTGGCAACCCATCACCCAAGTATGTGTGCATTTGGAAGGAGGAGGAAATTAAGATCATCATGTATCAGATCATCAAGTTATACATCGAGATGAGATTCTTTAAGAAATCATTCATTCCCCTTCCCTTCTCCTCTCCTCTTCCTTTCTTATAATTCTTCTTTATAGGCAAGCATGGTATTTTTTCCTTTTCACTTAAGTGACAATATTTTTGAATTGTAAAACTATTATCTCAAAATTATAAGAGAGATACTTAATTTGTCTCATCTAAGGGTAAATGAAAGGTCACAAGTGGAATTGGATCATGAAGAGTCATATGGGGGATGAAAGTTCAATTTACAATGCTATAAATTGGGATGGCTTCTCCATTCCAAATGATCCTAGATTTTGAGAATTTTTACTTTGTAGCAATTGTGAATTATGGTTTGGATGTTGAACTTTGTATCACCAACACAAGGAATAAAAGCTACATTCTTCCATTTCTTTTCTCATGTTTTCCTCTACTCTCTCTTTTCTACAACTTTGTAAGTATGGTGATCAAGAAGGAACTTAGTGTCCTTGATGAATGAATCTAAAGAATTATGTGTCTAGATTTGTTAGTCTCACTAGATGCTTCATTTTTACTTTCCTTCAAATTAAATATTGAACTACTCTAATTATTGGGTGTGAACTCTGCAATTGCCTACTCACAACAATAACCTCCCCTTTCCTAAATTCTCTCCTTTATCTCTCATCACCGTAATGTGTTCCTTATACCCCATACAAGAACTTTACAAGTTCGGTGAAATGTGTCTATGTGGTCCCCGACCTATTTGGCCACACCATGACATTTAGATAGAATTGGGATAGTTACATTCTATAATGGGAGACTCCTCATACACAAGGAGGGGTGTAGCCCCATAAGCATTGGTGGAAGCACCTAATTTGTCACACGAAAAATATTTCATCAACATCTTAAATTGTTGTCACATGACTACAAAATCATTTGAACCCACCTTGTCACATGCAAGAACAACCAACATATCGAGCATCCTTACACTAAAACTATAGTCTTCTCTATAAGGCAAAGACTAATAATATAAAAAAAAATTGTGTTGTTTGATTTTCTTCCAACTTTGAATGTGGATTATACATTTTAAGATATCATATATTGGAACATCAAGACAAAAATGTTACTCTTAATATATTTAATTTGATATTGTATAGTGCTTGCTTTCAAAAAAACATATTATTTCATAGTTTTTGGTGGCGCTACTTTGGAGATATATGCCCTTGTGCACCCTTATAGATCTCTAAAAATACAAAAATCTAAAATAAAATAAAATACCAAAAATATTATTCAAACAATCAAAAGCCTCAAAATCCTTTTGAGAAATCTACACTTTTCAAGTTTCCTTCCTTCCTAAGCACTTGAGAAAATATGACATAAAGAAGGTACACTCGGGTTAATCGTGCGGTTGGTGTTTTTGACCTCGTATTCAAGGAAAAATGAAGATCTCATTTTAGACTTCCCGTAGTACCAACAAGAAGACAAGTTCTTGAAAATTATCTTGAAGGTCATACTGAAGAACCAGTTGTTGAACCATGAGTCCTCATTCCTCCTGAAGGAGAAAGAGAAGAAGAAATAGAAGATGAAATGGCAACACAAGCACTGTGTTATGGGGGTAGAACACCGGTAGTGCATTGGCTTTGAATCCACCACTCCATGAACTTCCATAAGGATCAAGAAATAAATTTATGAAATTCTATGGAGATGGAAAACAATGTCCTGATGATCATATCATAGCCTTCATCATAGCCTATGGCATCCTTGGAGTGCAACATGAAGATGTTGTAATGTGATTGTTCGTGGAAACATTGCAAGATGTCATGCTGACTAGTTCTACTATTTTCCTTCATGCTCAATCTTTGATTGGGGTGGTATGAAAAATAAGTTTGAAGAAAGATTCAAGACCATCGAAGATGCTCATGCCCTCCTTGCTCAACTTACTCAGATGAAGAAAGAGCTGCAAGAGTCCATGAGAAAATTTGTGGAAAAATTTAACAAGTTAATCAACAAGATTCCCACCATTTCTCTTCCTATTGCAGATAATTTGAAGATGTTCTTCATAAATGCTCAATTTCTGAAGTAAGATTCATAATGTGGAGATTTTGACAAAGATATTTGGACAATGCTCAAGAAATTGTTGTCGAGGTGGAAGATGACCTCATCTTGTCTAGTAAGATCAAGAATCCTTTGATGAAAGATAAATCCCAAGGTTCTAAAGATGAGAATGTTGATCAATTGTTGCAAAGGTTGGCAAATGACTTGACAATGTTGAAGAAAGAATTTTCTCAACAAGCACCTCATCCAAATTGGAACATGAACCAAATTACAGGAGCACCCTAAAGGCTTTCCTTGGAGGATCCATCGTTAATGCAATATGCAAGATCAATGAAGATGAAGAAGAAGAAAAAAATTTGAATCAAAATTTGAAAATGAAGGAGAAGAAGAATGTGCTCGGATCAATTTTGTGAATGCATGCTTGATGATGATTTTGAAGAATCCACAGATAGTTACTCATATGTGGTGTTCACTCGAACAAAAGAAGATAAAGAAGGCTCTTCTTCTGCTACCCAAGCTAATAAATTGAATCCTCAAATGGCGACTCCAAGAAAAAAATCACGAAAGGAGGATCATCAAAGTTCACTTCAGCAGGGTCAGTGAGAGAAGAAGCATGAGACCACTTCAACCAAGAATCCTTCTACCTCTTCAAGTAAGTCTCCTTCAACTTCCTTTGAAAAATTAGTTTATGTTGATCCTAAGAACATTCATGCCAAGGCTTTTGCAATCCACAATATACCTACCACTCCCTCATCCTTTGATATCATTGATCATTTCAAAAATCCAAAATCCAAATTTTTTAATATGAGTACTTGAGAACTCATCCTAAGAAACTTGAGAAACTTGTTTAGCATATCAAAGGAATTAGTTTTGTTTCATGTCCTAAAGATGCCACCACCAAAGAACCACCTCATGCATCTCAATCCACTCCATCTCTAAATTGTCTCACTTCCACACCCTCCACCTCTAAGAAGGTAGAACCTTTCTACATAGCCTTGTTGGTCAATGGGTACAAATTGAACAATTGTATCATTGAATCTGGTGCTTCAGAAATGTCATGCCTACAAAAGTTGCTAAATCTCTCAACCTCTCCCTTTCTCCTACCTCTAGCCATTTTCTCTCCATGGAAATGAAAGAAGTTCCCTTATGGGCCAAATCAAGGGATCTCAATAGCACTGGTAAACTTCCTTTTGACAAGAAGATCACAATGAGAATACTTATAGCAGACATGCCCACCTCATATGGTATGTTGTTGGGTGAAATTTTGTCGAAATGTCGGAAGAGATATGTATCTCGATTTATCGCATGCCACCATTCGGTCAACAATGGTAAAGTAAGGAATCTCCTTCCCATCGTGAAATGAAGTATACTATTCAAATACCAAATGACCCAACGATAGACATCCCATGTCAAAATTCAAAATCTTACAACTTTTTCATGACTTTTGAGGATGATCTCAAGTTGCCCATGTTGGTGGAGGCATGTCCAAGCATCATGAAACCGATCCAAGAGCATAGTGATGATTTGATGAAATCAAAGTTTTAATGTGTGTACTTCCCATGGGATGAGAGCATAAATGAAGTTGTTCCACTTTGGATATCGATGATGGTTATGAGCAAATTGACTTGAAACAAGAAAATATTTAAGCAATGAGTAATATGAATTGAGGAGCAATGCTCAAAAGAACTTCTTGACACATAACCTAGATGTTTCCAATGATCGGTATGAGATTCCATGCGAGTAGTATGTTTGTGAACTTGAAAACTTCTCTTTCTCATTAGAAGAAGATGACAAGAAATATGAGAATGACAACATGTTTCACCTCTTGAACGAGAACCATGATCAAGGAATGGATTTCTTGGTTCTCGGTGATCAAGAATGGGAAAATGATAATGACAACATTTCAGCTATGTTTTTCTCATTCCCTTTTCATGAGGATGGAAACATTCTCAACGAAAAATGGAGAAAGGAAATGTTGCTTGATCCTATGGCTGGTTTTGTTCAAAATGGAAACATTTTTAATGGACTTCAACCTTTCAGTGCTCACTTTACTCAAGATGAAGGATGCTATCAACACCAGAATTGATGTCGAATCTCAAGATGGAAAAAATGAGGAAGATGATAGTTTCCATGTTGCGTACCCAACCTTAAGCTCATTCTCTTTCTAAGAAGATGATGTAATACACATGACACATTGTGTAAGGAAGCATGTTGCAAAAGATCTAAGGTATGAGGAAGATGATTTATTGATACAATTGAGAAATAGGAACATCAAGAGATTGGTGATAATGTCAAAGTTTTTAAGCATCTGCCGAGAATCAACTCATGAAGACAATGGTCATGAAGCAAATGACAAGAAGAGAAAATGCCTATCAATGAAGAACATATACCTTGGCATATAAATGATAAGTCAAATATGATCGAGGCTCATCTCCACAGTGACGATGGAAAATCAACAAGTGGAACAAACTTGGGAATCAACGAGAAAATGGAAAGGTGTCAAAACAATAGAGGCAATGAAATGAATGAGAGGACCATCAATTGCACTAATAATCATGATAGATATCTCGGGAAGCTATAGAAGAGGTTCATATTTCAGTGATGAGTCATCAACGGGTTTGTGGAAGAAAGGAATTCGTGATACCCATTTATGGGTAAGCACTCAGTTCAAATTAGTGCTTCAATGAAAGTGGGTTGTCCCTCGCATGTACATAGGTGACTTAGGTTGTTTCGTTGTGTGTTTCCCGTATCATTTCATGTTTCCCTTATTATATATTCTCATCTTTTGTTTCCTTTTCTTGTTGTGTGTTTGTTTCATGTTGTGTGTTGTTCAATAAAGGAAGTTGTGGTTTGTATCTCTGTGATGACTCCATAAGCCCAATGGACAAGGCACTAGTCCACGTAGTGTCTTGAGATTATGGGATTCTTGCTTGCCTTTCTCCTTATGCTCAATCTAGAACAAGTCCCCAAGCTAGAGCCATTTGTTTTCATCATGAATTGTGTTGCATAAAAATTTCAAACTTTCAAGCATGACAACTAAGCCAAAATTGAAAAAATTGCTCTAGAGCCTTCACATAACACCCTCCCGTCAGTTTGTCATTTGTGTCATGTACATTTTGACCTTGCAGGTACTTCCAAGATGATGAAAAATAAAGTAAGTGTTTGAAATGATAATACAAGTTCATATTTTCATTCAAGAAAGATGCTTCTAATGGCTAGTTTCTCAATAGGCCTAGAAAGGCCAATTTTGACCTTCTCAAGACAGTGTGCATCCTCCGGGACTAATCAAAAATCTCACAACCATCTAAAGGCAATGTTGAAGAGTTTGGAGAGTAATGGAACTAGATTTTAAAAGTTTTAGGAAAGTTTCGTGGACGTTTAGGAGCAGTTGCGGTAAAAAGTGGGTTTCTAAGGTGCAAGGAGTGTATAGTCAAAATTGGTACTGAGCTTCAACAAAGGATTTCGGGAGCTCCGTGATGAGTCAAGAGACAAACAAGTAACCATAGAAAATGTTAAAGATCCATTTTCATGATGGAATCACAAAATAATTTTTGAGATGTGGTTTCTTCTCAAGGAAAATCAATTTGTGCAAACTCACCTTGTCCCAATGAAAAAGTAGTGTTTTTGGAAGAGGTAATCAAGGTCTTGAAAACCATCCCATTGATCTTGAAATGATCTTAGGAGTCAAAATGAATATAATACTTTGTCTAAAATGACCTCCTCGAGCTCCAAGAAAAGTAATTTCAAGATTCGGGACTTAGTCATTTTCTTAGTTGGATAGGTGGCATGTTTTAGTGTCCGGTTGTCCCAAATGTCCCAACTATCCTAACAATCTCAAGGACAGTGGGGACAAGAAAATTCCCCCTCCTTAGCTTTTTTTTTCAAGTCTTGGAGGTTTTGAGTAGTTGGAATGTAAAGCTAAATTTGGGACACGATCTTCCACAAACAATTTTGGGAGCTTTGTAAGGAGTTAGGAGTCAATAAAATACTCATTGAAAAGCTTGAAGAACCCTCCACATAATGGAAGTTTCAAATATTTCACAAGACTCAAATATACCTTAGAGAAGCTCAATTTGTGCAAACACACCTTTCATCCCGAGACAAATGGAGTCATTTCGAGGGATTCTGCAAAAAAAGGCTAAGACCCCTCCCATTGTTTTGAAATGTTGTTGGAGTCATTATCATATAAGACTTCACCAAAAAGACCATCTAGAGCTCAAAAAATGCATTCTCGGGTTTCTCTACTTAGCAATTTTCTCAATTGGATAGGTGGCGGTTTTACCATCTCGACTATCCCAACTAACCAAATTGTCCTTATGATGAAAGGGAACAAGAAAATGCCCCCTCCCCCTCCTTAGCTTTTTTTACCCCTATGAATTTTTTTTTATTTATGCGGGTTTTATTGTCCCAGTATCAAAATTACAGAGAAAATAGGGAATAAAACAAGAAAATGTGCCCCAACCTTCATCCCCTTTCATGGTTCTTCATGTGACCTCAAAATAGCTCCTTCCTCATGCATCCAAGACCCTACTATGTGCCCTAACTATTGTTACTTCAAATTTGACTGATCTTCAAAACTTGAGAGTGCATAATTGTCAAGTGTTTTTCATATAAGACTTCATGTTAGGTTGTTCAAAGTTTCAAACCACCATTATTGCCACCATGACACAACAAAGCAAAAGAACCACAAAACACCTCTTCATTTCCCGAGGATCCGATAGGTGAAATCATCAAAAATTGGAGGAAATAATCCTTGAAAAGTCTAGTTACGCGTGAACTACTTTTTGTGCCATGAAGACCCTATTTTCTAGGGATATAGAGGATTGTGTTTTCATCATCATTCTACCCTCCTTGAAGAAATTTTCAAATTCATGAAGATCCGACAGAGAAATCATCCAAAAATCGAAGGAAGGGTCTATGAAAAATTTAGTTTCATTTAAACTAATTTCCACAATAAAATCGATGATTTTTAGATATATATTCTACCTCTCTAATGAAAAATTAATTTTCTTGTTTGATCAAATGAAGGAATCATCCAAAATTGAAGTGGGGAATCCTAGAATAAAACCTAGAATTTCGATATCTTTTTATCCAAATGACCCGACACCCACAAAGTGCACTTACTAAAAATAGCATGTGTCCATGATGGGGCATGTATAAAAATATAAAGTGGTCAAATAAGGATAATTCTTGACTTTCGTGATCCTTCATACAAGCAACAAGCATCAAGGAATGAAAACATGGCCAAATTGCTAAAAAAATGGAGCATTATTTTGAGCTCAGTTGTGTTCAAAAGTAAGGCAAAACATTGCAAAGTGTAGCAAGTAAAACCCCAAGGGGACATTGTGCGGTCAAAAGAGATCCAAAAAGAGTCGAAACTCAATTGAAATCCAAGTTAGAGTCATCATAGCTCATTAGTCAAGATTGTCCACTCGGTTTACTTGGGTAAGTCGATGAGCTAAGTGTGAGCTCAGTGAGTTGAACTCGGTAAGCTTGGTGATCCGGTGTTGAAGTGAGTTCATTGAGTTGAGTTGATTGAGCTAGCTGAGACAAAGTGAGCTAGGAGTGAGCTCACATCTCTCATAGCAGTAAAGGCAAAGTTTGTAATCTTGTAGCATAGTGTGTAGGACAGAGAATACAAGCATCAAGAGGTTTGTACATCATGAATGACAATTGTGAAAGACTAAGGAACAAGAGAGTGATCCTCACTCTCATTGTGAGATCAAGAATGCATCATCATGGGTGAGTTTTGTGTTCATCTCAAGATCACATCAAAGGTCTCATAACAATGTTTCTAAACACTCATTCAATAACCCAAGTCTCCGTGCATCGGCGGGTAGAAGGAGGAAATTGAGATCATCATGTATTATATTAGCAAGTTCTCCCTTTTCCTCTCCTCTCCCTTTCTTCTAATTCTTCATTGTACACAATCATGGTATTTTGTCTTATTCACTTAAGTGACAATATTTGTAAATTGTAAAAGTATTCTCTCAAAATTATAAGAGAGATACTTAATTTCTCATCTAAGGGTAAATGAAAGGTCACAAGTGGAATTGGATCATGAAGAGTCATGTGGGGGGAGGTGAAAGGTCAATTCACAATGCTATAAATTGAGATGGCTTCTCCATTCCAAAGGATCCTAGATTTTGAGAATTTCTACTTTGTAGCAATTGTGAATTGTGGTTTGGATGTTGAACTTTGTATCACCAACACAAGAATAAAGATACATTCTTCCATTTCTTTTCATGTTTTCTTCTACTCTCTTTTTTTTGCAACTTTGCAAATATGGTGATAAGAAGGAACTGGTGCCTTTGATGAATGAATCTAAAGAACTGTGTGTGGGTTTGTTAGTCTCACTAGATGCTTCATTGTTGCTTTCCTCCAAATTGAATGTTGAACTACTCCAGTTATTGGGTGTGAACTCTGCAATTTCCTACTCACAACACTCCCCTTTCCTAAATTCTCTCCTTTATCCCTCATCATTGCAATTTCCTCCCTTGTACTCCATACAAGCACTTTGCCACAGTTCAGTGAAGTGTGTCTATGTGATCCCAACCTATTTGGCCACCCCACAACATTTAGATAGAATTAGGATAATTACATTCAATAATGGGAGCCCCATAAGCATTGGTGGAAGCACCTAATTTGTCACATGACAAATTATTTCACCAACACCTTAAATTGTTGTCACATTGACTACAAAATCATTTAAACCCACCCATCATATGCAAGAACAACCATCACATCAAGCATCCTTACACTTTGAAACTATAGTCTTCTCTATAAGGTAAAGACTAGTAATATAAAAAAATTGTTGTTTTTTTTCTTCCAACTAAATGTGGATTATACATTTTAAGATATCATATATTGGAACATCAAGACAAAAAAATATTACTCTTATATATTTAATTTGATCTTGTATAGTGTTTGCTTTCAACAAAAACAAATTTCTAGCTTTGCCTATACTACTATTAAATGTTTATTCTTGTACATCTTATTAGAGGCATTCCAAATGGCCATATATAGGATTTCCTTGAAAATAATATTTGAATAAATAAAGAATGTATATTAAAATTTAATATTGACTAGGGTAAAGGACCCAGTTATCATGAACCTTAACTTAAACAATTGCTAGAGCCACTTAATTATCATAATTTTAAATAAATTACCCTTTAATAGATCATGCTTTTTTCTAAATACAAAAAAATAGCATTAAAATTGTGTGGAAAGCATATTTTTAAGGGATTTAAATTAAGTATTTTTTAATACAAAGAAATTTAAGGTGACCCATTACTTAGGAATAAAGTCACCATTTATGGATTGCCTATGTGTCACCATTTCATTGGTTACTTTATTGATGTGACTTGTTTTATTGGCTAGTTTATATTTAATTTTTAATTTTGAAAGTGACATGTGCTCACTTTAATTGAAACAACTAATGGTACTTTATTTCACATATGCACTCGAGGGCCATGGATTCCTTTCCCTTATGATGCCAATATGAGAAAAAATTGCAACAAGATATTCTCATCAACTTTAGCCGCATATTGCTTCGACTGCAAGAGACTTCATAGTGCCAACACATGGATCTTCTCCAAAAGCTTCCGACGAAACTTCAAGAAAACATTCATGCTTTCCAAAGCATGCCTAAAACATTCAAGAAAGCATTACATAAACTTCCATGCACCATCTTTATAGAAATAAAGCAAAGACAAACGTCCGTTTGAATTTCTCCAAATCTCCACATGCTTATTCAAATATGAAAGCTGTATAGTAATGGAAACAAAATATGATGAGAAGATGCAAAATACAAACTTTGTGATTCCATGCATTCTCCGTATTAACATTTTCAACATATCTATATTTAAAGCTTTGTGGAAAACTTGCAAAACCTACCTTTTCTGCCGTCACTCTTGATTTCATTGAATGGCATGTCCCTTCTTTAAACTGCCCACATTCTCCTTGAGGATTGCCAAAGCTTACAAAAATGATGGAAGCTATCATTTTACCCAAAGGACATTCAAGCTGAAGGCTTGGCTTTGTATTCTCGTGCAAGATCTTTAAGTCATTTTTCATCTTCGGCAACAAATTTATAGATGAGAGATGCCTTTCAGAGATATGTGCACAAATCCTTCTCAAAGACCACCTATGTAAAGATACTTCCAATGGGTTGCCCCCTGTCTCTTCAAACAACACCACCATATTTCCCACAGGCTGTAATAGTGATCGAGGGATGTGATACCTGAAAAACATGTCCCAACTTTCATTCAGCATGCCAGGGTCTCTCACTTGGATTTGCATTGCATTCCAGAATCCAATGCAGAAAATAAATAAACTTGTAGGAAATTTCACTAATATTAATTGCAATAAGTAGGTGGATTGCTTCAATGGAAACAACCAAAAGCTATGTTCTATCTTTTTGATAAATATTGTACAGTTCAAGTTGCTGCTTGTAAAATAAGAAAGAACACAGGTGAGGTTCCATACAATCTTTGTGAAGGCTGTCGACAATTTGATTCACACTTATGTTTATTGTAGCGTCCTCGATAATCACATGTACTCGAGCAATTTCCTGAGAGAGAATGGTAGGAAACCCAGTAGCGTCCAATGTGTTCCCCATTGACCCATGCCTGGCCTTTTCCCATACTGCTTAAATCTAAGGCAACAGGTTCATCTCCATGTGGTGCATTCATTGTTGTCTACAGTGCAGATTATCACAAAAGCATTAGATCATAAAATAACATATAACTAATATATAGCCATTTTCTCAATGTAATAAACGATTTTTCAAGATGGAACTTGTCCATGGTATAGAGAATGGGAATTGAGTGAGAGAAAATATCTTTCTAAAGAGCTTGAGAAAGTGGATGATACATCTTCTCGTTGCATTCCTTTGAAAAGAGTGTGTAGCTTTTAAAAAGGCGCTTGTTAGTTGTTAATCATGTTCTTAGCATGGATGATCAGTGGCTACTAAAAATTTATATTAGGGCTACTATTTCATTATTTTTTCATATAAGAGATTCTTTTCAAATTTTGAAAGTGAAGAAACGCAAATATGATGAATGTTCTTGATTCTATATTTTTACAAATTTATGCATTGCTTACTAGGTGCTTCCCATACTTTTGCTATTTTGGAAGCCCTTTGTATGGGGTTCGGTTTCAAAACATGTCCTTTGAAACTGCAATTGGTAGGAAGCACACCTGCTTGGCATTTTTCCAAAAACTATTTTTACCTAAAGTCAAATTTCTCCCCCTTTCAAAGGGAAAGAAAAAAATCTAATTTCATATGCAATGTAGGAAGACATCAACATGGTTTCATAGATAGAATGCCAACATTTTTGTTGAAAATGCAATAATATAAAACTGGCCTATGTAACTGTGGATAATCCTTTTCCAATGTCAGTTTTGGCCCTTTCTAAGATTTTGCCTAGTCATTTTTGCTTTCGTTTATTGCAAGCCTTTTGCCTGAATTTTTGCCAAGTTCATGGCTAGCAAGAAAGTACTGGAAGATAATACTTGGTGCCAGCTTCTAGGAATCTACTGCATCAACTTGGTTGCGTCATGAGAACAAGGTGGAAATGGACACAAGCTGCGATGGAGAGAAACAAATGGGAATTGCATAAAAGTTCTATCTTTGCAACAGATGTTGTTCAAGCTTCAGCACTGTCAAAGCTACAGGTAGCCATAGTTCGCAAGCAAGGTCTTGAGAAGTATCGGTTGGGAAACTGATTCAGGATTATATTAAAGATGAAATGTAAGTAGGCATAAGGATGCTGATAATCTATAGATTGGTTGTTGAGTTCATGTTTAAGCAGTCTTTATGACAAGTGTACATGGGCCTTGTTGCCAGCATTATGCATCTCTGTTGCTTTCTAATGTTTAGTTCTGTATAGTCTAATCTCCGGTGTGTGCATCAGACTAATAAAATATAATAACATCAACAGAATGAATGAATAAAATGTGTATGGCCCAACAAAACAAAAGTTTATTTTGATGCCCGCTTTGTTTCTAGGACCCAAGTATGCATGAGCCAGAATAACCGGTGTTCCTATGAACCAACCAAAAGCTGAAATGAATACTGGTGGCACCAAAAGTTGAAAATACTTGTGAGTGTAGAGGCTAAACAAGTGAGGATTTCTGCAAGAAACTTTCAAGAGGGAATCTTTTTGAAAATTTGTAATATGTATGAAGTTTTTCTTGTCTAGTTTCCTTCGAAAACGTTCAAGTGGAATGATACAAGAAGTGAATGTTTGTTCCTGTATACTACTAGTGTTTTCTATCGAGATATTTTTCATTGAAAAAGTTCCAGTGCATCGGGTTCAGACGGAAATGGAGGACCAGGATTTCGCACAATAGGGGATGATGTGAAGTTGGGTATGATTGTGCAAAAAAATAGAAATGATAAAGACTGAGTACCAAATCAGACTGTGACAACTTGACAAGAGATTTGAACAACATCAAGCTACCAAAGATGCATGGTGGCATGAATAAACTCATTACATTTGATGAGATAGAGTAGAACAAGGAATAAGATGAGATGCCCATGTAAGAAGTAGCCAATATGTTTCGGATACAGGTACAAATACGAAGAACCCCATATGTGGAAATGGCAAAATCCTGCCCTCATCCCATCCCCCATGTATACAGCTTTGGATATGGCAGTATACACACAAACACAGATATATTAGCCTGATAAATAAGAATTAACCACATAATATGCATATAAAAAACAAAATAACCACAAAACACTACTGATAATCTATATAATGCCAACCGAATGCCAAATGAAATGTCACAAATGTCATAATAAATATTAAATTTTATTATTACATAAAAATGCAGCAGGGTCTGAATCTTCACGTGATCATTAAAACAGAAGATGCATGTATATCAAGAGCTACTGATCTTATTTTCTGGTTTTATTGCAGCACAAAACTGAAAGATTTATTGTCATGTCCCCTTTTCTAAATATTTTTAATTAAGGAAATAATTTAGTTGAGTGAAAGGGGAGCTACTCAAGTAGATATTGCTATTGAAGAGGAAAATATATTTATGACTTCCCTAAATGTTCCTTCTGGTAACCAAGAATGTTATATCCAATTTTATTGTGATAGAATTATTACATTTTCAGAAGTTCAAATCCCCAAGTTGAAGACAAGGGGCTATTCTTTGAATTCAATACTCTAGTTTGGTCTTGTATTCTTTTAGTTTTAGTCTTAGTCTTAGTTTCTTGAGTGCGTGCCCCTAGCCAAATTTTGGTCACACAAGGTACCCACCCACACCTAATACATGCCATGTATCCCATGCCAGACTGGATCACACACTAGGTGCATTTTGGAGCATACCTTAAAAGTAAATCTAGCCCACTCTACTCACAGATTTTAAAATAGATGGTCTAAAATTTAAAAATGAACACTATAAAATGGATTTTAATCATAGATATCGCATTTGGTGTTACAGCATTTTTGTGATTTACATGTTAATTATCATTCCTATGTTGTCTATTTTTAATGCACATAAGTAACTGGTTGTAACTTTTGAAAAGTTGCACACTCTACTTGCATATCTACATATTGGGGGTGGGCACACAGCACCCTATACCTGTACCTAGTATAGCCCCACTCATGCACCCATACAACCTTGGGTTTAGTTACTTTTTAGTAGTTGTTCTTTCTATTCTAACTTTATTCTAATTTTTAATTTCTAGTCCCACTTGACCTACATTGGTCATTGGAGGACATTAATATAGTTTTGTTCGTTCTTTTTCTGGATGGAACATTGACATTTGCAGTTGATATGCTAAACAATCTCAAAATCGTCAGCTGGAGTTTGTCAATCCATTTTGGCTAGCCCTATGTAAGCATATCTTGAGTCCTATTAATGTCAAATCGTATTACTTAAAACATGTAAGAGCATGTGATGTAGACAAAGTCTACCAACAAACATATGGAAAGAACATGAATGCATAAATAAAGGCCAATGTTGATATAACTATCCCTCAATAATCGCCAGCAAACTAAACAGATTAATGTAATGTTCATTTTCTCTAACACCCCACTCAATATGACATGTGATAAAGTACGTCTATAAAATATGAGTTCCAATACTATGTCTCTGTTCTAAAGATATGTCACCGCCATATCTATATTTATGGAAAAACAACTGGCTAGATTAATGTAAAGGGTCATCCCAGTCCACAAGTGAATGTGGTAAGATTTTCATTTAAGATAATAGCTGAAGTCAGCACATGGGAAGTCTTCTCCCTAGCAGTTAGAGCATTATAAATATTTAACCTCCTGAGATCAGTTGAAAGCATTTTGATTTCATATCTTTCAAACATTTGAGAATCCAGGAAATTTAGCAGCTCCAGTGCTTCAATCCCAAAATTGAACTCAACAAGTTTCCTGAACTTGTTGACTATATCAACAAAGATAGAATTAACCTGCAAATTTGCAACCTATAACCCATGACCAAGTGGTCATCCTGCCATTTTCATCAAGCTATCAAATGTGCATAACATGAAAGCTTTACCTATATGTAGGGAAGAAAACACTCTAAAATGGCCCTTCATTCAATTTCCTACAACATTTACATTTTTATCCACTATAGATCAATTGGCAATTTGATATACATCAGGTACCAATCAAATATACATGAAAAATCTCATATAGAACTATTCATTGAATAGATAGTAGCTACAGATCTAATAATAGATGAGACTGATGGATAGAAATACAATTTTTCTAACCTCTATACATGCCACTACCATCAATGGTGAATGTCTCACATGCTAACCAAACATACTCTTGCATCACACCCTCCATCCTCAAATGAGAGCTTTTGTGTCTTTCCATTTGGAGGGATTGAAAATCTTTCCACTTCCTTGTCCTTTGAAAAGTTTGAATTTTCAAACTTATCCGAAAAAGGGGCATCACTTTGATTTTCCTATTTCAGTCCAGTACATAGTTTTATAAATCTATGTTTATTTTATCATTTAAGCCCCCTTTTGACCCCTCTAAGCCATGAATGATTTAATTTTTCTTTGCCAAAAAAAAATATTTATGATCCCAAAATATATAGCATATTAAGTGAGAATTCATTGAAGTTACCCTTACCTTGTTAGTGCTGGACAAATAGGGCTGTAGCAATTATGATGTATCGAATGATGATATGCAGGTGTCATGTTGCACTGAGTAATAGGAAAACTATGTTTGTAATACTCTCCTGTGGAGTATCCTAAAGACAAACCTCATTGGTTATTGCAGCCAAAGCAGTAATTGGAGACTTGTTCTAACATTAACAATCTTACAAGATTGAAAGAAGAAAAACAATAGCTAACAAATCCATCAAGATCTGCAAAAATCCAGCCAGATCCAGCATTTTCAGTAGACTCAGGTAAGTTAGGTCTGGGTCGCCCTTTTTATTTCAAAAAAAAAGAAAAAAAAAATTATTTTGCCCAAAAAGAGACCAGGCAACCTTTTATATTATTTTCTACTAACAATTTATGTTATGTTATTATTATTTTGTTGTTTTTGTCAATTTTGCATATATATAAATCATGCTCATATTATAATATAATATGTATATATTTTGGGCTGAAGTTTTCCAAGAATTTCAGATTTTGAATTTTTTTGCCTTCCCAAATGGATCTGGATTTTCGAACTTGATAACTATGAGAAAACCAGAAGCACCAAGAAGCAGTAATTATTTTGCCCTTTCAGTTTATAGGAAGCGGGGTAGGATCTATAAAGAATTGTGGGGAAGGGACTAGATCTATAGGCGAGGCCAACTAAGAAAGCTGCATTCCATTCATCCAGTTCGAGAATGATTAACCTGGCCTCTTTTCCATCTCTACAGCAGCCCCCTCAGCCTCCTATATATATCTAGTTTCTATTTGACCAGGTTGGGAATTAGACTAAATGAGGATATGGACCTCTTAATCCAATCTAGAAATTCCCATCCATCCTATTGATTGATGATTAGCCACCTGTTCGAATGTAATGGTTTCCCCTTCCTAATGTGTATTATTTCTCATTCATGATTTTTTTAAGAGCTACATTTTGTCATACAACCAGATGAATAGTTTATGGTTCATAGAAAGTCTATGAAGTACACCACACATATGGTTATTATTTATTAACAGGGAGGAAGGTGGTTCATCTCAGTTCTCAGAAACAAAAATTTAATCTGTGCATCAAGGTATAGTCATAGTTTTGTCCTCCGTTGAATCAGTTTTAATTTCAAATGTTGTCAGATTTATATTTAACTGCTCTGCATTATAAATAATGTTTTTAATTGTTAGAAAATCAAATAATTTCTCCCGTATAGTCTATCATTAGGCAAACAGCAGTTTGCATTGGCATGCAGTTAGTAGTTTTCAGTTTTGTTTTAATTAAACAGTTCAGTTCAGTTTTGTTCCTAAATTCAGGAAAAGCAAAAGCTTTGTTTTTATGCATGTGTTGCATGCTCTGTTTTTGGTGAAAAACCCTCTTTAAAATCTGAGGCGCATGTAACTGTTTTGGTAAGCAATGGAAGCAAGAAAGAAGAAGTGAATAGAAGCGCACAGCAGTGTTGTTTATTTTCTGTTTTATTGCAATCTTTTATTATGTGCTTTTGTTTTATCATCTGTCTATTTCTTTCAAATTGGTATTAGAGCCATTGTTTTTTTAGTTGGCAGCCATTAAATGGCTTCTACATCTGGAGCATCTCTTTTAAGTCTACAAACTCCTCAATTCACAAGCAAAAATTATGAGTATTGGTCTCTAACAACGAAGGCATTGTTTAGATTCCAGGATGTTTGGGAAATTGTTGAAAACAGGTACACAGAGCCTGCAGATCCAACAACATATAATACACTCTCACAGGTAGAGAAAGATCTCTTGAAGGAGCAGAGAAAGACATGGAAAAGCCCTCTTTTACATACATCAAGCTATGCATGAAAGCATTCTTCCTAGAGTGGCAGCAACCAACCAAGCAAAAGAAGCATGGGACACTTTCCAGGTTGCATAGGTTGCATATCAAGGTAAGGAGAAAGTTAAAACTGCCAAACTTCAATTACTTAGAAGAGATTTTGAAAATATGTCTATGAAAGAATCAAACTCTGTAGAGTCATTTTTACTTATGTAGTTGGCCTAGTAAATTAGATTAAATCTCATGGAGAAACAATGGATGATGAAGAATAGTGGAAAAGATGCTTAGGAGTCTACCTACAAAATTTGATCCCTTGGTTGTAGCCATAGAAGAAACTAAGGATTTGAGTCAAATTTCAATTGATGAGTTGCATGCATCTTTAATAAATCATGAGCAAAGGTTAAATAGAACACATACATCTTTAGAACAAGATTTTTCATCTCAAACTTAAGCAACTCGTGGCAGAGGCAGAGGAAGGTTCGGTCCTAGAGGCAGAAGAAGAAATTCATGTAGAGGTGGATGCAACAACGGTCCAACAAACCCAAGTTGAAGAGGAAAAAGTCAAGATCACAATCATCTCGGTCGAGTGCAGGGGTCATTACTGCAAGAAATATGGGCACTATGCTTATGAATGCAGGAAGAAGCAATATGATCAACAAGCAGAATCAAAATCAGTTTGGGAGCTCTACACCAAGCTCCGTGTTTATAGCATGTACAAGGATTGTTGAAGCAATACCTACTAAATCACCTATTGAATGTAATCTTTCTCAAGAGAGTCCTTGTGATATTTGGTATTTGGATTCTAGTTACAACAATCATATGTCAGGAAACTTGGATTTATTTTCCAGTTTGGATGAGTCAGTAAAGACTAATGTTACTCTTGGAAACAATAATAAAGTAACTATAATGGGCAAGGGAACAATCAACATTCTAAGCAAAAAGGGGGAGCAAAAGATTATTCATGATGTTTATTATGTTGCAGGTTTGAAACATAATCTTATGAGCATTGGTCAATTAGTCCAGAAGGGATATAGAGTATACATTGAAGACAACGAATGTGTGATCATGGATAAGGCTCCAAGTACTCAACTGATTGCTAAAGTATAAATGACAAGCAATAGAATGTTTCCCTTGAGATTAAAAACTAGGTATAAAAAAATCAGATCAAGTCATTTATGAGCAGTTTGGAGCTCGGTTCGGAGCCAAGTCCGAGCTCAATTTGGAGCCAAGTCCGTAGCTCAATCCAGACCAAGTCGTGAGCTCACTCCGGAGCCCATTCCGGAGCTCAATCAAGCCCATTCCAAAGCTCAATTTAGAGATAACGAAACACAATCAGTTTTTCAATCAATAATAAAAGATGAAGCATAGTTATGGCATCAAACCAGAAAGGATTTGTGAAGGATGCATTTTGGGAAAGCAACATAGAGAGACCTTTCCAGTTGGCAAATCAATAAGAGCAATGACACCACTTGAAATTGTTCATTCAGATTTATGTGGACAAATGCAAACATCTTCTATAGGAGGTTGTTCATATTTTCTGACTTTTATAGATGACTATACCAGAAAACATGGGTGTACTTCTTGAGACACAAATCTGATGCATTTGATATTTTTCAACAGTTTAAGGCTCTAGTGGAGAAGCAAAGCGGATACTACATCAAATTTCTTAGGACAGACAGAGGAGGTGAGTATATATCCAATGCATTTCTAAATTTTTACAAAAAACATGGTATCCACAAGCAATTTATTGCTAGGTATACACCACAACAAAATGGTGTGGCAAAGAGAAAGAATAGAACCATAATGGAGATGGCCAGAAGTATGATGAAGGCCAAGCATCTACCAAATGAGTATTGAGCAGAAGCGATAAGAATCATTATTTACATTTTAAATAGGTGTCCAACGAAAATTGTTAGAAACATGGTTCCTCAACAGGCTTGGTTTGAAGAGATAGAAAACATAGTGTTGCTCACTTTAAAATGTTTATTTGTGTGGTGGCATATGCACATGTGCCTGATGAGTTAAGAAAGAAGTTAGACAACAAAGGAGAAAAGTGTATTTTTGTTGGATATTCAAAGAATACTAAAGCCTACAAATTGTTTAATCCAATCACTAGAAAATTCATAATCAGCAGAGATGTGCAATTTGTTGAAAATGAGGCATGGGATGGAAATATAGAAAAAACAGTTAGTATAACAACAACTATTCCTCAAGATGATATAACAGATGAAGAGCTAGCACCGCAAGGTATTATTCATACAATACCTTCTTCCACTCCTAGACATGCACCTCAAGTTGTAGCACAAGTTACACCTCCATCAACAACTAGAAGGTCTACAAGATTACAATCAACTTCAGTTATGCAAGAGACTTCATAAATAACACCAGCAACAACTCCTTCAACAAGTGTCTAGTCCATTCAATTCAGTTCAAACCAACTCATCATCAAATAGTCCATTGTAGCAAAAAAACAAGGAGTCTTAGTGAGTTATATGAAGTTAATTATAATGTTGATACAACTAACTCTTTTTCAGTTTTTGCATTGTTTTCTCAAGTTGCAGATCCAATATCTTTTGAAGAAGTTATGAATGATGAAATTTGGGCTCAAGCCATGGATGATGAGATAGATGCCATAGAGAAGAATCATACGTGGCAGTTGGTAGATCTTCCTAAAGGGAAGGATGTGATAGGAGTGAAATGGGTCTACAAGACCAAGTATAGTGTAGATGAAAAAGTGCAAAAACATAAAGCAAGATTGGTTGCAAGAGGATTTACATAGCAATATGGAGTAGATTATAATAAAATATTTGTTCAATAGCACCTTGGACACAAGAAGGACAGTATTGGCAATAGCATTGTCTAAAAATCATGTATTTCACAAGAGAAGTAAACATATAGACACAAGATATCATTTCATCAGGGAGTTGGTTAATAACAAAGAGATATGTCTAGAATTTTGCAGATCTCAAGATTAGTTTGTTGATATCTTTACAAAGCCTTTAGGAAAAGAAGCATTTGAGTATTTAGAAAGTCATTTGGGCGTCTATGGTAAAGGAGATATACAACCCAACTTCAAAGAGATACAATCCATTGCAGACATACACATCCATCTCCGTAAATGCATAAAGAATGTTTTTCAGATTTAGCTCCAGAATGATAAAATGATAGAAGGTCAAAATTAAGGGAGAGTGTTGGTAAATCGAGATAATGTCTCCCGTATAGTCTATCTTTAGGAAAACAACAGGTTTGCATTGGCATGCGTTAGTAGTTTTTATTTTTGTTTTAATTAAAATTTTCGATTCGAGTTTTGTTCCTAAATTTAGGAAAAGTAAAATAAAACAAAAGCTCTATTTTTATGTGTTGGCTAGATTTTCCAGATGCAGTGAAAACCTAGGCGATCGTGAGATAAATCTCCCTCATTTACCGGTGAGGCTCCCGTGTAAGATTTTGTCAGTTATATGTCCTAATATCTATTTGTTGGTATTACTTTAACTATGTAGCTCATGAACCATAGCTAGATAGTTCAAATACAAGTAAGTGTTGTAAAAAGAAAGGAAAAATGCAAAAAGAGGAAAATAATAGAAAACAAAAGAAAGGAGAGAGGATGTGCAACCCAATCAATAGTTCACAGAGTTGATCGCATGCACATAGACGAAACAAATAGACCTTAAAACGCAGAATTTGAAGCAAGGGAAAGTTTCAAGATCTAGATCTAAGACAACACAAAGTTTATACATAGATCTAAAAATAAATAAGAAGCAAAATGCACCGTTGACACAACGTTCTCCGAAATCTCTTCTCTATTCCTCTCTTGCAAAAAGCTATCAAGGGTCTCAGCTCAAAGTCTGGAACACAAGAATGCTGATCACAAATTCTGATTCCTTAACTCATAGGTTCTTCCTCTATTTATAGTGTATAAAGGGCAATTACAAATAAGAAGCTTTAAATGAATTCCCGCATGTGGAAGCTATGAAAAGGGAAGCAGTTGGCAATCTTCCTCCGGAATTCCTCTTGACATGCATGATTTATAACTAAAAATAAAACCTTCTATTTTACATGTTTGCCACCTATTTCTAAGTAATTGACTTCTTCAAGTAACGGCTTTTAAACCAATCACTTAAGTTTTATAATTTAATTGATTGCTCAATTACTTTGATTGAACCCAAACTCACCAAAGAAATAAATAAAAAGAAAGTTGCAAACCCTCTTAGTCTTGTTCTTCTTCCATATTCTGCATGCGGTTGACTCTTTTGCCTTTGATTCTCACCAAACTGGATCTGGAAAGCTATGCATGACTGTGATTTGCTTGCGGGTATTGCCTTTGACTTGTCTTCCCTCTTATCCTTGAAGCTTTTGCAGTTCTTCTCCAGTACATGCACCAATGCAATGTTTGTCGTAAATAATTCAGACAAAACTCATCATTTTTATTTTTAATTGCATATGAGCAATTTTAAATTCTGGAAAGCACTTTGGGTGAATGCAAATACAAGTAAATTCAATGAAGGCTTCAACTGGAAGATTGGGAGCACATGCACAAGATCCTGGAAGGAATTTTCCATGCACTGACTTCTACACGGGCTATGTTAAAAACAAGAGGATGAATTTTTGTCAAAGCCTTTACAATTATGAGACTGGATTTGTCAATTAAGTGATAGTTCAAGTATGTCTATCATTGACTTCACAAATCTGGAAGCTTATGCATGATTATCTTGATTCTTTTCTTTCATCATGCTTCATCATGGCTGGAACAATCTTTTTCTCGAGCTCTTTTCTTTTAATTTTTCTTTTAATTTCTTCATATTCGAAGATATGGAATCCCTTGCATGGATCAATTTGTGCAGATCTTGAGTCCATGGCAACTTCTTGATTAAAAAATATATTCAATGTACCGACATTGATTTGAGCACTGTGATAAATACCTGGCACATATACCAACATGCAGATAATTATCATAGAAGAATCAAGCCACTCCAACCATAGGCGCCAAAAGCTCAAGCTTCCTTGAATGAAAAACACCTTTTGATGCAAAAACCTCCTTTCCTTGGCGCCAAAACCTGTCTGGGCTGCAATCCTTAGCAAAAAGAATTAATTGTTTCTTTATTATGGTAGCCCATGCTTATATAATCTTCAACATACTATTTTTAATAATTGCCCTTCTTATTTCTGGCAATTTAATTAATAAACAATCATGTTTATTCACCCAAATTGGGCGCCCAATTATGCATGTTGTTGGTTGTTTTTAAATAAATTTATTTTATTTATTTTTAGCATGCATCCTTGACTTCTCCTTATCTCTTCCACTTGCATTGACTTTCCTTTTATTTATGGCGCCAAAATTGGGTGAATAAACCATTAATAAATATTATTAAATGCATTGTTATTCACCCAAGGTGGGTCGCACTTTTAGCAAGGTATTTCCAAAAATAGGAATTAAATTTTGATGGGAATTTCCACCTTGCAGTCATTTTTAGCTCCAAAATCCCCTCTTCCACTTAAGTGATTTGACTTTCATCGTGAATTTTCACCTGCAAGAGCGGGTAAGAAATTCACTGGTGCTTTAAGTGATTTTTCTTTTATAATGGGAATTTTTACCTGTAAGGGAAGAAATTCCCACCGATTCTTTGCCTCTAATATTCCCATTGCGGCTTAAGTGACTTTGATTTCATGGGAAAAACCTGCAAGGCAGGTAAGAAATTCCCACCTGCCTGCCACTACTAAAAATCCCATTGCAACTTACACTCATTAATTCTAGAAAATGCGACTTGCCTGGGAGAGGCTTTTTGTGCATGACTTCATCTTTTTTGGTCAGAAGCTTGCATTTTGAGGTTGATTCCTTCTGGTGTTGTGTCGGTAGATGATCTCCAGATGCTTTAGGCAATTAAACAGACTATACTGGCAAAGGAATTGACCTAGGGGAATTTCACAAAGAAACAATAGAGAAAACCGGAGAAAAACGCAAAAGAAATAAATAAAAGCGAAAAAAGCTCTAATGCCCGAATTCATTCCTAGTGAAACCCCTATTGAGATGAGTGAATATTGGCATGCAAAACTTCAAAGATTCAACTCAGTGTTGTTTTTCTGCATAGCATCAAACCTAGGTAGTCATGAGATAAATATCCCTCATTTAACCAAAGTGAGGCTCCATGATTTGTCAATTTAAGTATGCTAATATCTAAATGGGGTTTTACTTTAACTACTCGATTCCATGAAACTTAACAAGCTGCTTGTTTTAAAGAAAGGAAAAGTTATAGAAGAAGGTAATTACATAAACACATAGAAGAAATGGGGAAGATGTGCATCCCAATCAGTAGATGGCAGAGCTGATTGCATGCACATAGAAGAATCCAATAGATATAAACACAGAATTCTAAAACAAAGGCAGCTCTAGATCCAGATCTAAAATAACACAAAGTTTATTAAGAGATCTAAGATTAAAAACAAGAAACACAGTACACCGTGACACAAAGTTCTCTGAAACCTGCTCCTTTGTATTCCTTTGCTCCAAGTGGCTCTCAGGGGTTCAGCACAAAGTCTAGAACACAAGATTGCTGCTTACCAATTATGATCACTAATCCGAAGGTTCTTCCTCTACTTATAGAATGTAGAGGGGCAATTACAAGTTGGAAGCTTTAGTTGAACTGGCACATGTGGAAGTCGGAGGAAAGAAACAACTGGCAATCTCCATCCTAGAATTCCTCTTTGCATGACATGTATGATTTGCAACTGAAAATAGAACCTTCTATTTTGCATGTCAGCCACCTATCTCCAGTAGTTGACTTCTTCAAGTAATGGCTTTTAGGCCAATCACTTAAGTTTTATAATTTAATTGATCGCTCATTACTTTGTCGGAGGAAAGAAGAAGGAAGAGGAAAGTTGCGGCATGTCTGCGCAAATAATTCTTTTGCCTTTGATTCTCACCAAAGCGGATCTGGGAGCAATTTGGATCTTGGAAGCAAGCTGGATCTGGAAACAAGTGGATTTTGCCTTCGCCTTGTCTTCTCTTTTATCCTTGAAGCTTTTGCAGTTCTTCTCCAGTACATGCATCAATGCAATGTTTGCCGTAGATAACTCATCATCCTTATTTTTAATTGCATATGAGCAATTAAAAATTCCAAAGCACTCTTCGAATGAATGAAAATTCAATGAAGGCTTCATTGGAAGATGGGAGCATTTGCAAAAGATCTTGGAAGGAATTTTCCACCACCGACTTCTTCACAAATTGCATTCGAAAGAAGAGGATGAAGCCTTTGTCTTTAAGCTTTAACTATGAGATCTAAATCTTTCTGCATATGGATTTGCATCTGCATTTGTATCTGCATCTGCATCTGGATATGGATCTGCACTGCTTAACAAACTCGGCAATGGGTTGTGGATGGAAGAGCTGCAGCTCGAATAATTCCATTACTTTTAATCTGCACGAAAAATGTGAAGTTTTTCCTACATGCATGAGTGAAGTCTTTCTGCTCTGGATCTCTATCAATTCAAGAGAGGTTCCGAGCCTAGATTCGTCTCCAATACTGCAAATTTAGAAGTGATGCATGACTCCGTTGTGCTTTCTTTTTCATCTTTCTTCATCATAGCTTTGTCTATCTTTGTCTGAACAATTCTTTTTCTTTTTATTTGGTAGGATTCTTCAAAATAGTGCAGAGATCTGGATAATCCTTGATTCGGAGGAAATATTCAATGTATTGGACATTGATATAAGTTCCTTTTCTTTATAAAAGCACTGTATGTAACTCCTGCAATTAATTCGAAAAGATGGCCACTTTGGAACATGAATCAAAGTGAATTTTAATCACAAAAATCTGCATAATTCAAGCCTGCTGCCCCAAAATTTGACGTTTTATTTGCATGCAAAGCAAGCATGAATTTTACCAACATCACCTGAGCACCTGTATCACTTCTACAAACAATTATGCAGACACAAATCAGCCTTCTTCAAAGCATGCGCCAAAACTAGAAGCTTTTAGCATCAAATCCACCTTCCTCTGAGCAAAATCCTTCTCCAAATGGGGCAGCACTTTTCCTCTGGGCTGCACTTCTTCACCTGTGAATTAATTAATTCATCCTTATGGCAGCCCATGCTTATATAACCCTCATAATTCTATAATTAATAATTGCCCTTCCTATTCCTGGCAATTAATTAATTAAAAATCATGTTTTTCTCTTTAACTGGTGTGCTAAAATAGCATGTTTAAGGACAGCCATCCATTAAATTAAATTTAATCAATTTAATCATCCACTCTTCACTTCACTTAAGCTTCACAGTGTGCTTTGACCATAGCCACTAAAAATAGAATTTAATTTAATCAATTAATACTTTAAAAAGTATTATTTCCTTCTCAAAAGGGGCTGCATTAAATAAATTAAATTTATTTAATTTTGGAATTCTATTTTTAAATTTATTTTGTCCACTTCCTTTGTTGACATTTCCACAAGCACAGGGTGCCAAAATTGGGTGAATAAATATTAACAAATATTTATTTAATGCATTATTATTCACCAAGGTGGGTCGCACTTTTAGCATAATAGAATTCTATTTTTAAAAACACATGACAATGAGAATTTTTACCTGCAAGGCAGCCCCGAAATCCCATGATCCACTTAAGTGATTTGACTTTGACAATGGGATTATTTACCCTGCATGGCAGGTAATAAAATCCCATGATTTCACTTAAGTCACTTTTCTTTTATTTCACCATGGGAATTTTTACCTGCAAGGCAAGCAATAAATTCCCGCCTGCCTGCTTGCCTCTAATTTTCCCACTGCAGCTTAAGTGAATTTTCTATCATGGGAAAAAGTACCCTGCTAGGCAAGTACAAAATTCTCCTTTCTGTCTTCTGCTTCTATTTTTCCCACTGCAGCTTAAATCCTTTGTTTTCCAAAAATGTGTCCAACCATGAGGGCTTTTTAGTGCGACTTCGCTTTTTCCCAATGAACCAGACCTCCGATGGTGACTTCCTCCGGGCATAACGTGCGTATATGTTCTCCAGCTACTCCAGGCCAAGAATCGGGCTAACCCGAAAGCAATTGATCTAGAAAATTTCACGAAAAAGCGAAATGGGAAAACACAAAAACACGAAAAATTGTCAAAAGTTACAAATAAAACCCAAAACTTATTCCTAGTTAAAATCCTTTTGGTCGAGTACAAGGAATAATGATATGTTCGATCATAACGAGATTAAAATGGAGGGCAAATAGCCTCATACGGGGCTCAAAATAATTAAATACAAATTTCCTAGACAAATCCCGACAACGAGATATAACAATTTTGGGCATCCGGGTATTTGGCGAAAAAGGCTAAAAGGGCTCTTTAAGAATATCCCGAAAATACAAGAACTTTCGTGCAATGAAAACACAAAATGCGACCCATAATTTTAAAAGCACGAAATTTTTTCGAATAGGGTAGTCACAGATTTCAGGATGAAATATGGGTACACCAGAGCACAATTTACTTCAAATGGGGCATCATTTATTCAATAAATAATTAAATAAAAAAATTTCCCAAACAAAAACTTGGCGGAAGGATAAAATGAGTTTGGGCATCTGGGTATTTGTCAAAATTGGCTCATATGATTTGCTTTAGGAATATCCTAACATAATACAAACATCTTCTTGCAATAAAAACACAAATGACCCATTATTTTAAAAGAACGAATTTTTTTAAATGGTTAGTCCTAGATTTCGGGTGAAATCTGGGACACCATTGGCACTCCGTCTGTGGACATCTTTGTTTATAAAAATGAAAGGAGTGAAGATGAGATCCCAACATCTCTGGTTTCGTGTCTTGTCCATTGGGCTCGAGGTCAGGCAAACAAAAAAACACAACAAAAAGAAAAAGAAAAAAAACAAAAGTTTTATTTATATACAAACATGTTTGACCACTATCGCAGCCTCCCGAACAACCTCGATGTTGCCCGTTTAAAGGAAAGGGTAACTCGGTTCCATCCTAGTAGGCCAGAAGAAAGTATCCATTCCAACATCTCTTTTGATCACGAAGGGCCCTTTCCAGAGTGAATCAAATTTGTCATGCATGCCCTTCGGTTCATGTCTCTTGTCCCACCAGAGTACCCAGTCTCTGATCTTGAACTTCCTTTCCCTGGCCTTCTTGTCAAATACCTTGGGCAAGTCCTTATCAACTTCTTCTTGTGGTGGCTCATCCTTTCTTCTCTCTGTGGTAAATAAGTCTGCTTCAACTTCCTCCGTTTCCATATTTACCTGTTGCATTTTTAGGAAGAACTATCACCATATTCTTTGTTCTTCTTCAGGTATTGGTCACGCTTGTTGAAAGTCCCCACCAAGGAAACTAAACCCTTAGGGATTTTGTTACCTTTTGGTTGGATTATTCCACTATGGTCATCATAACCGGATCAGTTTGCTGTGATTATTCATTGTGGTGGTGATTTATTCCCTTCAACATGCAAACATGCAAATGTTTGTTTGTCATCATTGAAAGTCTGCCCTTGTTCAACATTATTAGGGACTTTGGGGCGGTAGACCATCTCCACTTTATAGTTTCCTTGTCTGAATATGGATGGTGGTCTATCCGGATTCAATAGTGCATCATGACTACCAAAGAGTCTGCCTTGGAATTCTGATTTGTTGGAATAAAGTCAACAAAGAAGGCTGCAAAATCAAATATGGCATAAAGCACTCTATCTCTGTAATGCTTCATCTTATCTCCTTTGACTTGATTTTTCCCTCGAACTTGCTTTACTAGAAGTTCAACATCTCCTTGGGCTTTGAGGAGTCTTACTCCTTTCTTTTTAGCTTGCTCCATTCCTAAAAGCAATGCTTCATACTCCGTCGTATTATTGGTGTTCTCGAACATCAACTTGTGGGAGTATGGGAATATCTCATGATCTGGAGATATTAGTAGAACGCCGGCTCCTGATCCAAAAGAACAACAAGTGCCTTTAAACTCCAGCGTCCAAACATTTTCCTCTTCTTGTGCTAGCTCTGGTTGAAGTTCTGGCTCTGGAACGCCTTTATCCATTTCCAAGAAGTATACACCATGGTCAGATTCCTGAAAAAGAATCTGAGATCTAGGATCCTCGATTTTGTAACCGTGTACTTGGACTTCTTTTCTGGCTCCAGCTTCTGATTTATTCCTTTGATAGGAATATGAGCACAAGACCAATCCATCTTTACTTCTCCTCTCGCTCTTTGCAAAAGTTTTTGCTTAGCAACATCCCGTAGGAGACAGGAATATTTGCAACTAAGATTGTCATCTTTAATCTTTTGTCAGAAAAATCTGCCAAAAAAACTTGTGCATCTTTGATTTGTCCGATTAAAGGGACTTGTCTCTCCATGGAATAGCACCTTCCTATGGTCTTCGTGGTAAGCCCAAGAGCATCTGCAACTTTAGCTGGCATGACATTGTCAAAAGCACCTGAATCTAAAATGCAGTTAGCTTAACTTGAAACCATTAAGCAATAGGGAAACATAGAATGGTTCCACTCTTTCAGAAGATGGTGAGGATTTAACAACTGCAATGTTGTTCTGGGAAGGAGTATCTTTGGGCTTAGGCAAAAGGCCTTTTGATGTATTGGATTGTCCTGGTGATTGCACATATTTAACTAGCCTATTTAATTGCTCGAGAAAAGGCTCTCGGTATTCAAATTTCCGACATTTGAATCCTAGTTTTCTTGACATGATCAACAATGTCGAAGGAAGGTATAGATTCAGATACCTGAGCTGCTTTTTAGTGGTTGAGATGAAGAACTCGCATTCTTATTTTTGGGAGCTAAAGAAGAAGGTAAAGGGCTGCCCCTTCTTTGTTCGTCAGCTAATGCCTCGGCTTCGCGAGTTGTGGTTTTATAAATACTACATATGTATGACTATGATCATCTTCATGAAGCTTCTCATCGTCATGTTCAGATTTGTAGTTGAGGTAATTAATGTTAGAGTCACTTTAAAGCAGACCTACAAAATCATCATTCTCGAGTTAATCAAAGAACTTCTTGATCTTCTTCATTCATCTCCACATTGTTTCTGGGAGCAGCTTCAATTGCTAATCTTTGGGAACCAGCAATGCGGTTCCGGTTGTTGAAATTCCGAGTAGGGGCAGTGTTGTTGCCTTGAGCCATTTGAGCCATTTGTTTCTTCATCTGCATGACATCTCATTTGCTAACTTTTGCAATAGTGAATCAGAAGTAGTGGCAGAGGATGAACTTTCAGTCTAGAAGTGTTGTTCTTTATCTTTCCAGCTATGATGAGGTTGTCTTCAATTTCAACCGCCATGTTTTGGGTTGCTAACAAATCTGCAAGACGTGCTCTTCGCAGTTGATAGCTTATTTCAGAAGTAAAGCATTGATGAAGAGTACCTTTTGATTCTCATCATTCGAGAGAAGCGAAGCTGAAATTTTGTAATCTTTGGAATTTTGCAATAAAATCCCACATGTGCTCCTCAGTGGCTCCTTCACTTCGAGTCGATTGAGTTATCAATGCACCGAATCTTCGGTTGTCTTGAACCTTTTCAGAATGCATCCCACATAGTAGCCCAATTGGTTATGGTACTAGGAGCTAGCCGGTAGAACCATTCTCCAGCCAAGTCATGCAGAGTCTCTATGAAGAGTCCGATAGATACGTCTTCATGTTCAACTGCAAGCACTCCACAGGATATAAAGAACGCAACCAAGTGGTCATCTGGATTTTGCTTTCCATCTCCAAAGAATTTCGGAAAATTCTTTTTGTCCCTTTAGGTAGATCATGCATAGGACTCAGATTCAGAGGTCCAAAGGCTGCACCCCCATGGAACAGTGCTGCAACGGCAAGTGATTGATTCTATCATGATGAACGGAGCGCGTCTTCTTTGAGAATAGACTTGGTGAATATTGGAAGGTAGAGGGTTTCTGACAAATTTGTGAGATTGTTTCGATACAAATTTGGAGATATATTGTTCAAGTTTCTACCACAGAAATTCGGGACTACTTCTTTATGCTAGCGCCTATGTTGGAGGGGGATCTTTTGTCATGGCATCCATTTTGAAGGCATAAACCCCAGCGCAGCTCTTCCCTCTTTGGCTATTACATTTGAGGGTTTGTGGTGATTGCATGCTACATTGGAGGCGCACCCTTGCAACAGTGATTTCAGTCTTGTGGAGCAAACTTGGTATATCAGCGACTACATCATCCTTGGACAGCAATTTCCCATTAGAGGCGCATTCTTTCATATCAGCGATTTGCATTTTCAGTTAGGAGTTATCTTGCATGTTGATCGGCCTCTTCCTTTGAGCTTCTATCGGCCATATCTCATAAGGGTTTGAAGGCATTTGTAGGGAGATTCCCGGGTATGTTTGCATGTTGGTTTTTATGCACATGTCTGAATTGTATCAGCATTTGGGACAACTACAGCAACTACACCAACAGGGTTCTAATACCTAATTTCGTTGTTTAGAGATTGCCTATTATACCCATAATTGTATCTACAAGAGAACTATCTATTCCAGGTAAGTTTTGTGATGCTTGTATGGTAAATTCTTTAATTTGAATTACATTTGTACTTGCTGATATAAAAGACATCAGTCTGATTTATTTATATCAAACCCGATTATTATTGCTCCCAATGTTCCTAATTTGGCAAATAAAGATCCTTGCGGTTAGAATATCATTGTGGGTCAATTGGGAATGTTTATTTTACAATTTGTTTGCCTAAATCTCTTGCAATAAGTTTATAACAATAGTATACCAGAATCAGAATTCAGAACTTGAAGTCGCATGACAAGTGTTTGACGAAAAGTCAATACACTAAAACTCAGAAATTGGGATCAGAATTAGACAGGGTTCTTACAATACAACTTCAATAGACAGGGTTCAATAGTGAATGTTGTTGGATTTATATTTGACCGCTCTACATTGTAAAATATGTTTTCAAAGGTGTGTAGTGGTGTCTAAGATGATCTCTGTCAATACTCACTACTACTTATGCTTTGCTGCAATCTTGGAATCATAAGCTCTTACATACTAGCTCAGATACTTGCATGCTAGCACAAATACCCTATTTCATTGTTTCAACATAAGAGTCTATCTCAGATATGTTTTTGTTTCAGAAAATCAATGTGATCCAAGCATGCCCAACAATAAACCAATTGAATGATGGAATGAGTACAAGCAACCATAATACAACTCACAAATGACAACTCTAAATTATAGTAATTAACTGTCACCAGTGGTGACCTGACAAAGACCAAAAGCAACTCCATGGGTCAAGTTTCTTTTTAACTGGCAATGAGGAATGCAGAAAGCGAGCTAATCAATAGCAATTTCTAACTGATTTGAGGCACTTATAATCATTATCTAGTTGTCACAAGTTAATAAAGACTGCAATATGTCATTTTTGTTCAAGTAAAAATCATATAATGATATAACAGAAGGAATAAAGCAAACACATTAAGACTTGAGAATGAGATATGACATCAGTCCCAGGAAGGACTGTGTTTATCATTTAAATTGTTATAATACAAGAACGGTAAAAACATATTGACTGATCCCTCTCCAGCAATGACATCATTTTGTAATGCATGTTTCTAGAGAATCATGTCCATGGAATCTTCAAGTGATAAATCAATTTTTTTATAGTTTCGTTTTCAGTTGTCACTAATGATTAAAAAAACTCTGCAGAAGAAATAAAATTTGCCATGCATTTTCATTTCACAGCCAACCGCTTTCCTACATGCATCCTTCATGGGTTTTGAGAATGGCGAATTTCATGTGTCAAAAAATGTTCACCTTATACCAGGTCATAGGTTGATTAGGAGGGGTTTTGATGTAGAATTCCAGTTCACATTCTTTGAGCCAACTTTTGTATAAAGTTCCAGATTTTCTCCACACAAGCCAATCTGCAAAATAACACACATACGAAGCAGAGGATTAAAAGTTCTACCAGTACGGAACCAAAAACACAATTTCACACTCTATTGAGATTGAAGTAATGGGAAAATACTACAATACAAATTTAAACAGTGTGTTGCATTCATTTCCTAGATCAAGATTGACCTCACAAGATATGGAGAATTTATAAAATGGGTTTGTAATTTTTCTGAGAGCAGAGATACTAGAGTAACTGCCATATTCGATTGAATAATTTTAAGTCATTTAATATTTAGCTCTTCAAAAATGGTAAATACTAAAGAAGGCTCTCTTTGTTGTTTAAATTATATTTTCTTAGATAGTAAATGATCATACGCCCTCTCTCTCTCAATCACAAGGGAAGTCCCACATTATTAGTTTCGACTCTGCCACTAGGCATTCCCTAGTTTTGGATCCTAAGAAAGTTTATAGAGGAATGCCTTTCTAACTCTTAGAATTGTCCAATGGACCCCATCAGTCCTGGTCTTTTTATGATGGACATTATCAGGTCTTGCGTTGGTGTTTTTTTTTAAAGGAAAGATTTTATTTCAAAGGAAATATATTTTTACAATTACATCTATGCCAAGCTTGGAAGCTATTAGTCCAATCCTGAGCATTATAAAGGAAATTAAACATAACAGAAATCATTGAGAATAGTCTAATTTTATAATAGCTCTCATATCTTCTTGATCCCGTTGAGGCCACCAAAGAGGAGGATCACCATAGCAACTTATATCATGATTATCCAGCGCCCAATTTGCCAATGCATCTACCACTTGATTTCTCTATCTAGGAATATGTCTGATTTGCATAGTTTGAAATTTTGGCTACAGACCTTTGATTTTATTTATTTCTCTCTCAATCTGCTAGTTTGAGCTCCTTTGTTTCTCAGTAATGGTCAACATCCTAACAATGATCTTGGAATCAGATTCCACCTGCACTTGAGTCCACCCACACTTAATAGCCTCTTGCAATCCCCGATAAACAGCTCGACCTTTTAGCAAACATAAAGGCAACTTTCCCATCATGAGTTCTTCCAATACCCCCCATCGCAACATTTCCTGGATTTCCCCTAGAAGCCCCATCCGTATTCAATTTACCAAACTGCATAGGAGGAACCCATGTTTGCTTTTTGTCATCTCTCTTTGTCAATTTAAAGACAGGTAAAGTGGAGCTTATAGACTGTAAAGAAAGCACCTTACATATATTAACCCATTCCGGAGTAAGAGTAGAGGGAAGGGAAACCTTTTGCTTGATAGTTTCTGCCATATTAATTATAGTTTTTTGCCACACATACCCCTATCTTTAATCTCTTGCTGGAAAATTCTTTTATTTCTTTCCTTCCATATATTCCAAATTAACAAAGAAATACATGTCCATAGAGCTGGGAGTAAATTTTGTCCTTTTGGTATACCTTCTTGCCAATCTTTCATCAATTGCTCAAAAGAGTGAAATCCATAGTAATGTATCTGAAACATATTAGCAAGAGATTGCCATAAAGGTATCACCCACAAACATTGGAAGAAAAGATGATGTTTAGTCTCCTCATCATTCCAACATAATGTGCATCTAAATGGACCATAAAAACCTCTTTTCATAAGTCTGTCTCCTGTTAGAATTCTACCATGGACCAAGAGCCAAATAAAAAAACTGACCTTGGGCCATAAAGTTGGCTGCCATATCTGCTTAAACATTGCTTGAAAGGGTGAGAGATGCATTGGTGATTTTTCAGTTGACAAAGTGATGCCATTAGTTCTTGCCCTAGTCAAGTCAGTAGAAATTTGACAATAATAATTTTCATCCTTGGTCACATGTTTTAATCATCAACTCCATGCTTCGATTTTTCACCAAGGTGTTGTGATTTGGTTACATCCTCTCTTGTTTTGTTTCTTTCCTTTTTCTTTTGTAATTTTTGTTCAATTATTTTATAGCCTAGGGTTTTCTTACCCTAGTTCTTCTCTATTGTAACCAATTAAAATTTCAACTCTCATTCACCTACTTAGGTCATTTGTGGGCATTAACATCATTTCCATCTCTCTCTCATACATATTTATAGTTTGTTCTTAATCGATCGCATCGAGTCCAAACTCCAAAATCAGACCACGATCAATGTATTACAGAAAGAAAGAAAGAGTTTATTCAATCACTTGCTAGTATTATACCCGTTTATATACTATCAATTATTCCATATTGTCGCGGAGAAGAATCATGGACGAGGAGGAAACTCCTAGGCAAAATTGGCCCCCAAATATTTTTCTTGCAATATGTTTATATGCATTATAAGTACCTAAGGATGGTACTCATTGCTAATTTACGATGTTTGTGCATGCATGGATATTATAAACATGGAATTACCTATTGAAACTTTAGGAATGAGTTCTTTCTAGATTTATATAAGATTTTAGAGTGATACCCAAGCATTTAAGTTTTAATTTATAGCTACATGCTTAGGAAATATTAAAATACTTTAAACTTATAAGATGTAGTGCCCTACCCCGCGCACTTGGTCGATAAGTCCATTCAAAGGTCACCAATTTTGTTAACGGTTTTGGTGTATGGTCACAAGTTTGTGCTGTATGGTCACGGTCAGGAAGGCTCTCTTAGCTTCTAATTGGCCGCGAGCATACATGTTGATGACGTTTTAGTATCTTGCCAAGCTTTTCATTTTGAAACAAGTAACGGACATTAAGTAATGATAACAATAATGATGCTAATAAACAAGTTACAAATGATAGTTAAAATAATCGTAATATTGAATAGATTTAAATGATAAAATGGAATTTTATATAATGAAATAAATAAAGTGTTAAAACAATAAAATAAATAAAATCATCAAAATAGGTAGGCTTGGAGTGCATGGGCGCTTTCGGTCAATGGGGAACACTGCTTCCGCTTCCATGTTCTAACTTGGAATATGGGAAGAGAGTGGATTGAGAGGAAGAATAAAAAAATAAAACAATAATATAAAATACAATGGGAAGAGTGTTCTAGGTAAAGGAGAAATTGTGAGAAATTGGCGGGTAGGTGAGGAGAGTGGGAGCAATGTATGAGTTGTCATCAAATCATATAGGCATTGGAAACTCTTGTAAATGTTATGGGCAAGTGTTAATCCCACATGTTTCCCTTGGATGCATGTTCTCAATCGTGCCTACGTAATCCTCTATGCCTCGCTAAGTATATGGGAGTTATTGCTTGGTCAAATGCCTCTTGGAAATATGGCCTCAACACCTACAATGTTTTGCAGGGTATTCATCAAATGGGTAAAATCATCTAACTGATGTGTTTCCTCTTCAGCTCCTTCCTAACCATGTCTGGTGTGAAATGTGGTGGCACAAGTTTGGAGAATTAAGGTTTGCTTCTAGTTTTACCTACGTTGAATGATGTTGATGAGACCATTAAGTTTATTAAAAATGAGAACAACCTTCATATCTTCTTGCAAACCTGCTTCTGCTTTCCTTCTTGTGCCAAAATGGGAGCATAGTCATCCAACAAGCAAATGCAAGTGACAAGCATCCAATCTGATTGATTCACCTTTGCTAGCAAAACTCCCTCCCTACGTCCAATCTAATTGATTCACCTTTGCTAGCAAAATTCCTCCGTGCCAAACCTTGGATCAGGTTATAAATGCCTTGTTCCAAGCTCTTATTTTGGCACAAACAGGTCTACAATAGTTGATGATGGAGAATGTGAAGTGCCTCCTTCAACTAGTGTCTATAAATAATGTTGTGAGTTTAAGATTCAGAAAATACTCGCATTTGGCAGTGGCTAGGAGGACGCAGACTTATGTTGTAGAGTCTAACTTTATAAGTGCTAGTTGTATTCATTCAAAGTTCCAAGGCGCTTCACTCCTCTACACCATTTCTCCTCCATATCTTTGACTTTGCAAACCAACATTTCCATGAAATCCCTTTCCAGAGGTTTTAGAAGACATGAGCAACATCTCCTGCAACTCACCCTCTCTACATCGTGCCATGAGATTTAGATTGAGATTGGCAGGTTTTAAGCCAAAAAAATGTGGTCTCTCGGCCTGGGGCAAACTGGAAGCTTTTAAATAAGGTTGAGACATCCTCTCATGGAATATGATAAATTGCAGTCCATTAAATACATGGGTTTCTGCAGGAGGCTTTGAAATTGTTCCACCAAATGCAACGAACACTAGTCCAACCGAAGCATTGTCAACGCAACTTGGATTGAATGCAAGTAGTTTTCGATGACTTGTCTTATTTCTTTCAAGCAAGCCAGAAAGGAGCACCTCATGCCAGCTCATCATTTTCACAAGCATGGACTTTCTTCCCTCTCCTAACTTGCTTCAAAATTTTGCATTTTCAAGTTGAGTAGAGAAAGAAAACATTAAATCAAGATTTTAAAATATTCAATCCTCATTTCATTTTAAAACTAGATTTGCAAAACAGTTTCTGTACAGAAATAAACCAATCTCAAAAAATAGTCGTCATGGATAGCGCAAAAAAATACTTGAGCATAATCTTGCTTAAAGTTAACCGAATACATGTTCACCAACACATTTGTGTAGCGGGTACTTCAACCCAAGATAAATAACATGATCAAAAATGTTAACTTGCAGAAATAAAACAGCCCTTCAAATGTACCAAATGCCTCTCAAAATCAATGTGCAAGAAGTGTCTCCAAATCGTTTTCCCATTTTTTTACTACGTAACTTATTCCTTGTTATATGAAGATCTCCTTTCAATCCGAAACCTCACCAAAACATGTAATGTCCCCTTTTCCAATTTGAGAGTGTGGTTTGGACTTCTTGCCATCCCCTTTTCCATGGCAAAGAAGTAGAGTTGGAAAAAGAAATTGAGCTCCCTTTTGCATTTGTTTTTCTAATTTTTAATGTTTTCTTTTTAGTGTAATTATGTGTTTATCAAGGTTGGGTTTAAGGCAATTAAAGAGGCATAATAAAAGAATATAACATCTTCCTCTCTGGGTTGGCCATATCTCTAGGTTTAAGGCAATTTTCAAAAAGGTTGCTATACGAAATGGAAACGGAAACGGAAACGGAAACATATACGAAACACGGAAACGACATTTTCAAAAAACCTTGGATACGAAACGTTACCAAAAACGTCCGACATTATATTATAAAAAATATAAAATATATATATATATGCATAATACTCATTTTATAATTGTAGACCATAAGAGATAATTGATAAAGCACTCAAAATATTTTGTATTCATTGAAATTTGAACCTCTAAAGAGTCATGACTCATCATTCAACATGGTTACAATTTCAATGATTCACATATACATGATAATAATCTAGATTCTAGATTCTAGAATATATCATCCAGATTTTCCTCATAATCATCTCCATGAACACCAATTGGTAGCTCCATCCCACTAGCTCCACTTTCCATCCTTGTGCGGGATCCCGATTCTTTTTCATCAATACCAAGCAATGAAAGTTGGCTATGAGTAGCCGTAGAAGCATCAAAGTCACTACTCTCGTGATCAATATCCCAAAGTTTGTTGGGACCTCTAATATAGCCTTCAATCTTGTGTGAGAGGATGTGCAAATTTGGAGTGTACATACACTAAATCCTCACCTTCTTGGATCCTAACTTGTTTCGTTTGGCTGAGTGGATGAAGCTATATGTACTCCAATTCCGCTCTCTTGAAGAATCGCTAGCCACATTACAAAAAAGAAGTTAGAAATTTTCAATTAGTAATAAAATTAGTTTACTAAGAAGAACATACATTTTTAATTTTTAATTAATAAACAAACTTTTGATTTCATTTTAATATTTTATACCGTGAGAGGACTTTAATGGCAATAGTTTTGATTGTAGGTGCCTGCAATCATGGCCATGTACATACCACCACATGAATGGCTTTAGGTTGTACTTGTCACTTAATGCATCTACTTCACTCATGCTACTATTAGATGAAGAGACAAAGCATGCCATTTCATAGCGGACCGCAGTAGCTACTACCTGGATCAGAAAAAACCTCTGGAATGCTGCCTTAGTTCCAGTTGCAACTTCATGGTCATTGTATGGTGCTTTCCTACCAGGTAGCCCAAGTATTTCACTACTATAATATTTGGGATTCAGGGCATAGGCTAGAAGATGCAATGGGGTGGTCATTTTATTCCACCTTCTCATGATCACAGTCTTAACTTCAATGTAGAATTTTTCTTCAGGATCTTGCTCTTTTTTTGTATGATGTCTCTAATTTTTTCAAGCATAGAGTCAATGCCATCATAGATCTCCCCTATGCAAGCATCATTTGTATCTATGTATCTAATCATAGATATTGTATCTACGTATCTAATCATAAGATAAAATAGGCTCGTAAAACTAAGCAAGTATGCAACCTTTTCCCACCAATCATCATCAAGTATCAATGTTTTTATTTTGATGGCTCGCTTTTGTGTTTACTTGTTTCCACACGGACCAAACATCATCAATAACCATAAGCCTCAAGGCTTGTCTTACCTTCACAAGTCATCTCAAGACGAGCATGTGAGAGGCAAATCTTGTTTCAACAACCTATTAAAATAAATTAAAACAAGTTAATAAAATATAAAATTAAATTTAAAAGAAATTCAAATGATAATTTGATATTTCATAGAAAGTTAGCAAATAAAAATTAGAAACTAGCAAAAAAATTTGTTACCTTCAACAACTCCAACTTTGAGAACCTCCTAAAGATACCACTGGGACATATGATGATTTGTGACAAACATTTGAATCTCATTTGCCTCTGTATACACTTCCTCTATCCATGGTATTTTGCCAATCTTCTGTAGCATCAAATTCAAGGAGTGTACTACACAAGGTGTCCAAAAAATGTGCTCATATCTCCCTTCAACAATCAGCCCTGCCGCTCTACAATTTTTGGCATTGTCTGTGATGACTTGGACAACGTTTTGAGGGCCCACTGACTCAATAGTCTCAATCAAAATATTAGCAATAAATTGAGCATCTTTCACTTCACCCTCACAATCAACAGCCCTTAAGAACATTGCCCCTTTAGGGCACACTGCAACAATGTTGATTAGGGGTCTATTTCAGGCATCTTTCCATCCATCTAAAATGATAAATACCCCTGATTCCTTCCATGAATCCCTAATTGGCTGCAAAGAAGTATGTACATGGGCCACTTCTTTCGCCAACAATGATGTTCTCACCTTCTCATAACTAGGGCTTTTATACCCTTGTGGTGCATCATTAATTCCTCTCACCATTTGTTGCAATATGGTGACCGCATGACATCAAAGGCAACCCACATGCATAAACACATCGAGCAATCAACTCATCGCTACTTCCCTCTTCTCATTTGCAAATGCTTGCTCTAATGGACCTTTGAGGTTCTCTTTAAGTAATGCTCTCTTCTTCCTCTATGGGAGTTTCAACTTCAATTTGAATAAAAGGATGGTTTAATGAGGTGGGTGGTTTTTGTAAACCCTTATTTTGCAGAATGAAGCAGTTTTAAATCTAGCTTTTGAAGCTTGCAAATCAGCCTCCTCTTGCTCTTTCATACATGCCAAAATATGCTTCCTTTCAACCTTGGCACATTTTCTAATCCCGTTCTGATTGTCCCATTAAATGAGCTTTGAGTCGGGTATATGAGGCTTTGAATTCAATATTGCAATGATTGCATATCCAAACACGAGAGCCACCGCCAGCAAGGTTCTCCAACACTTGCACATGTCTCCAAAGAGGAGCTCTAGGATCCACAGTTTGCACACCCCCACCTTGGCCTACTTCATCCCCACCTTGGCTTCCTTCCCCATGCCCTCCCACTGAAGCTGAACTGGATGCCATTTATCTCAAATAATCAAACCTACATTGAAAAATATTTAAAATAAAAACATAAACTTAGATAACACTAAATATTAAATATAACTACAATTACTACACCCTACATATCACATTCTACTTTTGATCACCAAGTTCACCGTTTAGGCGCGAGGTGAGAACATACACAAATTTCGGATTTTTAGTTATAAAAATAGGAAAAAGAATTAAATTATTAAACCCTATATATCTTATTCTACTTTTGATCACCAAGTTCACCGTATACGCGCAAGGTGAGAGCATACACAGAGTTCAGATTTTTAATTTAAAAAAAAAAAAAAACTCTTAAAATAGCAACAAGAAGAAAAACCCTACGCATCCTATTCTTCTTTTGATCACCAAGTTCACCGTATAGGTGCGAGGTGAGAGCATACACAGAGTTTGGATGATATTTATAATTTTAAAAATTAAAAAAATCAATATATGATTTTTGTTTAAAACACCGCAAAGAATGCTAAATGTTAGTTTAGTGAAAAATTGAATTTAAACTCTTCCTTGCACAATGCTAAAAGTTTAGTGAGAGTGTGATTTAGAATGGACCCAAGATGTCATTATATAGCTTTTAGGAAGTGTCTTTAGCAAGTCTAGGTAGGTAGATTAGGTTTAGGTTCATTAAATGCATTTATTTTTTATTTTTTTAAAATTTTTGGGCTTTAAAATTTGAAAAATCGTTGGAAACGTGGCATACGTTTCGGAAACGTATGCCACGTTTCAAACGCTTACCCCACTCTTGTGTTTCAAACGCGTTTGGGGAGAAATTGCCCTTTTTGGCATTTCCATGCATCGCAGCAATTAAAGAGGCATAATAAAAAGAATATAACATCTTCTTATGGGTTGGCCATGTCTTTCCTAGCTTTGGCGCCAAAGGGAGGGGTATAAAAGGAAGTGAAGGCCTCATTTTGCACATCATCTATCTTGGCGCATTTTATATACTTGGACTTGTGAGCTGGTTGCTCTAGGTTCTTCCACTCTTGGACGAAAACCCAAGTGTGTGGCATCTCCTAGAAGGACGAAAACCCTTCTAGTGGTTTATAGGGGGACGGAAACCCTCCTACATTGTGTGAGCTTGAAGGATATTGCAGATTTGAGGGAAAGAATTCATATTCAGATTTTTATTTGCATTGAGAGGCCTCTCCTAGGTGGAGCGACCTACCTTGGAGTGAAGTTTGGTGCCTTAGAGGGCATAAATTTGATATTTCACTTCATTTTCAGATTTGCCTATATTTATAAAGCCGAAATCTACTTTCTTGTGAATTTTTGGGGTTTCTAAACCCTCATTTAATAATTATTTTGGAGCTGCACTTCTGCTGGTCATTATTAATTTTCAGCTGAGCATATGCATGTCTTTTTGGGTTGAAAACAGTTCTAGAATATCTCTAAAAGGTTTATATAAATTGTGGATGCATTGTTAGTTGATATTTTGGGTGAAATTGTGAGTTTTCACACTGTTGTTCCTAAATTCACTTCACTGTCCAAATCTGGGATTTATTTCAGTCTGCTGATTTGAAAATCAGATTTGTTTGCTTTGGGGTTTGAGCTAATTTCCTTGATTGTTGGTTTCATCCCTTGAAAGGGATATTACAAAATAGTTGTTGGACATGGTTGCGAACTGGGTTTCAGGACCACTTGAGAAAGTTGATTGCTAGAGGCGACCACTCAACACTACAAAGCCCCTTCGGAATCGTCCCAATTTTTGTGCCTATGGATTCAAGAAATAAAATATTCCACCGCAATCCCCTTTGTTGTTGTACATAGAATTGCTTAGAATATTTCATTATGACCGTCCCCACCAGAAAGTACTTTTTCTACGCCCATTTCGAGCCACCTTGGTTTGGGTTGCTCAAGTGCGATAGAAAAATTCCACCAACTAGCTTTGGAGAGATGCTTCCGAATGAGCCTTGGTTATCGTTTTGGTTTCGCCGGTCTTGTTCTCTCAAAGCAAAGAATATATTAAGATTGTTAAAAATTTCATGCAAGTGTTTGACGACCTTTTTGCAGCACCATTACAAAGCCACTTGGGCTAGTTTGCACAAGAAGAGCGCAACTAAGTCGTGGACCCGTTTTGACCCTTCGAGACACGTTCAGTTGGTAAAACAAATGTGATGTATAGAAACATGTATATTAGCCGTGAATAAGTTGTTTGAAATACTTAAACATATCGATGATAGAAGACCTAGATTTGCATGAAGTATTGCACTCCATATTAAACCCCTTAGTGACAACGAAAATGAGAGTTCTATTGATAACCATAAAACTTTGTTTCACTCTTAAATATGTTTAGATTTTGAATGTTGTCTATAAAGCTTTATTGTGCCATGTCTCATCACATTTGGTTATGTGAATGAACTGTTTGCTTGCGTAAAAGAAATGGAAGAATTTTCTCTCTATCTCTCTCTCTAAACCCAGAATGTGCATTTACGAATTGCTATGTTGCGAGAAATTGAAATTTGGGTTTTCTCCCTCTCTAGACTATTGCTGCAAGTTCTGATATGCTAATTCTTTTGTTGACCCATGATTAAAGGATTTTATAGGTTGGAGGTAGCGTGGCGGAATAGAAATGAATGTTAAAATTTGAGTTTAAAGTTGTATCTAATTTGCAATAAGTTTATTGTTGCTAGAATAAGGAAATGTATTGTTTTATGAATAATTGTGCCTTGATACAATTTGAAAGAAAAAAGTTTGACTATATCGTGTATGTATTGTAATTGATATGAAGTTGCATTTTTAAGTTTTGTTTATATGGTTTAGATGCATCAAAGCAATTGTTATGTTGGTTATTATTGTAAATCCCTTACAACATTACATAATGTATGGCAATAAAGTAAACATCTAAACTATTGAAATTGAAGAAGTTCTTAAACCTTTCCGCCACACCTTTCCCTCTCAATCAGGTCATGACTAGATTGTTAAACCCCTAACATTATATGAGAAGAATTTAGAATTGTCTCAAGTTTATATCTGAACTAACCCCATATGAGAAATTTACAAATGAGACTACTTCCTTATTTCGAGTGGCTCTGCATGAGACAAGATTATATTATGAATACCCTATCATGCCTTGGGTGGGTAAACCCATGTACGTCTAGGCGCTCATATCTCTAAAATGCATTGTTGAATAAGTTGAATTCGGTATTTTTGTAGTGGTACTTTGAGACCTAGTGGATAACCAAGTTCTTGCGAAACTAGTTAAGATGATAACACTAATGATAAATCCCATTGTGAAATCTAAATGACAAAATTGAATTTAACGCACCTTATACCTTCTAAGATCCCAACTCATATGAGAAATCTTATTAAACCCTATAGCAAGAGTGTTATCTTGACAAATAGCAAGGGAATATCGTTAGTTTGAACAAAAATAATTGTGAGATAAGGATGTCTTAATTACCCTAATGTTGACCCCATAGTAGGTTGTAGATCTCTTGAGTGCAAATCGGAATAAACTAAGTCTAAGACCTCTTAAGAGGTCGTTTGTGGACGAAACCTATAATCGATGTCAACCACTAAAATTGTGTCTATTAAGATGTATTGAAAATGTAAGGTGAAACTTGAGCTCCCCACTTTTAACTAAATGGTAATCCCTTGTTATGTTAATACAAGTAAAATGAATTGTTCCATGTGGGAACACAACTTTTGAAACATGAATCCCTAAACTAAAACGAGTGCAATGTGACTCTTGTATTTTAATAATGATGCTAACTAATTAAATATGGGAATTATTTGTATTAAGGATAATAAGTAAATGGGGTGCATTCCTTGTGAGCAAACGATATATGAAATGGGAAACTTGTAATTTAGAAACGAGAGCATATGTTTCTTATGTACATTAAATGTCATGCAAATCAATGATTCAAAACAAATAAATTCAATTGTAATTAAGATGTAAACCATGAAAACTATGTACATTGTGAAAAATGTCCTTTCTTCTAACTTTCTTTTGTGGTCATACTATTGTATCGTGTATCGCTCTTTAGAGAAAATGTGGTATTAATGTAAATCTTTTGTCATCATGATTGTATGTAAGTTTCATTATGTTGGGGTGAGATTTCATCATTGTTATTGGAGGAATAAGGTGTTGTTAGTAAAAGGAGTGTTGGAGAAGCACCACAGATTTGTTGGTTCGAAGAATGCACAGGTGAACGATGCGAGACGTGAATTATTCCAAGACAAAACAAAGCACACATACAAGACTACAAATTATGAAAATACAAGAGATAATTGCAATAACGCAGAAATAGCTCCAACTCAATACTCCATATCATAGAATGATGCAAGTGATGTACATATATAAGAGGAGGAAAGTGCAACTACCACCTAGATTAGTGGTGAATAACTCTCACTAACTGATATTGGTAGTAGAGTTGACTCCACACTAGTAAGTTAACTCAACACAACTGGTACACCTAAGCAAGCATATCCCATGAGTGTGGGGAAACTCCAAGTGAGGTAGACAATCCCGAGTAGGATAATACAAATAAAGCGAGGAGAAATTAAATCCTACACTAACAAGGAGGAATAAGGAGTATTGTGTGTTTTTGCTTTGGAGGAACCAAAGGAATTCTTGGCTAGTCTCAGTGAGGTATAAGTGCGTGTTTTAAATGAAAGGATAAGGGGGCCTAACAAAGTTGATGTCTTGTATTTCATCTTGGAGGAAACAAAGGCTATCCAAGATTCCTTAGTGGAGTTATAAGTGGTAGTTGCAATGATGATCTCTCCCCATTGCAAGTGTGAGTCATCTTTACTTTTGGTGTCAACCACTTTCTTATCCTCTCGGTATGAGTGGGTCCATGTTTGTGTTAGTGTATCATGTGATCTTGGGATGTATTAAGGGAGCCTTGGTAATGTTGCAAACCAAAAGAAGAAAAAAAGGAAAAATAAATATCCTAGTTTATAGCTACATGCTTAGGGAAATATTTAAATACTTTAAACTTATAAGAGCCTTCAATCTTGACTCTTCGTATGATCCATATTGGCATATAGTCTCCTAGGAATTTATCAATTTACATAGAACATAAGAAGCTCCAAGTTTGAGATTTCCAGAAAAGAAATTCCTTAAATTTAAAATTTTGGTATGGTAATGGACTTTTAAGGGTTGGGGCATCCTTGAGAACTTTCTTCGTCAACTACTTACAAATCCTACATTTTAGGTGCCAATGCAAATTTTTATTGACTCTAGGTCTGCCTTCATTTTGGGGCATGATGCTTTACGGATGATTTTTACCTATGGTTATAGAAGTTCTAGAAGTGAGATATTCTTCTCTTTTTCATTTGGTAGAATTTGACTAACAATTAATGAAAGTTGCAACATCTTTGAACTACAAAATCCCACAGGTATACACTACGATATGAACTTCTTAAGCTTGTTTGCTTCTGGCTTGAATGTCTAAAAACTGCAAGCAACTTGTGAGATCCAAGTTTCCTTTTAGAATTTGTGCAGAACTAGAATTTCCAAGAACTATTTAACTTGCTAGTCAAACTAAATAATTTAATTATATGTGATCATTTGTGGCTTGAGACGTCTTAAAGAAGCACGTGTACAAAATAGAATTTGTTTACCTTATTAAGGCTAGTCCCAAACGACACAAACCCCTAAATCAGCACCAACTGCTGAATTGCTGCCAACCCCATATTTAGCACCAGCTCTTGCTCCAATATTTAGTTGAGCGTTAATCTTGTCTTTGACACCAACCTCATTCTTTCCACACCACCACCAGCCAGGCCAAAATCAGCCCTTGTGCTAATTCTAACAGCGCCTACTTGGCATTGGCACCAATATAGAAATACTTTTACAACCAATGCCAAAGACCAGCAACCCAATTTCGCTTTGCCTCGGTTACTTGGTGCCAGGCTTTTATAGCTCCAAACTCTAGCTCGCACAAGAATCTAACTCTTTTGGTACTACCATCACTTCGAGATCATGTTTTTGTAATGGATAACACTACAATTACTCAGTTGCCACCATTTCTTGATTCGTATCATATGTACTATAGAATCATAGATACAGATGAAATCGTGTTAATTTACATTTGTCTTCTTTGAACTACCACACTTTGTTTCATATTGTATTAACTATATTCCATGCCTCCTCGTCGTAGAGGACTTGTTTACAATGCTGTTTTCACATAATGAAATACAATTCTTCACAAAATTATTATTTCTGACTCTTCTCTTGACTGTGCACTCAAAGTTTGTTATCTATAAGAGTGTCTGTAATATAGCTTCTGCCACCGTTGCCTGGGAGAATTTTCATTCAATATGGTTTTCCCAAGAAATCTCCTAAGAACCGGATTAATTTTTCTCACGAGTTTTTAGGATAAGTTCCAACCTTTGTGATAAGCATATGCATTGGTGTTAAACATACAATTTGTATCCCAAGTTGTTTCCTTTCTATCTCTTCTCCAGTTGAAACTGGTAGTTTCCATTTGTGGGTAGAAGGATGGGTGGATAGACCGAACAGTCCCTTGTTAATTTTTATGGGAAAAACTTCTCTCATGAAGGCTTACTAGTGTTTATCTGCGGCGGTTTTCAAACAAAACCTGAGTTCATGTTAGTGAAAGGTTGAACTAAAACATAAACTTAATTTGAACAACATACCAGTTGAATTCGATTAAAACTATTTGAAACACAATACTGCAGTTGCATATCTTGGCCTATAATGATATTGATCAAGAAGTATACATATTTTTCAGTAGTTTTATTAATCAAAACTCTGTATCATTAGAACATATTTATACACAAAAAGGAATTTTCAATATGTAATTCCTGGGAATGTTATATCCAGAGACTTCCACCTATGCTTATGAATCTATGATGTTTAATACAAGATAAAATTTCCTATAGAAGACAAAAGTACATCAATGCCCACTGATGACCATAGATCAATGGGACTTGAAAGTACAGCCAGAAGAATGACATTATGGAACATAAAGAAGTGACAAGCTAAGATTAAACTAAAAGTAAACTAGTAAAAGAGCTTAGTTAAGAACAGGTGAACACAAATCGAGTAAACCCTAAAATGTGATGAAAAATTTTGGTGCTTCTCCTGTATTTTACTATAAATTTAAGTTTGGATTTGGCAGTTTGCATCCTAATGTGTTTTTCATTAGTATATTTCATCTGTAGCGCAATTTTTCCTTTAAGTATATTTGCAATTCCCACATCGACGTGGCATTTGTAATCTACAGAGATTCTTTGTAGGTTATCTAAGGTATCATACATCTAGGAGTGAAGCCCCATCATTCTCTCTTTCTTCAAGCAGATGTGCAGTACAGAGTTATAAACAATCCCAAAGTTGAGGAAATTTCTATTTGAATTTTCTGAGCAGGTTTGTGTGTTTGTGAGATGGCACTTAGAAATTTTGTTTTATCTCTCCTCGGATTCTTCCATTGTTGGACATATCAGATCCTAAATATCTCGTGATCCTTAGAGGCATTTTTGTATCCTGCATTTCTCTAAGACTCTGTGTTGTCCTACCTAATTCATTTTAACACTTAGGCTGTCAGCCCTTATTTTCAGCCACATCGATCATTTAATATTCAGACAAAGCGAATCCATATGAGCTTGTGTTATTTGTATGTGTGGACAAGTGAATGCATATGACCTTGTGTTATTTGTAGTGAATATATGCACCTTAAGGACTTTCAAGGACAAAGCATCTGAAGGAAGGACAAAATGTGAGACACGCTATATTAAACAATTAGCTAATGGTTATTATAAGGCAGGCATTGATTAAATTAATAAAGAAAATAAACGCCAGAACTTTGAATGTAAATATTTAGATCTAGACAATTATATAAGACACAAGGAATAATCTTTCTGACATTGTAGAACAATGAAACCTGATATGATATATCATATCTAACGGCTAAATTTGGATTTTCTTTTTCTTTGCATTCAACATGAACATAAAATCTGTAGAAACATCTTAAGCCACATCAAAACCTATTTGAAATTTCATATGGCAAGCACCATCATGTGGACTTTATAGGACTGATACCTAGAAATTCTCTAGCAAATTACATATATAAGAAGGTTCAGTACACATATATAAGAAGGTTCAGTACACAAACAGAAGCAAAGAGAAAGGAGAGGATCAAAAGAGAGAGAAGAGAACGACCTGATAAGTCCATAGTTCTTCTGACAAATCTAAGTACCATTTCGAAGCCTCCAATTATAACTTTTGCAATCCCTGCAACCTTCCGCTCATAAAGTGCCCCAGAATTCTTCCTCCAAATTAAAAGCATCAATTTAGATGAATTTTCGTTGTCTTATCATGCAATACTTACAAGGTAAAAAGATCATAACATATATGGTCAACTAGAAGATGTGGGGAATTATCATCAGGTATGAATGTTATTTACCTAAATCAGTATCCCTTTTCTAATTTTTGTAATAATCATGAAGGAAAAATGTAGAAATACAAGTTACAAACAAAACTCTATTAAAGTTCTGAATATTACCGGTAATCCGACAGTCATGCTTAATAGAGCTATATCATTTTTCCTGTGGTGCAAAGAAATAGGCTGTTGAAGCTCAAACATGTGTGTTGTTACATTTCCATGAGCGCTTCCTAAAAGATGCATTACAAATATAACATCTTTACCATTTTATTTGATGTTCAATCATACAGAGAAATAACAAGTACTAGACTTCTTAGTATACGATATAAATACATAGCCAATGACATCGAATAATAATTACATACGTTCATAATGAAATAAACTTTTTCTTGAGTGCAGTTGAGGTCAAGTTACTTTTTGTTGCATTTTAAACGACAAAAAAGGAGGAATTAAATAGTATAAAAGGCAAAGATAAGAAACGGAGTAAAATAAATATCGTAGCAACAAGCCATTTGAGAAATAACAATTAACAGAATTATTCTTCATCAGGGACAAGGTGAACACTGAACAGTATAGACACAAAACAATGCAGGTTGTATGGCTGTGTTTGCTACAAGTTGATGTCGAATTCAGTGTAATTTATAGAACTTGACATTGGAGAGGTTAGTTGATGTCAACAAGTTAGCTCGTGTCAAATTCTAAGAAAATGAAAAAAATCTAGTTTTGGTGAAGATTATCTCCTCGCCATGATGTTTCTGTTGATGTTCACATGTAGATTTTGTTTCAATGTCTTAAAGATGCAATTAATGGATTTATATTGTGCAACGTTAATAATCTTCTCTAAGCCATAATACCTTGCTGGGAGACTCACTTTTAAATCAGGTTTAGCTTTCTGTATTATACTTAGGAATAGTGTCTTACAAGCTAGGACCATGATAAAAGGTTGAGCATATGATGTTCATGTTGAAGTTATACAATGTACTAATTCATAGAAATTGTCAGTTTTTAAACATTCATTCAATGAAGTTGAAAAACTGTCAAAGAAATCGAATGCACACCTTAATACTGCACTTTTGTCTTCTTTTTGACTAATCAAAGTTACATCGAAGATTCTTCATGATATGTGTTCTGCCTCTATTACATGGATATTTACTATAACTTTTTATTAATTTATAAGCATATTTGTGTCATTAGGTGTTGAAGAGTCACAAAAATCATTAAGGGTCACTATGAAGTCATGTATTTAAAGAAATGTCTTAAGACCTGTTTTAATGGCATATTAAGTTAGCTTTGGTTAACCACACAACAGTAATGGGACTAGTCATTCACTTTAATCTTTAACAATGTACTAGACAATGCACATACTGTAAAAATAAATTATTAAAGTATACTTCATTTTTTTTGTTGTCTCAATAATCTCTATAAAAGTACTTATCATTAGTAGAGTCAAACAACATGAGCATGCATTAACGTAGTAAAGTAAATTGATTCCTTCACCATTAATGGAAAAACCATCTACCTCTGGATAGCGGCTGAAAGCCTTGAGGGGTTGCCCTCAAGGGCCAATGGCCCCTATCTATCTACGCACTCAAATCTGGGGCTGAGCAGAGTTGGAGGAAGGGAACAGCTAGATTTCTAGATAATCTAGTCGGGTCAGTTCTCTCTAGGAGGGATAGAAGGGAGAGCCCTATAGATCTATCTCGCAAGGACCCCTATCTAAACTATGGGCACCTCCACTCCTTGACCTAACACCCTTATATATCCAATCAATGGGATTTTAACTGGAACAATGTGAAAGGATGTGATTAATCCATCGAGCCATGTAAAAGATACAAGTGCTATGTAAGCAGACTCTTGCAATAATGTGAAGAGGGATTAATTCATCCAAGGATATTCTACATATAAATTGTAAGTGAATAATCCCTTTCATACATGCTACACATGTATATTTGTTCACCAAAGAGACGTAAAGTCTCAAAAGGAAGAAAAGAAATGTTAGCCATCAATGCACATGAATGAAAGTAAAAAGAAATATGGGGAAGAAAGAAGATTGCATTGGCTCCATAATAGGATTGTGAGAAGATTGTATTGTCTCCATAATACGGTTGTGACCCTTTTGTCCCGAGAGCTTTCCATTGACTTTCAAAAGAATTAGTACAACATGACTTAGTTCATAGTTGTAAAAATTACAAATTAAACACTAATTACTTCCAACACTCAACTCCTCCCTTAAACACTAATTACTTTATTCAAAGCAATTGATATTAAAAAGACCCACATGACTCGAGAACATTGAGTTAGATTGGATATAAAGTCTTCCATGGCATGTTATAGAATAAGAATGGTAACTATATAAGTCCTTTCAATTGTTAATGAGACCCAATGGGCCAATACATAAACTAATGAAAGCCATAACAAATTTTGAATGGACAATACCCGATAGAAATATGGTTAGCCATGTTCCAGCTTTGTTGCATGATATGCAAAGTAGTAGTTCCACTCCTTATTCTATTGATGATTATGTAATGTCCCCTTTTTCGAACTAATTCATTTGAAAGCTTCTTGCCCATTCTTCTTCCTGTGGGCAAGAAGAAAATGAACAAGGAAGCCCTTGGTTTATATTTTTAAGTCTTTCTTTCATTATTACTAATTATATTTTCCTTTAGTATTTCCCTTCCTAAGCAGGTCAGCTGGGTTGGAGAGCTTTTAATAAAGCTTAAAAAAGAAATGAGCTTCTACGGAGGTCGGTCTTGGGGAAATTACTCTTTAGAGACTCTTGGCGCCACCTTAAGGGTATATAAGGGGTCGCATAGGCTCATTTTGGGCATATTTTGGCTTATATACTTTTATCTACTTAGTTCTAGAGTTGGTTGCTCTATTCGAATCCACTAAGGGCAAAAATCCAATAGTGTGGCAAGCAAGTACGATGAAACCCTTGTTAGAGGTTGGAGAATGAAAACTCTCCAATTTGGTGGTGTTAAGGACTTATGTGAAGACTATCTTGTCGGTTGGACAGCTAGGGCATCGAGGAGAAGAATATCAAGGGTTTATCATCACTTTTGGCTCCCTCTCCTAGGGTAACAACTTGGGTGTGAGAGTGTTTGGGTGCCTTCTAGGCCTCGTTTTGGCATTCCAAGTTGATATTCAGATTTCTACATGTTTATAAGGCTGATCTATCATTTATTTGACATTTATTTAGGTTTGGGGACCTCATTTTTCAGTCGCATTTGATAATTGTACTTCATGATATTTAATTAATTTCCAGCTATGTTTATGGTTGACTTTTGGGTGATAATTTCCCTAATATATTCCTAAAGGGTTTATATATTGTAGATTGTAGATGATGTTTATCATGATATTTTGTTGAATTATTGTTCATTCCAAGCTGTGTCATAAAAATCAAAGTTGTTGTACATTGTTGTTCCATTTTTCAATTTGTTATAGAAATCAAAGTTTATTTCAGTTTGGGTTTGTGTGATTTCATTGTTTTTGTGATTCAGCCCTAGATGGGGACATTACGGTGGTATCGAGCTTCGTTCTTTCCAGCTAAGGGTTTCATGCGAGGTGAAGAGAAGATGGATAGAATGATGAAAATGCAAGAAAGACTAGCGGACACCTTGGACTCTCTTGCCCTCACCATGCAAAATCTACATAGGGGAAGGACATTCAAAGAGGAAAGGGTTTCTTGCACAATTCATGATAATCCGGCGGAAGAGGCCATTCCCATCAAGCCCTCTAGATCCAACTTCATTGCTAAGGAGGAAATCGCAACCAAGGAAGAACCTAGGGTTTCAAAGGTTAATAATGTTGCAGCTAGCTTTGAAGAGTATCAAGCCCTTCCGAAAGTTATTCGTGATGCCCTATCATTTTCCGAGTTTGTAGGATGGAGAAAAGATAGAGTGGGCATTGGAACTTGGTCCAAGCCCCAAGCCATGCACAAGGGTCATGGGAAGGATATCCCAACCCTAGAGGAGAAGAGCCCCTTCATGTTGGCAAAGCAAGAAGAGGCCATGGAGCTTGATGAAGAGGGAGCCAAACTCCCAAGTTCGCTATGCAATGATGGAAATGCCCATCCTTCTAAGGCTAAGAAGGAAAAAGATCTATCACAGCAGCTGGTTACCAAGAGGGAGCAACCCTTGGGAGTCTTAGAAACCCCCAACACTCTTGCCAAAGTGGAGCTCTTGACTGATTTCTGAACAACACTATGAAGACACAAGGGTTTGGAGAGATCATGAAGGCTGAGCCCAAGAGGGAAAAAAATCAGATTTGCAAGGTGTTGAAGAGAATTTGAAGATTAAAGCTCAATTGCCAAAGGATAAGGAGAGGGCTACAACAATTTCTCATGAAGACCACCAAAGGTATGAGGGTAATTCAGATTTGTTGTTTTCTATCATGCCATTTCAGATTTATGGTCATGGGCAATTTGTTGAAAAAGATGATCTTGGGGAAAGTTTGATGCTCCATAGTAAATCACAGCAAATGGGTAATCATCATGATGCTAAGAATGGAGAAAAATCAGAATTGCAAGGGGTCAATGGGGCAAGAATTTCGGGTGACCTTGTTGGAAGCCATACACATGAAGAAAGGGCTTTTCCGGGTGCCCATAATCACTTTCAGTCTGCTGTAATTTTCAGGACAGCAACTAAGGGTAAGCAAATTAATTCTTTTCGTGATCATAGCAAGAGTATATTGCATCACCCTATGTCATTACAATGCCTTGGTTATCATGAGGGTTATTCTAACAATGATGAGAAGGTGAAGGAGAAAAAATGGGAGGAGGATCTTTGCCAAGAAGTCACTATCCATCTCCCAAGCATTGCCTATGAGTTGGATTTTCATGACAGCCAAAGGTATGATGGTCATTGCCCATATTCAATGCTCCATACTAAGGCATTTTCAAAGTCTTGGCAAGAGGGACAGCACCCTCATAATTTCAGTTCAAGGTATGATAAAAACAACAATGGTCTACTCCAATTTTGCCATCACTCTATGGAAGATAAGAGAAGGAAGTTGGATCCCTTGTATCAAAATGGTTTGTACACATGGGTGTGGGATCCCGGTAATGTTTTGAGGCCAAAAGGGGGTGTAGTTACTAATGTTGAAATCATTATTACTAGTAATTTCATCATCTCATACCAAGGAGCAAGGAAAAAATCAGAATTGATCCTTGAAGAACATAAGGAAAATATTGTGGAAGACAACAAGGTTCAATGGTTGAAGCTCATGGGTCAAGAGGAGAAAATAGTGTCACATGGAGGGAAATTGCAAGAAGGAGCAGCCTGTAACAGCAGATTTTGGGCAGCAAATGGTGTCCTTACATTCAGTAGTTTTCCCACAAAAAGAGCCACTCACAATAGGTAAGAGTGTTCATCATCACAAGGTGGGTTTTGAAGAACTCTTTGGGGTAAACATCATCACTTCCAGCTGTAAATATGGAACTGATTGGAATTCAATCCAAACTGATTATGATGTGGAGTCTCATAAGGTACAATTACATATTCACATTCCCAATTTTTGTATACTGCCGGTAAGAGGATTCGTTCAGTATATATGGAGTTTTTGATGCTTTCTAACACCTTAACTAAAGTACGATTTATCACAAAAGGACCACATTCATTTTGTTTAACAACTTTAGGTGATATGTTTTTGCAATGGGGTTTGGGTGGATCGGTTATGAAGCGGACGGCTTGTGTCCGGATCCACCTCAGGTTGCTCAAATCCCGCTCGCGCGATCCCTTCGCTCCCAAGGCCCCTGGTTATCGGTGGTGGTGGAGGAACATGCATCATTGTGCAAGACAACAAGTTACGTTGCAGCTCATGGGTTATTCTAGGCGATGGAGGACTTTGCATGAAGGAGCATTAACAGCGATTCACGGCAGAAAATGGTAGCTCTAAAAATGGCGGTGGCGGTAAATTGCATCGTCACAAGTGCGGGTTCAAGAACTCTTTGTCATGCTTCTTGGTTGGATTTCCAAATTGAATATCTTGTCTCTAGACATTGGTTGTAATGGGTGGGGTCTGAGGCAACCCTCCGGTTCATAGCTCCATGCTTTCTAAAGCGTTTATCAATCAAAAAAAAAAAACAACTTGAGGTGATATGTTGGAGTGACAACATGGGAAAACATTTGTACCCCATGAGTACATTTGCATGGACAGCTGCCCAAGATCTAAAAGGAAATTATCACATCATCAATGGGCTTTCAGCTCAAGCATTGGGAACCACACGTGAATGGGTAAGTCCTACATGTTTGTGTGTATTACAATACCATTCACAAATGCCATCTCAGTTCTCTTCTAATTCACAATCTCCTAGAAGAATTATTTTGATAGAAGTCATGGGATTCACATGGGACATCAAGCAAGATGGAGATTATCTTGCTATCCTTAGTTTGGGAGGTCAGTTAGTAATGGGTGGCATGATGATAGGTGGTAGAAATGATGATTGGTGGGTTTCCAAGCATGCTGTCATAAAATTTTGCATGACTGTCATAGGCACTTCCAACTTGTCTACCATCTTGGTGGTGGTCATACCCAAGAAGGCAGCAAGAAGGGGAAATTGTTTGCACACTTTAGAATCAATTCCAGTCAGTCTCAATCAGTTTCTGAGCAAGAAAGCACCTTCTAACAGCTGTAGCATGAGTGGAGACAATGGCAACAAAGTTGAACATGAAGGGTTCCACCGTAAATTGTTAGTAAAGACAAAGAGGTTTTGTTTGGGAAGAAATTCCAAGCAATTCATGACTGTTGCAGTCACTATACAGCCCCCGTACAATCACTTTAGTGTTATTTTTATAAAGGGATTGACTGCCTAATCATGGAGCAAAGTGGGATGGCAAATACCTTGACCCAAGGGTCAATTTGAGGGTTTTTCAACAAAGGAGGCCTGCTGTTTGGTGCATTTCCAGTTTGTTCTTTTCAAGGTTTTGGAGCATAAAGGGACATCTAAATAGTTGGAATATGTATTCACTACGCTGACACTCTAACATACTTGAACTATTTTTGCAAATAAAAGTGGAGTTCCAGCTCTTATCACTTTGACTTTGAAAGAAGGAATGCAGGCATACAAGGATAATTGGAACAGCATGGGGAAAGGTGTGGGCAGCCCATGCTTGGAGGATGAATATAGAGCATTGACCAACCAAGAAGTGTTGCCCTTCATGTCTACAAAGCATGGAAAGATGAAGAAGGGGACATGCTTTTTTAATGAGTTTACTTCATGTGCAGGCAAAACAAAGGAGCGGCTAAGATTTACTTGTGATCCAGGCACTTACAATGGCTTGAGGGCAAGCAATTTCGGGAAGGGAGGACTAGAATGTCCCTTTTTCGAACTAATCCATTTGAAGGTTTCTTGCCCATTCTTCTTCCCATGGGCAAGAAGAAGATGAACAAGGGAAGCCCTTGGATTATATTTTTAAGTCTTTCTTTCATTAATAATTATATTTTCCTTTTGTATTTCCCTTCCTAAGCAGGTCGACTGGGTTGGAGAGCTTTTAATAAAGCTTAAAAGAAGAAATAAGCTTCTAAGGAGGTCGGTCTTGGGGAAATTCCTCCTTAAAGACTCTTGGTGCCACCTTAAGGGTATATAAGGGGTCGCATAGGCTCATTTTGGGCATCTTTTGGCTTATATACTTTTATCTACTTGGTTCTAGAGTTGGTTGCTCTATTCCAATCCACTAAGGGGCAAAAATCCATTAGTGTGGCAAGCAAGGAGGACGAAACCCTTCCTTGTTGAAGGTTGGAGAATGAAAACTCTCCAATTTGGTGGTGTTGAGGACTTCTATGAAGACTATCTTGCTGGTTGGGCAGCTAGGGCATCAAGGAGAAGAATATCAAGGGTTTATCATCACTTTTGGCTCCCTCTCCTAGGGTGGCAACTTGGGTGTGAGTGTGTTTTGGTGCCTTCTAGGGCATGTTTTGGCATTCCAAGTTGATATTCAGATTTCTACATATTTATAAGGCTGATCTATCATTTATTTGGCATTTATTGGGGTTTGGAGACCTCATTTTCAGTCACATTTGATAGTTGTACTTCTGCTGATATTTAATTAATTTCCAGCTGTGTTTGTGGTTGAGTTTTGGTTGATAATTGCCCTAATATATTCCTAAAGGGTTTTTATATAATGTAGATGATGTTTATGGTAATATTTTGTTTAACTATCGTTCGTTCCAAGCTGCTGTCATAAAAATCAGACTTTTGTACACTGTTGTTCCATCTTTCAGTTGGCTATTATAGAAATCAGAGTATATTTCAGTTTGGGTTTGTGTGATTCCATTGTTTTTGTGATTCATCCCTAGAAAGGGACATTACAAGTTAACAACCTTAGTCTTCGCATAAATCTGTGGATGAAACGGAGTAGAGAAACATAAATTGATAACCAAAAATCTTTGCCAATAATCACCAAATGTGACTCAAGTATCGTGAGTCACGACCAAAGATGACACTAAGTGGCAAGCCATTAATTTCTCCAAACAAGCTTGAAAAACAAAGTTGCTCACCATAGAATGATGTGTGGACCTTCTTAAGTAGAAATTGGCAGAGATGGGTTGGCAGGAATGAAAAGCTGAGTGAACTTATATAGCCCATCTCGCAATCCGTGGTCAAGGAAGTTGTTTGATTGAGCACTATGGGTTTCTACAAAGCATCAAATTTGGACCAAACTATATTCGCAGAATAAAGATTCTTCCACCTATCATTAGAAGTATCAAGTATCCAAGACACTAACTACCCGAGGAGTATGACTAACAAGGTTTAGTACTTAGTTGGAATACATTCATCACCAAATGAAATTGTTGAGTGTAAGTTCCCACTTCAAATGCTGATGTTTCTAAATCCTGGACTGAATTCAAGAGCAAATTTTTTGGCAATCAGTATGTAGATTGTAGAATGACCACCTTTCGAGAAGGTAATGGCACCCCTCATTGAGATATTCACCAACGGCATAAAATTCCTTGCTGCAGACACTATAAACAAAGGCCTTGGGTGATAAGCCATTGGATGTCCTCTCAAATACTACACATATGGCATATTATAAATTGTCAGTCTTAAGCTCAAATGTTCATTGAACGTTAGAGAGCAAGCACCAGAGCAAAGCAAAGATCCTAGACACAAGATTTGATTGCTATGGGTGGTATATGGCTAAATTTATCTGCCTCAACATCTTGAACAATACCGAGACCCCAAGATTTATAGAAATTGACTTTTCCAATTGTTGTCTTGCAAGAGAACATGACTAATATCAGAATTAAGTTTTTACCTTCTACCATCCCTGTGCAGTTCATAAGTATTAGGAAGCCATCAGATGCATCCTTGCAGTTGTACTAATAAGGGGATCCAAATACCTAACTACAACAATCAAGTGCTGTGACTTCACATTTCTCTGTGTCCTGAAATGGCTCAATAACAGACTGAACATTTGTGTGACACAAGTGTGGAATGTCCTTCCTTGACCCATCCCACGTGGCATGGGTGTGAATATGTTCTAGTTGGCAACTAAATGGTGTGAACCAATTTATATGAAATTAGTTTCAGCTAGTTCGCAAAGTCAAGAATAAGCTCCACCAATCTGATTTTGGTTTGGCATGTATGAGTGAACAGAGATTCTTGAATTTTGCGAGAATAAACAGTGACCATGAGAACAAGATGAAGATTAGAAGTATCAGGACTGGACATCTTAATGCAGGTTCTGACTTGTGCTTGGATAGAAGGATCTTTCCTACTTTGATTTGAGGGCACAACATTCATTAGTAGAATTTCAGGTGCATTTGGGATAAGCACAATATTTTTCTTATTTCTACACAGAACCAAACTCTTTGTGAAGCATTCTGTAAAAATATTCATTCTTGGAGGATGACTGGCATGGTTCAAGTAGCAAGCAAGGGCAATAGATGTACTCTAATTTTTTAATGAAAATTACTAGTTTGGATTTGGAGGTACCTTCTCCAGCTTGGATTTCACCTTCAAGGAAGTTGAAACATAAAAGCTCTTAACAACTTTCAGACATGAGAAAATAACACTGACACAGGCTTGCTGTGAAGGATCTCATCAACATCTGGTACCTCTACCTTGATGGAGAGAAGATTGAATTGGTCAATGTATGTTTACTTAAGTGCCCTGTACATGTTGAAGATGGAGCTATGATTCAAAACTGGATTTGAATAGAATAGGCACAATTGTAGAGGTGAACCATATTTGTTGGTACTAGGATAAAACAAAACAATGCACAGTTTCTTAGCTCAGGGAATGAGATTTGACAGCCAATCTAAGTGGTAACATTCTAAGTTTGAGTGCTAATGTGTATGATTTCTAGTGGTGACTGCATTATGTGAAGTTTTAACTTCAATTGGGAAGATAAAGTGTTATTTGGGATAGCAAAATCTCTAAAACATAACAAAATATGGTGAATTCAAATGGGAAGTAACTAAATCATCAACCCAATTATAAAATATCTCCATCTCCACACCAAATGGATGTGTGGGGGCTCCTAGTAACTTCCAAGAATTTTGAGGAGATTGAGCAGAATATAGTGGAGAAAGCATGTTTCCCATGCTCCAAAAGAGGGCACAGTACACACTTGAAGATTTTTACATTTGTATAAGGAATTGAAGTTGCAAGATTTTCTCGTGGAGTATTTCTACCCCAAGGGCATATACTCCACATTATACAATGTCTCTTATATGTGTACGAATGTTGTTATTCATTTATTATGCTTTCAATTTTCATTATTATGCTGCAAATATGGGGGTTTAATCAAGCAAGCACAATAAATATAGAAATTTTGTTATATGTATGTTGTTTTTAGTAGCTAGGTAGAGGGTTCGCTATTGCTCACACCTCGATCTCCTCTCATCGATCAAAAGCATGAGCATAAATGCCTAAAGGCCCTCGACCCCAAACCAAGAGGTAGTCAAGCACCTAACAAACCTTCGTCGGCGGAGTTCCTCGACTTCCTTGTCCTACACTTTAAATTTAGCTACATAAAGTGAAAGGAACATTTTAGTGAATTATATCAGCAATAAATTATGTAATTACAAATTTGGTGCTATAGCGGTTTTTCTTGCTTTGTAAGAGTATTTAGATATGTACCTTTGTCCTAGCAAGGAAACGACCATTGTGAAGGAGAATTAAAACCATACGATTCACGAACCAAGAATTAAGTCAAGGGACTAGAAAGCTCCTATTTCAGCCATGGCACAAGATAAGGAAGATGAGTATGAATCTCATTTTGTAAGATTGGAAGCTATTGTTGCTTCTTGGGTAAGAGGGAATCAACTAATAAGGTCTCAATACTTAATGTTTAAACGATGGTAAAATTGTGCAAAAGTATACAATTGAATTTCGGAAGCAAGCTATCATATTGTCGCTTTCCAAGAGACCGAAGGATAGTTGTGAAGTATCTTAGAGATCTACACAGCCGCACACGGAAGCAATTGGCACTTTCAAATGTAAAGAGTGTAGATGAGTGATCGTGGTGGGTCCTCCAAAAGCAACTATAATGATACGCCAAGTTCATGTTTATAGCTTGTGGTTCTTGTCCAATGGTCTACATACACCAAAACCACATCCAACAATTCAAGATACCTCCAATATCATTAATTCACCTACACCAGGTGTCATACGCTTCTATAGTGGTGTAGCACAGCAACAACTACAAGATCTGCAACACAAAGCTACGTATATCTAACAAAAATAGGCACACACATATACCAAAATAAAGACTACTAAATATGCTCATAATTTAAAATCAATCTCAAAATCCAAGCCCACAACACACGTGATAATCTATGTTTGACATGGGTGGAGATCACCAAACCATCCAACATATCTCTCATAAGTATCAAGCTACTGAAAATGCAACAATTCAACAACCACTGTAATGTCCCCATTTCTGAAGACCCTTAGCCTATGCGTCCCCGTGGGCTTCGGGATGTGCAAGGGGAACATTTTTAATAAATAATTAAATATTATTGCATGGAGCAATAATTATTTAATTATTTAATTATGAAGATTATTTAATTTAATTCCCAAAATATAAAAATTAAATGGGGAATTAATTAAATAAATATTTAGGTGGCTTTTAATTTATAAAATCACCCTTCTAAAGGGGACGCCACACCTAGGGAAGACAAACTGCTTTTATTTAATTTTTTTCCTCCTAGGGTTTTCGAATTTTGTGCCTCCTTACTTATAAAAGGAGTGCTAGGGTCATTATTATGATTATGTTATGATGAACTTATTTTGATACTCCATGCTTGGAGTTGGGATGCATGCCCATTGATGTTTTCTCTCTCTCATGCTTGGGAGATCTTTGTAGTTGATCGTTGAATATCAAATCGAAGATGTTATTTGTTTTGGTTGCAAGTAGAAATCTGCATATTTTACTGTAGCGGCGTCACTGTAGCAATTGGACTTTGAATGACAAATTGAAGACTTGTTGGTGCTCTTGCAAATCAGTTTATTTGTGTGAAGTCTTTGGGAACCATTTCCAGCTGTAGCGATTTGTCTTGGAGGTGTATTGCACTTCAAACCCTAGTGAAATTGTATGTCTAGTATGGTGGCTGGTTGGAGACTTTAATTTGGCATGGATCGACCTGGCAGCGAATCTAATGAGGCAAGTTCGATGCTAAATTTGTGTGATTAATGATCTGTTTTCCATTCATTTAAATCCACTAATCCTTCTTAGACATCAGTAACTTTGTTTAAAGTGTTGGGATGCATGTTAGAGGCCCAAAATATCCAGCGACTTCTATCTTTCTCTTATGATTAATATATCCCAGCTGTTGTGAACTAGATTTGCATAATATTGAGGAGATCTCAGAGTTCTGGTTGCAGATTTTAATGTGACACATTTCTGAGTGAATCGATTGGTTTAAGCATGAGCTTAGGATGTGATTAAGTCTCTTGTTTGGCAGCGACTTGCTTGTGGGTGTTTGGTAGAATATTGAGTGTCTTTGCAATACATTCTATGCTTAATCGAATAAGGGTTAAGGTTTGTTGCAGCAATCTGTGTTAGAAGGGTCCAGATCCATATATTTAATACATATTTTTAAGTGTTTAGAAACAGTGACTTCATCCTTCATTGTGGTGCTTGGGAACAACGATTTTTGCATGTTTTAATGGTGCTTGGAAGGTCCTGTGGCAGCGATCTGGTTTGGGTGAAGTATTAATGACCACGAAATCTATATTCCATTTCCTCTCTAAGTCTGCCATACTTATCTGCCCTGGCGATTCCCTCTGGGACTTATAAATGGTATGTTGTTACATGATTCTAATGCACCAATATCAGCGAGCTATATCAAAGGTGTGACTTAAGTGCAGTCTATGTTGGGTTGGTTAGGAATAGATTGTTGCCTTTCGAATCAACTGAGTTTGTTCACTATTTGCATGAGCTCATTGAGTGATTTATTGAAAGATAAGGTACTATTGGCTGGGTTTTATCATTTCTAATCACTGGGGTGTTGTTTTCTATCTGAGTGTTGCATTTTCCATTGATCCCGGAAGTGGGATACTACACACTGTCGGGAACCACTTTACTCAACAAACATTAAATACCCTTGTGTATCATAATCATAATCTTTAGCTATGTTTATTAACTTAAAACTAATGAAAATACAATAAATTTCTATCTATATGAAGAATGTACAAAGCAATGAAGTTCAAAATCCAAGTGAACTTGAAGACCATGAAGGTAAGGGTTTTTTAATTGAAGATTAGGTGCTCTTTTTTGTTCCTCCTCTCAAAGGAATTCAATATTTTGTTCAAATCATTTGTCTCAACACCCATATGTATCCACAATTATATCCATTGATTTGGACATTACATAGCATGACACAATGCAATACAAGTTGAAAAATTCTATAGCCGCTAATTGCATTGATAATGTTGAGTGTGACATGAAGCTCCTTGATTTGTGCAAGGTGGTGTCTGAAGCCCCTATATGTGGAATAAAGATGCAATCTTCATAATGTGAGAACAAATGCAGCTTGATCAAGGAAGGTCAACTATACCTCATTGAGTTGGACATTTCATGGCATGTCACCATGCAATACAAGTTGACAAATTCTACAGCCGGTAATTACATCGGGAATGTTGAGTGTGATGTGTTTCTTCTTGACATGTGCAAGATGGTGTTTGGAAGCCCCTATATGTGGAATAGAGATGCAATCTTCATAATGTGAGAATAAATGTTGTTTGGTCAAGGAAGGTCAACTATACCTCATAAATAAATATAAAGGGTTGTAGAAGTTTTCTCGTGACAATAAATCAAGCAAAGAGATTGATCAATGCAAACAAAAAGCTTGTCTTGAGAAGGCACTTTCTCATTCCCTCCAAACCTAAACTCTTCTCCCTTAATAGATAGGTTGTAATATCCCCTTGTGGGATATTAATTAATTATTATTAATTTACTTGCAAAAGAAGCAAACTTAGAAGAGAAACCCTTCTAGGTTCACCTCAACTAACCCAGTGTCGGCTTCAATACAACCCAAATAGGGTTGGAGTGAGCCAAGGTAAGGGTTCAGATGGGCTATCTAGTTGGAATTTACACTCCTTTAACCAATAAACTTTGCAGAAGTAAAATAATAAATTAAAACTGCTGAAATTGACTGTAAACTTTGAAAATTAATAACTCCCACAATATTAACTCTTTTAGCTTGAAACAAAGTGCGATAACGAAAAATTAGGAACTTTTAAATGCAACCAACGTCAAATTTTCCACCCACTAAAACCCACTCAAAACAGCCCTCGAATCTGCAGTTCTAAGTCGCAGGGTTAGGCAAAATATGCAAATAATTCCAGCACTTTTCCTTCACTCTAAAACTCTTGTAAATATTCATGATTTAATCAAATAAAAAACAAAACATTGCATGATAAAATAATAAAACCAAAGATATTGTATTTCATTCGGACTAATTCCCATGAAGAGATTACATATAAATAGCTCAATGAACTCCTATAAGTAAGGATTCAAGGCTAATCTCTACGTCCTCTCAATATCCAAAATATCTCTCAAGCTCTTACTGAGGTGCATTACAATCAAGGTTTTGCACACTCATATATTATTTTATAAATATTAAAAACTATTACTACCAAATAATCCAAACCACTCCTAAGTGTTCACACTATGAACAATATTTACTGAATAAGTCACCCCCTTAGTGTGAACATGGGGAAATTTATCTCGAAGATTGCTCATGATCTACAAAGAAATGAAGGTTTTCAATGAGTACCAACAACTCAAACAATATGAGGTTTTCAAAGAGAACCTTCAACTCAAAAAATGGTTTTCTAGTGGAACCAACCACTACATAGCAAAGTAAATTATTTTGCTCATATCATTATTTTTAACTTAGAGGGATTACAAAACAGAAATTATGCTCATGCTCCATCCTCCTATGCCTCCATCCTCCATCGAGGCATTACTTAGTATAGGTAGTTATCTTCATCCTCCTTCATTCAGTTCATATATTCTTCATTCTCTGACTCTTCTTTAACAACTGCATTAGCTTCATCCATTTTCAGCTTTCCTTTTATGATGTCCTTGGCACGAGTAATACAGAAAAGAAGATTTATGTCCTTTTTTCTTACAATAAAAGCATTCTAATTCCTCTTTGTTTTTGAAAAAATTAGTATGCTTCCTTTTAATATAAAGAGCAGTTTCTTCCTCAATATCTTCTTTTGTTCTTTTTTCTTCAGCTAGTAATGCAAAAATCATACCTTCAAGTGAATGAGAAGGCATTTGACCAAGAGTAAAAACTACATTACTATATTTTGGAGGTAAACTATTTAATAAAATAGCTTTTGCATCTTCATCATCTACCTGAGCACTTACTTCCATTAGTTGTCTTAGAAGAGATCTAAGATCGTTAATATGACTTGACATAGTTGCACCCTCATTCATTTTCAACTTGAATAACTACAACTTAAGTGAGAATTTAGCATTCATAGCCTTTGCACCAAATGTCTTACTTAGCAAATCCCATATATCTTTAGACTTTTTTTCTAAGTCTATATAATGCAACTCAGTATCTGATAAAGCAAGCCCAATAATGGATTTTGCTTTGTCATCCCTGGTTTGCCATTCAAGCAATTTTGCAACATCTGTTGGTTCTGGTTCTTTTCCACTCACAATTCCCCAAAGGTTCTTGTTCATTAATTGCATTTGTATTTTCACCTTCCATGTGTGAAAATTTAATCCATTGAATTTATCTAATGGAATTTCCATAATATGTGTCGAACTAAATCGAAAATGCACCCTTGCAATAAACTTTAAACACTGAAAGTAAAATTTTCTGACATATTTGCCAAAAATGGAAAAAATAAATTTTTTGTCCAACAACAGAAAACACAGGATCAATGTGTAGAGATCGAAAAAATACACATTTTAAAAAAATGGCACATTAATCTGAGTTACCAACTGAAAGTTATGGCAATTTTAAGTTATAACTCCAACATCTTCCCGGACCCTTTCCAAATTTGGCAAAAAAAAAAGATTCATTTGCATCCAAAAAGGAAAGAAACGCAATACCTCTATCACTGCGGATCTGGATATTGCAAGAAGTCGCGTTGCAGCCAAGTATGGATTTGCCTAAGTGAAGCGTCACCACTGTTGGTAGATAAACACGCAGGCGCAAATTTGATTCCAATGAAACACGTAGGTCGCAGATTTGATTCCAATGAAACAAATTCATTCCAAATCTAAATGCCTCACAAACTCCTACAGGTTATCATTGCGGTCTAACCCACTCTGATACCAAATCTTGTAAATATCCATGATTTAATCAAATAAAAACAAAACATTGCACAATAAAATAATAAAACCAGAGATATTGTAATTCATTCGGGACAAATTCCCAATGGAGAGATTACATATAAATAGCTCAATGAACTCCTATAAGTAAGGAGTCAAGGCTAATCTCTAAGTCCTCTCAATATCCCAAATATCTCTCAACTATGAGTTGTGCATTACAACTGTTTTGCACACTCATATATTATTTTATAAATATTAAAAACTATTACTACCAAATAACCCAAACCACTCCTAAGTGTTCACACTATGAACAATATTTCGTAACAAAAACTCAATAAATGCAGTTTTCAGATCTGCAATCAATAGATCTATAACAAAAAATTTAATAACCCTTCCAAAACACTGTTAATACATGCCCAGGTAAGTCGACTTGCATTAAATAAATCCCAACAGTGTTAGTAAACCAAACTAGCATGAAAATGGCCACAATATGCCCCAATTAGAAGCATAAATAAATCAGAATGTAACCTCCATATGCAACCTCATAAAATCATACCAAAATGCTTCATACCAAGTCGATTTGAGCTTACAAAAATTCTGGAAATGAACAGCAAGTATTTGAGCACATAAACACCTCCAAACCAGCTTTAAAATTGCCTAGGCAAGTCGATTTCATCAAGGGAAAACCAACAACATATAATAAATGATATTCACCATAAATCACACTCCAAACTCTCTCAAAGCAAGCTTATGTCCTCTCCCAAAAATGGCGACTTACATATATATAGAGAAATGATTGCAAAACTTATTAATTCAAGCTCAAATGGGCACACACACTTCACAAATGGGTGGTGTTGAAGAACACCTTTTATTTTTTATCATAAGTGGGCATACATCCCTTCTTCAAGCATGAAGATAAGTTTAATAAACCATCAACATGCGAAAAAGGAGTGTCCACATCTTCTTTTATATCTTTTGCCTTACACATCCTCCAAAGTTCTTCTCCATCTTTGGCGCATGGTGTCCCCCCTGATTTCACCCCAGAAATTTGGGACTACCCTATCTAAAAAAATTCGTACTTTTAAAATAATGGGTCGTTTTGTGTTTTAATTGCCGTAGAAAGTTTCGTAATGTGTCAAGATATTCCCAAGGAGCCATATTAGCCAATTTAGCCAAATACCCGATGCCCAAAATTGTTATATTCTGGCATTGCCGTGGATTTGCCTCATGGGAAATTTGTATTTAATTATTTTAAGCCCCATTTAAGGCAAATTGTGCTCTGTTTAACCCTCTCAGTGATCGTACATCTCATTATTCCCATATACCAAAGAGGGTTTTAACCAGGAATACATTCTGGGCTTTATTTGTAACTTCCGCAACGTTTTGTGTTTTTGTGTTTTCCCGCTTCGCTTTTTTGTGAAATTTCTTTAGACCAATTCCTTTGCTGATTTGGCCTTTGATTCTTGGCCTGGAGTATCTGGAGATCACATACGCACATTGTCCCAGAAGGAATTCGCCATCGGAGGTCTAGTTCTCTAGGAAAAGACGAAGTCGTGCACCAAAAAGCCTCTTCTAGGCTGGCCGCATTTTTGGAAAATGAGGGTTTGAAGTAAATCATGGGAAAATTAGAAGCAAGGGTGGGAATTTTGTACCTACCTAGTAGGGTACTTTTTCCCATGAAAGCAAGTTCACTTAAGTTACAATGGGAAAATTAGAGGCAAGCAGCAAACGGGAATTTATTGTCCACTTGCAGAGGGTAAAAATTCCCATTGTGGAATAAAAGAAAAATCACTTAAGTGAATCATAGGATTTTATTGCCTGCCTTGCACGGTAAATAATCTCATTATGAAAGTCAAACGACTTAAGTAAATCATGGGATTTTCAGGGCTGCTTTGCGGGGGTAAAACTTCTCATTGTCATGTGACTTTTAAAAATAGAAATCCTTTCATGTCAAAAGTGCGACCCCTTTAGGGAAAGGAAGGCAGCCTTAAATTAATTATTTTAATTAATTTCCTCTCCAATTTTGGCGCACGTGCTTGTGGAGAAGTCAACAGAGGTAAGTGGACAAAAGGAAGTTGAAATAGATTGTTCTAAAATTAAATAAATAATATTTATTTAATACAGCCCCTTCATGTCAAAAAGTGCGCCCCATTTGGGAGAGTATTAATACTTTTTTAAGTATTAAATGATTAAATTAATTCTATATTTTCAAAGGTGAGCTAAAGTCAAAGCGAAGTCTAAAATTAAATAAATTTAATTTATTTAATGGCAGCCATGAGCATGCACAAAATAGGCACCCCATTTGAAGAGTAAAGCTTATTAATTAATTAATTAATTGCCAGGAATAGGAAAGGCATTAATTAAGTATAGAATCATAAGGATTATATAAGCAGGGGCTGTCATAAGGATGAATTAATTAATTCAAAGGCAGAGAAGTGCAGCCCAGAGGAAGAGTGTGCCCCATTTGGAGAAGATTTTTGCTCAGAGAAGGTGAAATTAATGTTAAAGCTTTCAATTTTGGCGCATGAGTTAAAGAAGGAGGCTGATTTGTGTCTGGATAATTGTTTGCATAAGTGATACAGGTGCCCAGTGAAGTTGGTAAAATTTATGCTTGCTTTGCATGCAAATAAAACATCAAATTCACTTGATTATGCATTTTTATTTAAAATCAACGGTCATGTCCGGTTGCCATATTTGTCTGAATTAATTGCAGGAATTCATTACAGGTGCTTTATAAGAAAAAGGGAGCTTAAATCAATGTCCAATACATTGAATATATCCTCTGAATCTGAAGAATTATCCAGATCTGCACCAATTTTGAAGAATTTCGGCCAAGTAAGAAGAAAAAGAATTGTTCAGACAAAGATAGACACAACCATGGCAAAGAGGGATGAAAAAGAAAGCACAACGGAGTCATGCATCACTTCCAAATTCACAGACATTGGAGACACAGATCTAGGTCCGAACCAGCATTCGAATTGGTTGATGATCCAGAGCGCAGGAAGACTTCCCTCATGCATGCAGTTAAAAGCAGTGGAATTATTCGAGCTGCACAGCCTTTCCATACACAGCCCAGTTGCCAAAGTTCGTTATGGAGTGTGCTAGGTCTTACCATCCATCATCCAGATCAGTCCGAGATGCTACGGGAAAACAATAATCCGGTTGGATGCACAGTTCATCAATTATTGTTTGAAGATTCCGGCACGAAAGGTGGTGACTTCTATTAGCATTCAGGATGCCGGCAGCAAGTGGGAGAAGCATAGAGTTGACTGCGTGAACATAATGAACAACAGATACATGAAGAAGCCTAGATCTCCTTCCAAGTTCCCAAGAACTCTTCCGCGGTCCAATCTGGTACAAGAGGTAGATGATATTGCCAAATTGTTATGCAGGATAAATGGCGAAGCAAACGCTCACACCTTCCGCACATGGATGTATGCTTTCATCAGGACCATTGAAATCAACAAAGTGGATTCAATAATCAATTGGTCGAAATCATTAGCAACAACATTGGTGAGCAACTCCGGAACGTGAAGCGTACTTTCAGCTTCAAAATGACTTCTATTTGGTATACGCAGCAGCCTCACAAGGCATCTTCTCCAAGCTGGATAGATGTGGTGTTCTTTCCAAGGACCCCATTTTCGAGTGCTACCCACAACTTACTGTACCTGCAGTGCAGAAATATTTCAAAGTGGTCAACGATGGATTCTTCTACGAATTCATTTGCAGGCTAGACAAGGACCTAAAGGCCAACAAGGTAAGCAAGGAAGCGTGGGAAGTTGTATCCAGAATTGGTAGTCTATTCATTCAGTTTGCGGATTTCACATACCTCAGGGTTACCGGCTTTTCTGGAGAACCGGTTAAGCTGCCCAGATATCCGAATGATAGATTGATCACCATGGAGTTGAGCAGACAACTTGTGGAGATACATGACCTTCAGTCGAAACGACACAAGTCTACGGGCTTCTTCCCGATCACTGTGGGACATTATAGCTGCCAGAGCATTCATAAAGCCCGAGGATTGGAAGCGGAAATGTTATCTGAGTACGAGCAAGAGTTCTTCCCAACGACGGGCTGAACTTCGATCCATTTGGAGTAGCCAGAAGACAATCTCCCAGGAGTACGCACATGTGCCTTCATTAGAGGATTTCTGGATGAAGTGCAAAAGTGAGTACGAGGTTAGAAAGAAGGATTTCAACGAGGCTATCAACACGACAAGTGTTCGACTTTGGATTAGCACGGATACCAGTGGATCTTAAAGATGATGGGACCGTGTTACTGACATACCATCAAATGGGAGGAGATAGAGTTGTACTTCATCAGGATAACGTAGGAGGCGGCCATACGATTGAGAAAGGTCTGGCGCTGTTCTAGTGAATACTTAAAAGCTGTCATTGACGAAGGTGATATCTTGCCTTGATGAAGCATTAATGAATCAAGTCACGGCAACTTCGGCGTAGGAGATTCCCTCAAGAGGAAGCACGGAGGAGAAAGCAAGAAAGGCCCGAGAAGATGAAAGTGCACAAAAGGTCTCAATCAAAAGAGAAGATCACTTCCACAGCTATGACTTTAGTTCCAGCTTCTCCAGCATCCAGTACTTCACCGACTGTTGCACCTCAGTAGGACACTTCCATGCCTCCACTGAATCCGGCAACATTCATCTTCTCTCCTCAGCCACTCCGTTCAGCGCCTATTCCTGAAGAAACGTTGAAGCTGCAGATGGCAGAGTTCAAAAGAGCTTTGTCCTTGGATGATTCAGAAGATGGCAGCCATAACACTGTAGCAATTTCTGATGGAGAGGAATCAAAGCAGGAGATAGTAGTACACTCAGCAACTTCTCATTCTCCGAGAAGTAATTTCTCAAAATGGTTGACTTCGCAGTTGGTTCTAGAAGCTAGAGTGGAAATGAACTTGGAGGAACACGACTTGCAGCTGCTCCAGAGTCTAGGCGGAAAAGACAGAAAACCTAAAGTTGCTAAGGTAACTTCAAGGTTGATCATCGAGGAGTCGGGCGAAGTTTCTTGAGATGTCGGGCGGAAGGGAAGAAAGAGGATGAGCTCATGGCAGAAGACATAACAAAGTGACTGACCAAAGTACCTATCGGTCAAGCCACCATAGAAGGATTGAAGCAGGATACGCAGACATTAATAGATGCTTTATTCCTTAGGCTTGACAGAGAAAAGGCGGAGAAAGTTGAACTTCAGAAGCAGGTATCTCAGTTGTGCGAGATCATTGCCAAGGTTGCTAAATCTTCCACTCAATTTCAGCTCAAAAGCAGGTGAGTGATCATCTGATGCAGGAGATGGAAGATGCAAGCAATCAGGTGAAAGCTATCGACAAATGGAAGAATCTGATTATTCGTCAAGCTTCTGTACAACTTGGAGAGGTGTCAGCCTGCCTAAAGGTTATGAAAGATGCAGCAGATCAGCTGAAGCAACTGGTGACGAGCATAGTAGATATGAACATAGTTGTTGAGAGTAACCTGAGTACTTTGGCCAAAATCAATAAGTTATCGGGAGAAGTGTTGGTTGCAGAACAAATTGTACCGGACGGATCAGTTGAGAAGGGGAAGCAGCTAGAGTTTGCAGTATCTTTCCGTTTGGAGATCTGCAGAATTTTGCTGAAGAGGATGCAGGCACTTGAGAGTATGACATCGTCTTTACCAGACAATATCATTGCTTTCACTGAGGAGGAAGTGGTCGGAAATGTTACTTCATACGTACGGATCATTCCTAGCAGAGTGCCTAATTCCCTGGAAGGATCTCTTCTGATGGTACAAGGAGAATTGATGGAGCTACTAAGCCTTTCACGATGAATTCCATTAGCAGACTGGTGGCACTGCAATCGGATATTGCGAGGTTCGGGCCGAGCTTAGAGGATGTGGAAGCGTGTATCAAGGTGTTGAACGAAGGATTGCTGCAGTTCAAGACAAAAAAGGAAGTTGTGGCTAAGACAGATGGGAAGATGTTGAATTACATGTTCAACAAGTATATTCAATCGAAAACAAATGAAGATATAAATGTTACAAATTGACTTGACTCCTATTTTCAATGTTCCCGGATGAAATTGTAAAACTTTAAAGTTATTGGTTTTGAAACCATTACTTTAAGTTATGTGGAACAATTTTATTAGTTAAGTGATAAATGTGTCACTTAAGGAGGAGTTAGTAGAGGATGATTGCCAAATGTCACCTTTACTTCTTGTTTTTGTTTTAGTTCATTGAGTTTCCCATTTATACTTGCTCTTCTACATTCTATAAGTAAAGAAGAACCTTCGGGTTAATGATCGAGAATTTGTAAGCAGCATTCTTGTGTTCCGAGACTTTGTCTTGAAACCCCGAGAGCCACTTGAAGCAAAGGAATATACAGGAGCAGATTTCCGGAGAACTTTGTGTCATGATGTATTATGTTTCTAGCTTTTTATCTTAGATCTCTTAATAAACTTTATGTTATTTTAGATCTAGATCTAGAGTGCCTTTGCTTATAATTTTGTGCGTTGATATCTATTGGTTTCTTATATGCATACAATCAACTCTGCTATCTATTGATTGGGATGCACATCTTCGCCATTTCTTCTTTGTTTTTATATAGTTCCCTTCTTCTATAAATATTTCCTTTCTTAAACAGCTTTGCTTATTTTTGCGCAGAATCAGTCAACTATGGTTCATGAGTCAATAGTTAAAGTAAAACTCCATTTAGATATTAGCATATTTTACTTGACAAATCGACACGGAGCCTCACCGATAAATAAGGGAGATTTATCTCATGACTACTAGGTTTTATGCTATGTAGAAAATCTAGCCAACGGATTTTGCTTTGGCAACTCGGCCTGTGGAACAACTATATTTGCGAGATCAAAGCTTATTTCTTGAAAATCGGAGTGTTTTCCATATAAATCTCAACCTGGTTGAACGTCCATTCACCCGATCTCGTGAAGGCGCGAGGAAGGACCGATCATTTCTTCAGATCGCAGAGCGATTCAATTTCAATCATCCTCCTCGAGTTAGAAGCCGCAGATCTAGTCTCGGCCGAAGGAGATTACATATTCATCCGAGATCCGGATCGTCTTCGCATAATCCGGCAAAATGGAATTATTCATCAAGTCTACACAAGGAGAAGACGTGCCCCACTCATCATGGCAAATCAAAATCAGATAGTACCTGTCCCATGGGGAGCAACTTTTGGGCCACTGAACTTGGCTCCACCTATGCACGATCTGCCAAAAGGATCCAGAAAGAATTTTCCAAAATTCTTTGGAGATGGAAAGCAAAACCCGGATGATCATTTGGCAGCCTTCTTCATATCTTGTGGTGTGCTTGCAGTGGAGCATGAAGACGTCTCGGTCAGACTTTCCAGACTACGCACGACGTGGTTGGCGAATGGTTCTATCGGCTAGCTCCAAAACACCATAACCAACCGGCGACTATCGTGAGCAATTTCTAAAAGATTCAAGATTGAAACAGCAGAGGACATTAGCACGTTGATCACTCAACCGACACAGTTGAAGAAAGAGCTGAGTGAGAACATGCAGGACTTTATTGCAAGGTTCCAAAGGATTTAATATAAAATCCCCACTTGATTTGCATTGAGCGATGAAAATCAAAAGACGTTTTTTATAAATGCTCTATTGCTCGAAGTTGGATATCAGCTGAGAAGGAAAGACCTGTGAATTTACTTGAAGCACAAAATGCTTTGTCGTGGAGGTTGAAGATGACTTGATCATGGCTGGAAAACTCAAACAACCATCTCACAAAGGTGATGGAGCTTCTTCAAGTACTTCAGGATCCTTTGTTTGCGAAAGGTGCAGGCTAACGACATGCTGCAAATCAAGAAGCGATCTCTCAAGCGGGAATGTGACCTCTTCAGAATAGCTCCTACTCGGACCTTTAATGGTCAAAATCAAAATCAAAATCGAACAGACGTGTTCTTTGCACCACAATGTTTGGCATTGAAGTTGTTCCAAGGAATAACTTGGAAACTAATGAAGAAGATCTCGGCATTGATTTAATCATTCGATGATGAAGACTTTGTAGATCCCGCTGGCGACTCCAATATTGGTTACCTGGACTACGAATTTGATGATGGCTACTATGAATCTTTTGAAGATTCTGATGGTCACACATTTGCGGTGTTCACAAGGTCCCAGACATGCCAAAATGCCAAAGCATCCACAAGCGACCAAAGAAGAGAAAGAGAAGATCCTGGGCCGGATGTTACTATCTTGAAAAGAGGTAGCCCTCTTCCTTCTTCATTAGCGCCCAAAGATAAATATTCAAATTCTTTCAATTCGCAGTAGAGGGCCAACGCACATCCGGCTGAAGCAAGTCAAGCTTTCGACATCATTGACCACATCAAGAAGACCAAGGTCCAAATGTCAAAAGTTGAGTATTTGAGGGCATTTCCTGATCAGCTAAATAGATTGGTCAAGTATGTGCAAAGTAATGGTCCTAACCCAACAAATAATCCTTCACGGGGTATCTTGTCAAGTCCAAAGATTACTCCTTCAAATAATGCAGCTGCAAGTTCTTCTCCTTCTACTTCTTCTCCTGCTACATCGGAAAGGATCAAGCCATTTTATGTATCTTTGCTTATCAACGGATACAAATTGAGCAATTGCATTTTGGACTCTGGAGCTTCGGACAACGTCATGCCTGCCAAAGTTGCTTGATGCCTTGGGTCTCACATTGACAAAAACCATCGGAAGATGCTATTCAATGGAAAGGCAAGTTCCTCTTGTTGACAAATCAAGATGCGCAGGCAAAGACTTGCTTCTTTCCCTGACAAAGATCAAGATGACTATCCTTGTTAGCAAAGACATCCTAGTCTCTTATGGCATGCTTTGTTGAGTAGAAATTTTTGTAAAGAGCTGGGCGGAGAAGTCAAGATGGATTGGTCTTGTGCGCACATACCAATCAAAGGAGTTAATCAGAAGTTAGAACCTGAGAAGAAATCCAAGTACACACAGATCAAAGTCTCGAGGATCCTAGATCTCGGATCTTGTTTCGTGAGTCTCGATCACGTGTCTATTATCTAGAAATGGATAAAGAAGAAGTTCAACTCTGATCCAAGAACCACATCAACTTGACAACAAGGTTTGGTCTCTAGAATTTGATGGCGCTTGTTCATTTGGATCCGGCGCAGTGCATTGTTCTTATAGGACTATAATTGTTTTTCCATTTTGTTCTATTCATGCTTGTCTTCATGCTTGGTGTCAAATATAGAACTAAAGTTCTATTTTTAATTATTCTCCTTTGGACTATTCATGCACATGAGACAAAAGTTCCTTTGTTTTATTCATTTATTCCTTCATGCCTTGGCAGCGCCAACTACTAAAAATGGACTCAAGTTTTCTATTTTTATTAATTCCCCTTCTCTATCTTTGGTGCATGGGGACAATAGTTTGGAATTGACTTTTATTTATTTTATTTCATTCTATTCTTGGCTTAGTCAATCTGTAGTTTCACTCATGCAAACACTTCTATTTTTATTTATTCTTCCATGCAATTTTCGACTAAAATAGGAATTAATAAATTTATTTATTTTCTTCTTAATCTCTCCTTTGGTGCATGGGGCTACTATTTTTATCCAATTCTATATGTACACTTACTGCAACCTTATCTCTCCATGGCACCAACACTTTTAAGAATAGAACAGCAATTGTTTTATTTATTGTTTGCACCTCCATGCACCTTCCTCTTTGGCGCCAATACCTAGGTTGTTGTTGCAATTGCATTGTTGGTTGTTGTCATTGATGTCAAAGGCATTGATGGCAAAGGGAGAAAGCAAAAGCAAGCTTCTCGTGCTTCTCGGTGTTTCTCGAGAGGTTCAAGATGAATTCATGTGGTTTTTGTTATCTCTCGAAAGTGCACCCTGTAGAGATGGTTGCAGGTGTTCTAAGCTTGCAAAATTTATCTCTCTTTCGTAGATACAATGGAAACACCTCAGGTCTGTGGGTATACCTATTTTGAGGTGAGTCTCCAGTATCAAGGTCGGTTCCTTATTGATGTATCCTAAACTGATTTTCTGGGGTTTAAGGGTAAAAGATGACTGTAAAATGAAATTAAAATTGAGGTGATACACCAAACTTGTATGAGGTCTTTGACTGAGTACATACACAATTGATATGGAATGAATTTCTAATGCACAAGCCAACAATTTTCTAAAGATAATTAAGGGTAAACACTTTGATGTATTGAGGGATAAAATCACAACAATATTGCTAAGTTACACATACACATTAATATCATGCAGAAATTACTGAATTTATAATAGGGTAAGATGATTAATCGGGAATTCAACATTCACAAGATTAATGGAAACATACACAAGACTGCAAATAATTGGAAAGGCAGAAAATACTTCACATTCAAAGGGCAAAACTGGCAGAAAATTGCTTCAGCACTCCTATATCTAAAAATTCCTCCTTTGTGCTTTGCCAAAGCACACAATATATAGCAAAATTAATTTACCCACCCTTCCTAAAAATAGACTAAGGTTTGTACTCGCCCATGCATCCTATTTTTATCCTTTATTTAATAATAAATAAAGGAATAAAATAAAGCAAACTAGTACAAAGAGGCATTAATAGCCTTTGATTACATAATAATCAAACTGCAGTTGACTGTTCTATTTTTAAGAAAAGCATGGGTGAATAATTTACAAAAATAAATCTTGCTTGATAAGCAAGTCTCCTTCTTTGTGCATGCAAATTATGTCTTCTTGTGGTTGATGTGACATCTGCAACTTGCCCTTTGGATGCACATGCAAAAATAAACCTCTCTGTGTGTGAGGAAAATAATTATTATTTGCAATATTTGGGAAAATATTCCCCATGTATTCCATCTACTTTGGGGACCACTTTGATTCTGATGTCGACATTTGTTTTGTCTTCTGTGGTCACATGGAATTGACCCCTATGTAATTGGAAATAATGTCTTTTCTTCAGCTACCATGTGGGGACCACCTTGTGCACATGTAATAATAAAACTCCTCCCTTTGTACATATTACCTTAGCAAAGTTTGAGGTATACTTTGGAAGTTTGATGTACATATCTCCAATTTTGGCATTATATCTAATCTCGAGTGTATCACTTGTCACTTCCATGCATTAGTTTATTTACCTATGGTGACATTCGGTTTTGAATGATGCTTGATAATTATAAAGTAAGCCTTACCTTTTAGGTAATCATTGTTGTCGGCATTGACATGTAGCATATGATTTTAATCTATTTTAAAGGTCAATGCAAAATAATAATTTGAACATTAGAGGTTGGCCCCTTCCAACGACAATTCGACCCTTCTCATGCTTTTGTCGATGGAAACACAACCCTAATTAGGGTTCCATCATTGTTTGACACGTATGTACATGATATAACCATGGTTGGGTTTGATTAACTTGGAGAGTTAGATGGTAAAACGTTGGAACCCTAGTCATTTTGCGTAATCATTTTGAGCTCTCTGCGAGCTAGCGAAGCTATGTCAAATTTTCTTCAGTGGCCATGATCTATATCTCGAGTTCACTCTATAACTCCTTCAGAGGGTGTCTTTCGGCCATTATTTTGCTCTGATTTTCATTTAGTGAAGGAGGCCGCCATGGATATTTCTTTGAGCTTTTTGGAAGCTTTGCATTTTCAAAGCCATGAGGGAGGGTTTGGTTCTGGTTGCATTTTTGTTCATTGCGTTATTTGAAAGGTTTCAACAACTCGGCGATGGTTTGACCTTTCGAGTTCGATGATTTTGTGATCTGCTCTGGATAAACCCTACACCGAGTAATGCTTGAAATCATGAGCATACATACGCTTAAAAATATAAATAGAGGGGGTGAGGTATTTACTGAAGTTCCTGGTGGAGCAACTAAATGCAGAAAATCTACATTAAAAGGCGAGGAATACCCATTTAGTGACCCAGAGAGATATAAACTACAATGTCATTACACACTTACCGATCTACTACAAAATATCAAAGATCTAAGTATAGCAGCACAAGCTCAACAAATGAAATGAACATCATAGTATTACGTCAAAAATACCTAAATCAGGAGAAAAGGAGTCATGTTCATAATCCCCCAGGATTCAAGTATTCATAGTTCATAGCATACGCAAAGAGTAATCATTTTCCACCAAAAGAGAAGATAAAATAGATTTCCCCATTATGAGCTCAAACCAAAAGATTCAGATGCTATAAAAGAAAAGAGTTCCAGAGTACACATCTTGAAAAAATAGAGAAGATATACAAAAGCTGAGTTGTGATATCAAATGAATGGTCATTGAATAGAATAATTTCATTAATTATGAACCTGAGTTGAAGCTCAATAGTTCACATTCATAAGTATGATGCAGACCTAGATCTTGTAAAGGTGAATCCATTGATGCACGACTAAGCTCAAAGCCAATAAATGCAAAGGAAATAACAATTGTCTCAAGATAAGAAAAGAGATGCATCACACGGTATACATGCATAGAAATATCAAACAGAGCTCTAAATAGTATTTAGAATAGGGACTAGCTCAAAGGTACAAGAGCCGAGTCTCATTGAGATTCCCGAATACCGAAAACACAACAAATGTAAAACTGGTAGAAAGGGATAAACAAACTATAGAACAATGGGAAGAACAAAATCAAGTTCTTTCTAGTTTCATCAAGTCATTATTGACTAAAGATAAGGTTTTGGATCCTACTCCACTGGCTGCCCTTCCACCCCCTATGATTCTCAGTCAGGATGAGATTGAAAGTATCAAAGATATACATAGGTATTCCACTTATGGAAGGGCTATGGAAGCCATGGTTGATGACATGATCATTGCTGAAGCTTGAATTTCATTGTAGAAGCCTTCAAACTCGATGAGAAGGTGGCCAACCTGCAACAAAACTCTCCTCCGCTATCAAACCATGGATAAAGCTCAAGCTTTGGAGTAGTTGCATCATAGATCTTCGCCTGATGGAACAGGCTGATGAAAAGATATTGATGGCCAATAAAGTTTTTGATGATGCCAAGGACAACTTGTCAAGGTCATGGGTTTTCAATGTGGAATGGAAAATAAAAGTTCTGGAAGAAGCCTTGGGAGAATTGAGGAACAATTGGCAGAAGGGAGAAGCCTTCAAAACTTGTGTTGTGTCTGCCTTCAAAGATATTCACTGTCATCTTCATGATGAAACTTCAAGTGTTCCTTTCTCTCTCCAAGAGATTAAAACTCAATTCAGGCATTTGTTAAAGAAAACTTGTTCAAGGAGGAATTGATTACCAAAGAGAAGATAAAGGAGATTTGCTCTCTTCAATCTGCTATTGAAGAGGCTAATAAAGAATACCTTGAACATACTTGAGTTTGATAAGGACATGGAGAAATGTCTAGGTACTTGGTCTCAAGCCATTACACATTAGTCCCACGAGGCGAGAGTTAGCAAAGTATTGAAAAGATTCAGTAACGGATCCTTAAGTCGGTGGGCCCTCCTCAAGGCTAGTAATAGCGGATGTTTTCCCTTCTTGCTTCTTCTCTCCTCCTTTTTCCCAAATCGAGCTCATTGTAATTAATTAAGGATCTTGTGTCGAGCACTTCCTTAATTAACATTTTAGTTAAAAGAAACAGTTACCAAGTGTAACTAATTTGTAAGTTATATAATGGGCTCTCTGCGCCATTTTGAGGGGCTAGAACTCTGTTTATTTTTGAAAGTGTAAAGGAGTAAAAAGCTATCAATACAAGAAGATCTTACTTTCACTCTATCTGTTCTTTGTTCTTTCATTGCTATTTGCTAAAAGTTATTGAATCATTAAGTCTGTTTTACTTTAAGAAGCTTTGTATTCTTGTGGATGTAATCTCTAGAACTTTGTGTCTGAGAAATAACATCTTATGGTTTCAAATGCAAATGATTCTGTTCTATATGATTCCATTCTAGCATGCGTAAGGAATTATTTTGTTATCTATATTTCTTAAGAGTGCTTTTCCACTTCCATCCCATTTCTTAGTTTCTTCTATCCTTTTGTATTGATGATCTGTTATATCAAACACTTTCATGATATCAGAGTTCCTCGTTAAAACTACACATTGTACATTTGTAAATAGGTTTTTGCCTTTAATAAGGGAACCTCTCCCATTTAAGAGGAGGACTTTTTCTGTCCCCGATTACTTTGCTTTCAATAAAGTCCTTATTTGACAACCAACATTATCTCAAAATGAAATGCCTTGATCAATTTGACTCCTTGAATAGAGGGAAATTAGAAGACAATGGATATGTTTTGAATATGAGTTCATTCATTTTGATTTGACATGCTTGAAAGTCTAAGTTGACCAGCTTTCGAGTTACTAGTTGAGTTCTTCACTATCGTGATTGAAGATCATGCCAACTCAAGTCCATAACTAAGTGTCATGCGAGACAAAAATCCACCTAGAATGGAGAAGTTCAAGGCTACATCATCCACTTTGTGAAAGCTTTCACTTAGTTGTAGAAGTGATTATGGTATCCATCAAGTTTGTTTCAGTTCATCCAGCACACTTAAGTCCTTCAACTTGTGTGTATGCAATGCAGGTTCCATTTCTGCATTCTTTCTCAAGTTATCGACTTATTTGATTTGAAAAGGTGGGACCATGTTTCAAGTACTTCGAAACCTTCACACTCAAATTTCCATACAAGTTTAATGAATAAATGGGATTATTTGTCCCATTGAGTAGAAATTTGTACAAGACCATGTCCTAAGGTTTCACTGAAGAGGTTTTTAGATGTTGTGAATGCTTCACTCATCAAAAAATCAATGAAACTTGCACATGTATCCTGTATAAGCATCACCAAGCTACCGAGAAAAATTGTGGATTTAAAAAATGGAGTGTAGGTGGTGTCCTAGATTTCATCCTCGAATGCTGGACTATCCTATTTAAAAAAAAATCGTTCTTTTTAAAATAGTGGGTCGTTTTGTGTTTTTATTGCTGTAAAGTTTCGTAATGTGTCAAGATATTCCCAAGGAGCCATATTAGTCATTTTCGCCAAATTTCCGTTGATGCCCAAACTATATTTTGTCAGCGTCGTGGGATTTGCTACGAAATTTGTATTTAATTATTTTGAGCCTCGTTTGAGGCAAATTGTGCTCTGGTTTAACCACTGTGTGATCATACATGTCATTATTCCCATATACCAAAGAGAGTTTTAACCAGAATGCATTTTGGGCTTTATTTGTAACTTAACGCAACGTTTTGTGTTTTTGTGTTTTCCTGTTTTGCTTTCGTGAAATTTCTCTGGAACAATTCTTTTGCTAGTTTGGCCTCGATTCTTAGCCCTGGAGTATCTAGAGATCACATATGCACGTTGTACTGAAGGAATTTGCCATCTGGAGGTCTGGGTTCTCTTGGAAAAGACGAAGTCATGCACCAAAAAGCTTCTTCTGGGCTGGCCGCATTTTTGGAAAAAGAGGGTTTGAAGTGGATCATGGGATTTTTGGAAGCAGCAGGCAGGTGGGAATTTTGTACCTACCTAGCAGGGTACTTTTTCCCATGGAAGCAACGTCACTTAAGTCACAATGGAAAATTAGAGGCAGCAGGCAGTGGGAATTTCTTACTGTCTTGAAGGGTAAAATTCTATCATGTGGAATAAAAGAAAAATCACTTAAGGCATTGATGGGATTTTATTACCTGCCTTGCAGGGTAAATAATCCCATTATGAAAGTCAAACAACTTAAGTGAATCATGGGATTTTCGGAGCTGCCTTGCAGGGTAAATAATCCCATTGTCAATTGACTTTTAAAAATAGAAATTCCTTATGTCAAAAGTGCACACCCTTTTAGGGAAAGAAGGCAGCCTTAAATTAATTAATTTCTTCGCCAATTTTGGCACCTGTGCTTGTGGAAAAGTCAACAAAGGAAAGTGGACAAAAGGAAGTTGAAATAGACGGTTCTAAAATTAAATAAATATTATTTATTTAATGCAGCCCCTTCATGTCAAAAAGTGTGCCCCATTTGGGAGAGAAATAATACTTTTTTAAGTATTAAATGATTTAATTAATTCCTATTTTCAGTGGCTAAGGTCAAAGCATACTGTGAGGCTTGAGTTAACTGGAAGTGGAAGGCTAAAATTAAATAAATTTAATTTATTTAATGGCAGCCATGAGCATGCACAAAATAGGCGCCCATTTGAAGAGTAAAGTCCATTTAATAATTAATTAATTGCTCGGAATAGGAGAGGCATTAATTAATTATAGAATTATGAGGATTATATAAGCAGGGTGCTGCCATAAGGATGAATTAGTTAATTCAAAAGCAAAGAAGTGCAGCCCAGACAAAAAGTGCGCCCCATTTGCTTAAAAGAAGGTTTAATTATTTGTGGAAGCTTCCAAATTTGGCGCCTAGGTTTGAAGGAGTTTAATTTGTGTCTCGAATAATTGTCTGCATAAGTGATACAAGTGCTCGGGTGGAGTTGATAAAATTCATTCTTGCTTTTCATGCAAATAAAACATCAAATTTTGGGGCAGCAGTTTGATATATACAGATTTTTATAATTAAAATACAGTGTTCATGTTCCTGTTGCCATCTTTATGCAATTAATTGCAGGAATTCATTACACAAAGTGCTTTTATAAGAGAAAAGGGAGTTTAAATCAATGTCCAATACATTGAACATATCCTCCGAATCAAGAAATCTCCGTGATCTGCACCGGTTGTAAAGAATTCCGGCCGAATAAAGAGAAAAAGAATTACTCAAACAAAGACAGATTTGACCATGGCAAAGCGGGATGAAAAAGAAAGCACAGCAAAGTCATGCATCACTTCTAAGTTTGCTGACATTGGAGATACAGATCTAGGTCTAGAGCCTCTTTCCGAATTGATTGACAGATCCAGAGCTGGAAAGACTTCCCTCATGCATGCAATCAAAAGCAGTGGAATCATTCGAGCTGCAGCATTTCCATTCACAGCCCAGTTGCCAGAATTTGTCATGGAGTGTGCTAGGTCTTACGAGATCCAAATCCGGATCTCATAATTGCAAAGGCTTCCGGCAAAAATTCATCCTCTTGTTTTTGACGCAGCCTGTGTAGAAGTCAGTGCATGGAGAATTCCTTCCAGGATCTTGTGCATGTGCTCCCAATCTTCCAATTGAAGCCTTCATTGAATTTGCATTCACCCGGAGTGCTTTCTAGAATTTTTAATTGCTCATATGCAATTAAAAATAAAAATGATGAGTTATTTATGGTGAACATTGCAGACTTTGATGCATGTGACAGGAGAAGAACTGCAAAGCTTGAGGATAAGAGAAGGAAGACAAGTCAAAGGCAATACTGCTGAGCAAACCACCACTCACTTTGCTTCCCAGATCCAGTGCTTCAGATCCAGCTCCTTCCGATCTAGTTTGGTGAGAATCAAAGGCAAAAGAATCAGTTGCATGTAGAATATGAAAAAGGACAAGATGAACTTTCCTCTTTCTTCTTTTTTCTCTTATTTCCTCCGACAAAGTAATTGAGCGATCAATTCAATTATAAAACCTAAGTGATTGGTTTAAAAGTCATTACTTGAAGAAGTCAACTATTTGGAAATAGGTGGCGAGACATGCAAAATAGAAGGTTTTATCTTCATTGCATAATAATGCATGTCATGCGAGGAATTCCAGGAGGGAGATTGTCGAGTTGTTTCCTTTCCGACTTCCACATGTGTCGATTCAACAAAAGCTTCTATTTGTAATTTCCCCTCTACATGCTATAAGTAGAGGAAGAACCTACGGGATAAAGAGATCAGAATTTGTAAGTAGCATCCTTGTGTTCCAGGACTTTGTCTTTGAAACCCCGAGAGCCACTTGAAGCAAAAGAATATAAAGGAGTAGATTTCTGGAGAACTTTGTGTCACGGTGCATTTTGTTTCTAGCTTTCTATTTTAGATCTTCTAATAAACTTTGTGTTATTTTAGATCTAGATCTAGAGTTGCCCTTTGCTTATAATTCCGTGTGTTGATATCTATTGGTTTCTTCTATGTGCATGCAATCAACTCAAGTATCTATTGATTGGGATGCATATCTTCCCCATTTTTTCCCTGTGTTTATATAATTCCCTTCTTCTTTAAATATTTCCTTTCTTAAACATTACCGCTTACTTGTTGCGGGAATTATGCAACTATGGTTCATGAGTCAAATAGTTAAAGTAAAATCCTAATATAGATACTAGCATATTTTAATTGACAAATCTGACACGGAGCTTCGACCGGTAAATGAGGGAGATTTATCTCATGATCGCTTTAGGTTTTATGCTTTATGCAGAAATCTAGCCAACAAGAAGATGATATTTCATCTCGATTTTTCACAACCTGCCTCGAGACTAAGAAAAGGCTTAGTCCTTGTATTTTTACATTCTTGATTTAATTTGATCAAATTCCTTCGTGTTAAGGGTTGAAATGATGTTCCATAAGATAAGATAATTATATTAAATGTCCAACAAGTGACCACAAAAATAGGTCAATGGGATTGCACCATACAAAGCAAAGCAAGCAACAACAGGAAAAACCAAAAGGGCCTTCCCAAAACAACAAAAAAGAAGAAGAAGAAAGAGTACGAGGAAAGAGAGGGAGGTGGAGGGAAAAGCCTCAACACCAACCCTCACGATCATCGCCAAAGGTTAGCTAAAGGAATTTGGTGATGTCTTTGGTGTCAGTGTCGAGGACCTGGAAGGCTTATCAAGACGCACTTTGTAATCCGTGGAATGTCGAGCTCTCGGGGTGGACGTAGTGGTATGTCATCTAAAAGAGGGGCACTTGGCCGTGTATAAATTTGGATATCTCTCGGTCAGTGGAAGAATCTCCTCTAGTCTCGACGGATCTAGTCGGAATATCTCCACTAGGATCATGTCCCCACTTGGTGCCCCTCACACCAGGGAGCACAACAAAGAAAGATGTGATCCGTCGAGCGAATCCCCTTGGAAGGAGGATGGAGGGCCCCACGGCTTCTTAATAGCTTCCTGTAAATAGAGAGCAAGACACCTCTGATCATAATACCTAAAGAAGGTCGTGAACGTTGGATGTTCACGGAAAAGACAATGAAACCTCCCTCTGATCTCATAATAGATGGGGCATCGGAAGATGAAGTGTTAAATCTGCCTCGACCTCCTGGAGAGGGAGCAAAGTCAGGCAAATCCTCTCAAATCCGAACCAACTAGTGATCACTCTCAACCCAGGCCCTGTGGGATCCAACTCTTTACTAGCCCCAAAGATTTACGAAGAGCATGCATCCAATGACAAGAGATATAGGTGGGTTAAATGATGAGTCCATTGCTGACTTCCAGAAATGATTGGCGTAGAAGGCCATTTTCGGGCGTAGCTCCTCCCGAGGGTTGGTCCACGTGTCTGAGTGAATTGTTTGTATGTGTCGTCTCTCTAATAATTTTGTGCGAGTCTGCGTCTTGGAAGGAGGTGAGCAGGAGCATCCATGGAGTACCTAAATGGAGGGAGACGGTCCACGTTCATCCCAAGAGATCGAAGGCGAGAGGTCCCGACATACCAAAGACACGAACACGACCACTACGATCGGAGAGAAATGACCTCAAAAGAATGGTAAGCAAGGTAGATGTATCTTTCCCTACCACATCGGTAGAGGAATCTAAAAGTCCCTAGATGCGGTGCAGAGTGAGATGAGACCAAAGATGACCTCTAATGCGAAAGGCGAGCCCCAAACTCAGCAAGGATGATATGATGAGGAACAGTCTCTTTGCATATGATGATCCGTCTAAGCAAAAGGATCTCGAACTCGCTCAATAAAAGCCCAATCCGACTATAAGCGAGGAGGGGCCCCAAACCTCAAAACCATAAAGAATTGTGGGTCTCGACAAGAGAGTCCGAGAGGCATCTTGGACAACATGTCCTGAAAGTGATGGCGGAGAATTGTCTCTCCAAGATCGCGAGGGAACCATACCACTTGATGTGGGGTTGAATGGTCGGGCGTAGACTAAACCGAGGTCCATAGCTAGGATATCTTTGCAAAAGCTTGAATAAGCTCTAAAGATGAATACCTTTGTGACGGTGGTTGAGAACATGCACAAGAGTTATGAATTTCAGTCTTAGTCAAGGTTAAAGTACAAATTTCTCTTGAGCAAGCCTTTGGACTCTCTTGTCATCATTCTAAATCATTGAGAAGTGCTAAACTATGAAGAACAGTGCATAGTTGGAAAGCAAGTCTGTATAACAGTGATCTAGTGTTGAGTATCCTTCCATGCAAAAGCCTGAAATTCAGAGGAAAGCATAACATCTTGACAGCAAATGTAGAAAATTCAAGGCTCTGACTTTTAAGCTCCTCTTGTGCAACCTTAGAGAAGTTTGAAAGACCATTTGGAGTTCAAAGCTAATTAAATCATCTCTTGGTCGTTGAAGAAGATGTAGAGTCTATCTCTTGTCTTCTTGTAAAAGTTTGTCTCTTGGAGTTCCAAGGACTAGTGTCTTTTGTGTTCTCCTCAAAGAAATTAAAATGATATATTTCAGTTTCAAATAGGGGAATCAACCTTCAAGCTCGAATTTTTTTGAGGATATTTAGTGTTATAGACAAAAAGACAGTGCTTCCAGAGTTGCTAGTGAAGTTGTTGCATGTTGAAAAGTTTTGAGAATGTGAAGAGTAAATTGTCTGAGTTTGAATGTGAAAGAAAAAGAAGATGAAATATCATATATAGACAGATGATAGAGGAAGAATAGAGTCAATAGTGAGTATGTGGTAAAAAAGACTCAGGATACAGTGGTAAGAATGAGTATGACAGAGTTTGTAAATGTCAAAAGTATTGTGGCATGAAAGTATAGTGATAAAGTGACTAAATTGTTTTTGTGATGAAAACAAAGAGAAATGAGAAATAGACTTTAATATAGCTGAAGGCTGTGAGAGCTTATGTAAAGGACATGGTAAGAATTTCTAAGATAAGAAGAAAAGAATATATGATCTGAATTGTTTGAAGTGAAAAGAATGAAAGCTTGAATTAAGAACACAAGAAGTGCTATGAATAAGACTCAGACTGAAATATGAGCAACAGTGCTTAGCGCAGTTGAACAAGAAAAGGTATGAAGATCAAATCAGATGAGTGAAGACTGAATGGGGATGTGGTATGCCAAGCAATCAGTGAATGTGGAAGTGATATGTTAAAATGAATGTGAGAAGGCTGTTGAAGAGAGAGAAACAGAGATGGATGATAGGACAGGTGGAGACAAGTGATTGGTTTAGTGTACAGGTGTGAGAAGAAAGTTTAAACAAACCTAAGACTGTGTTGAGAAGTAAGAAGACTGTTTTGGTGTTTAGGAGTAGCTAAGACAGTGAAACAAGGCAGCAGAGATAGAGAGCAAATATAGGGTCATCATCAGCTGTTGAAGACAGTAACTCAAGAATAACCAAATTGGCAAAACAAGTCTAAGTGGCAGCTTAGCAGTTGGCAAGTTGAAGCTTTCTTGTGAGTTGAAGCTCACTAAAGATCAGTAGAAGTTGATTGAATTGCAGGGGGTTGAAGCCTTCAGATCAGGTAGCAACTTGGTCAAATTGAGGAGTTGCAACTTCAGATTGAGTTGAAGCTCAATCTTGAAACTATTGTAACAAAAGTAGAAAAAATTAGTCCTAAGCATAGTTCATATTTTAATGGGTTTTCTTCCCATTTTGGGTTTCCCACATTAAACCTTGTGTCATTGTGTTCCCTCTTGCAATTTGCTTGTGTGTGTTTATGATTTTATCATATCAAACTTAAAAGGTAAATTGTGATAACACCGATTCACCCCCTCTCGGTGTCATAGTTTCCAATAGCTATGAAATATGGTAACATTTTGGCAACATCACGGGATTGTTTGTTTGCTAAACAAGGAGATCATAGCTCTTCTACATTCATTGGGCTATGGAAAATACCCTCTCCAACAAAAGGAAAACATGTGCATGCAAGCACTTATTGAAAAGACAACTAACTAAGAAAACTGGAAAAGCAATGTGCATGCAAGCACTTATTGAAAGTAAACTACTCTAATGATGTTGAATCCTCAATAGCAAGCTTTGAGGAAAATCCCATTAACCGAGATTGGTAGTTTTGCCATTCAACCGAGATAACTGAAAAGCATTGTGAGGCTTGCAAGCTGAAATAACATATGGCCCACTCCAAATAACATCAAATTTGGTGTGGTTTCCCGGTTTTGCTCTGTTTGCATCCCACTTAAGGACAAGATCACCTTCCTGAAAGACTCTTGCAATTGTTTTCTTATCAAAATTCTTCTTTACCTGAGCTTGGTGAGTTTCCATGGTGAGCATGGCTTCATGTCTTAATTCTTCCAACTACATAAGTTTTGCATACCTTACCTCCATGGGACTTGCTTCCAATAACTCTAATTGATGAATAAGCTCTAAAGCGGGCAGCTCAAGAGAAATTGGAAGTCTTGCTTCCTTGCCATAAACCAACATGTATGGAGAATTACCAATAGACCTTTTGGGAGTGATTTTGTCAGCCCACAAAGTTGTTTTGAGTTTGGTGTGCCAAGATCTCTGATTTTCATCCAAAACTCTTTTAATAATCTTCAACAAATTTTTGTTAGTAGACTTTGCAAGACCATTACCTTGTGGGTAATAATTTGATGAAGTACTCAAATAAATACCATTCCGGACAGCCCACTCTGTAATTTTAGTACCAACAAAAGCAAGACCATTATCTTGAAATAATAGTAGCAGAACTCCAAATCTAGTAATAATACCTTCATAGAAGTCAAACACACTAGTTTCATTCGCTTCTTTTAATGCAACTGCTTTTGTCCATCTGGTAAAATAATCAGTGGCAGTAAGAATCCACTTGTGACCCAAACTGGATGGTGGGTTAATCATTCCAATAAAGTCCAATCCCCACTGCATAAAGGGTTGATCTGTTGAAATAGGATGAAGAGGAAGGGCTGCAAGCTTTTCCTTACCCACAAAGAAGGCACACTTTTGACATCTTTTGACCCATGCATAACAATCTTTGAAAATACTTGGCCAATAATAACTGCTTTCATTATTTTGAGAGCAGTAGTCCTTGGAGCATAATGGCCACCTGATAAACCTTCATGGAATTCTTGCAATAATCTGTCAACTTGTGAAGGTTCTACACATCTCAGAAGAACACCATTAATATCATTTTTAAATAATATACCATCAATGAGTGCAAAAGGAATAGCTTGTAACCGGAAATACCTCCTTTTTGTCTTATCCAAACCTTGGGGAAGAATACCAACATGCAAGTAATTAATCATGTCTTGTGTCCAACTCACAGAAGATGGTATTTCAGCTGCTTGTGGCTGATTTATGAGTGCAAAAACAACTTTCTTTGACTCCAAATCTGAAACTAAGTGCTCACATAACCCTTTTCCTCGGATCAGCTTTGTTACCTTGAAGTCCACGTCATATTCCATGACTTTTGTGATCCAACCAGCTCTCTTTTCATTCAAATCCTTGCTCAACAAAAACTCTTTTACACTTGGGTGAGTAACCATAACATGAATTCTATTATTAGAGAGCATATATCTGAAATTCTTTAAGCCTCTAATAACAGAAAGTACTTGCTTTTCCACAAAAGTATACTTCACCTCATAGTCATGTAGCCCTTTGCTAAAGAAAGCAATGGGTTGCTCTAAATTATCATGATTCAGCTGAGTTAAGATAGCTGAAATTGTTTCAACCCCTGCAAATGCATACAATATAAAATCCTTTGAAAAGTCTGGATTTGCAAGTGTTGGAGCTTGAGCAATAGCTTGTTTAATGGCCTCAAAACTGATTTTCCCTTCATCTGTCCAACTGAAACTCATATTCTTTTTCAACATAGCAGTTAGAGGCTTTGATAAATTAGCAAAATCAACAATGAATCTTCTCACAAAATTGATTTTACCCAAAAAGCTTTGAAGTGCTTTCTTATGTTGAGGTAAAGATAAAGCTAGAATTGAGCTTACTCTTTCTAGATCTATGGCCAAACCTTCTTTTGAGACCATGTGGCCCAAAAGTTTACCTTCATGCACTGAAAATATGCACTTCTTTGGGTTGAGAGAAACCCCATACTTGTCTGCATCTTTCAAAAACTTGCCTCAGATGGCTCAAATGATCATTAACACTCTTAGAAAAAAACAATAATGTCATCAAGATAAATCAAAACATTGACATTGATCAAACCTTGGAAAGCCATATCCATGGCTCTCTGAAAAAGTAGCTCCTGCATTGGATAAACCAAAAGGCATCTTTTTGTAAGCAAATGTCCCCCACTTAGTAGTGAAAGTTGTCTTGTATTGATCTTCTTCTTTTACCAATATCTGATTGTAACCACTGTAACCATCCAGAAGAGAACCTTTCTACACTGATATCACAGTGCTTAGAATCTGATCCATTGATGGTAATGGATAATGATCTTTTAGTGAAGCCTTGTTTAGATCCCTAAAATCAACACATAACCTTATCTCTCCATTCTTCTTCCTCACAGGTACAAGATTTGCAACCCATGAGGAATGCTTGATAGGAAAGATAATACAAGACTCAATAAGCTTTGTTAGTTCATTTCTCATCAAAATTTCAATCTTTGGATTAACAGTCTTTGTTTTTGCCTTACTGGTTTGGAATTAGGCTCAAGCTCAATGGTATGTTGAGCTAATCCTGGATCAAAACCTTTTAAATCCTCATACTTCCAAGCAAAAACATCAATGAACTCATTGCATAATTGAACAAAAGCTTGCTTTTCTTCCAAATTACATACCTTTCCATGCTTCAAAAACTTGCCATCACAAATTGCTATGTCCTCATAGTTCTCTTGCTTAGTAGACATCCTGATTTTGTCCCTTTTCAGCTGATCATCATTATTAAAAATACTCTCAAGGGTTACCAATCCTTGGGGCAACTTATTAGTCTTTAATTGCAAGATTTGTTCACCATATTGCTGCTACTTGATTGCAATTTAGACTGATTTTTTGAGGAAAAATTCAGCTTCTTCCTAAATAAAACGTACAATTTGTTCATCATTCTCAAACACTTGCCAATTAGTATTATTATCAGGAATTGATGGCCTTACAACCACCTTAATATGAGGCTTGATTATCCTTTCTTTTCACTTCACTAGGAATATCAAAATCAGCCCCAACAACTGCCAATCTATCTGCTTGTTTATTTTCAGCTCTAGGTATTGATTGAACATTGAATGCATCAAAATCCTCTATAAGATCCCAAACTCTATGTCTATATGATTTCAACAAGGGATTCTTTGCAATATTCAAATTCTCACCTGATTTATGACCAATTCACTTGTCACCAAATACCTGTAGGTACTTAATTCCCTTCATTCCTAGCCCACTATAAACCATGGATTAGTGCCTCATATTCAGCTGCATTGCATGTACAACTAAACTGAAATCGAAAATAGAAGAATAATACCTTTGACCATCTGGTGATATCAGAACATTACCTGCACCTGATCCATTCTTGCTTCTAGAGCCATCAAAGTATAAACTCCACAATCTGTATATCAATCTCATCAATTTTAACCAATAATGGTAAAAAAACATCCTCCTGATGCATGCAATAAATTCCCAAACCAACATCTTTAATGTATGTTTCTTCAACATATTTATAAGGATCAAAACCATGATGGTCAGTTCCCCACTCATCCAATAATAAATCTGGTATGCTCTCAGAGTGGGTGTTTGTATCATGAACAACTGGATGATCTTCTTGGTCAAAAACAATACAATTTACACTGCATGCATTAGGCACATAAGGCTCAATATGAAATTTAGCAAGAGGCTCAAATTAATTGTTACCTTTGTGCCATACCTTGTTCTGAAAAATAGATAAGACCAATCTGATGATAGATATCCTCCAATCTTAGCTGTAAAATCTCTAGATAAGCACAAAGCGAAATATGGAGGTAGATCTACTACCATAACATCTTGTAAGATTGGAAGGCTTGGACATGCATGCAAACCTAACTTCAGATCTTTGATTATACCAACTGTTTTGGTAGTTGTGCCATCCAACTGCAAAACCCCTTTGTCATGTGGCTCATATTTGAGTCCTAGCTTATCTGCTATCTGCTTAGGCATAACTGTACTGCTAGCACCACTTGTCAACCATGCAATTATGGACCAAATTATCACCAATAATCAAAGAAAGGTAGAAAGGAGGAGGCTTACCAATCCTTTTTGCTTGAAATTCAGCCTTAGAGGGCTGATCTGTATTTGCAAGCACTGCACTAGCTCTAGCTGAATGATCCACTGTAACGGGTAGTTTGGCCAACTCATCTTGTAACAAGCTCTTTTGACCCGAATAGTCAATGTATCCCACATGGATAAGCTCACATGAGCTTTCTTCATCTGATCTATGATATTAAGGGAAGAGCTGCCCCCTTTTGCTTGACCTTTTGGAACACTTTCAACCTCTTTTTCTTGATTCTTTTGTGCTTCCAAGCTGCCCTTTTGAATCTGATTTTTTTCTCTTTCTCATTAGGGACAACAACAACCTTATTAGTATTATCAGGAAATAAAGAAGATGAACCATGCAAATTAGTTACCTTGTGGGTTCTCCCACTGCTCTTCTTTTGTATACCCTTGTATTAGCTGCATGTTGATCCTCTTGTTGCCAATTTACCAAATTTGCCTCTGGTGGCTTTGGTGCTTCACTAGAATCCCCTTGAGGAGGAGCCTCAACTGCTGAAAGTTGTGGAATCATCCCTTGTGCAATCAAAGCTTGATTTAACATTCCATTAGCACAAGAAAAAGGATCATGTGAATGATTACATGGAGCACACCAAAAGGTTCTTGAATTAGATTAGTTTGCACTTTGGAACAAGAGCCATAGATGTAAGGAGCATTAGGATCAACTTTAATGGTTGGTGGGCCTTGATATGGAGGCCTACTTGTAGGATATGTTGGATATGAAGGTCTAGCAGATTGAAATGGAGCCTGATATGGTCTGTAAGGTTGAGCAAGTTGTCTCTCAATAGATACAAATTTATTTCCAAAAGCTTGCAAAATACCTTTTATTTCACTCAACTCAATGGGTTGATTTGGATTAGTAACTGCTTGGCTAGCTGCTTTGGAATTGGGTTTATAGCTGAAGCCGGTGGCTGAATAGTTGGAAAGATAGGCATGGGAGGTCTAGGTGCAATTTTGTCAGCTTGTATGAGGTTATTTTCAGCTCTAATGGCTAGATCAAAGGCAGCAATAGGGATTGTGTTACCCCCATGGACTGAATTAGGACAACAATGTCACTATTTAAGGGATCTCAAATAATACAAGAATGCATGCTCTGTTGTAGGCTTAATGGCACGGGAATTCTCTCCCAAGTTCTCTAGAATCTCAAGTTAAAATCAGCCATGAACTCTTGAGGGGCTCTTTTGATTGTGCTCAATTGCTCAATCAAGGATAGGTGGTCAGATTTGTCCTCAAATTGGCTACACAAGGTTGTTCCTAATTGATCCCAAGAATTGATAGAGTTAATAGGTAGATTTTGTACCATTGCAAGACTTTATCTTTAAAGGAAGTTGCAAGAAGTCTCATGGCTACATTCTCTTGAGTTATATTATAAACAGAGCAAAGATTTGCAACATCTCTAATATGCTCTACAGAGTGGTTTGAGTTAGACCGGTAAAGAATGGTAAACTCTTTAATGCGGAAGCAGGGATATCATTGTATACGAGTAATTCAAGGGGCTGCCATCATTAAAGGTCACAAAAGCTTCATTTCTAGGAAGAGCCATTAGGAAATTTAGAATGGGAAGCTGTGGGATTTTGGGCAATTGTTTTAGCTTGCTAGCTCGGTAAGTATATGGAGAGGATTTATAAAATTTGCTTCTTTTATAAGAATGTAAAGGTAGCTGAATAAATTCAAAAGGAATACCTTTAGCTTTTGACCTGGTGGTCACTTTTGGCATTAGCTTTGACTAGTCTGCAACTAGTATGTCTGTGAAAACTTGAGGAGTCGCCAGATGCTGATTTTTTTAATACTTTTGCTCTACAAACTGCTGAACCAACATCAATTCTTTGAATACTTTGTCCCACCAGGTGTGCCAAAAACTGTTGTCACCTAAAAGTTGCACCCTGATAGAGAATGGTGTGTGTACTCTCTCTCCTGTTGACAAAATTGGAACACCTCAAGGTGTGGGTAACCTATGTTTGAGGTGAACCTCCAGAGAGGGCTGGTTCCCTTGTGAATCACCTAAAAATGAAAACTTTGACAAGGAAAAGGGAGAAGGAATGCGGAAAATGGGAAATAGGGGTGATACACCAAAAGTTTGATACTTGCATGTAACTCTTGCACACAGAAATTTAAGATCACACACCTGCACAACTCTAAACTATTTTGCAAAATTAAATTCAAGGGTTTAGGAAGAATGACAGCGGTAGAGGGAGTGAATTCCACACTAAGGCAACACAATATCCTATCAAACACAATGAATAATCTGAAAACAATAGTATGAGAGGGCAAAAAAGCTTTATTTTTATTCAGAGGTGCAAGTACAATGGCTTGCTAAAATCAGCCTCCAAGTATATAATTTTTCAATAAAAAAACCAACCAATATAGGTTGTTGCGTCCTAAGCAAATCAGCCTCAAAGTAGATTGTTGTGTTTTTTATTTTATTTTCCAATGCAATCAGCCCATATAGGCTGCAGTTCTATTTGAATTAACTGCCCCTTCTGCCTTTTAATAGACTTCTATAGTTCAGCAGTTGTTTTTATTGTTTTTCCATTTTGTTCTATTCATGCTTGTCTTCATGCTTGGCATCAGATTTAGAACTGAGTTCTATTTTTATTTATTTTCCTTTGGACTATTGGCATGCACATGGGACAAAAGTTTCTTTATTTTATTTATTTATTCCTTCATGCCTTGGCGCCAACTATAAAAATGGACTGCTACATTTCTATTTTTAATTATTCCCCTTCTATTCATTTTGGGGCATGGGGACAGCAGCTAGTTTTTCTTTTTTTATTTTATTTCATTATATTCATGGCTCAGTCAACTGTAGTTTGACTCATGCAAACTCTTCTATTTTTATTTATTCTTCCATGCACCCTTTGCCTGAAATAGGAATTAATAAATTTATTTATTTCCTTCCTTATTCTCCTTTTGGCGCATGGGTCTGCTTTTCCTTTTATCCATTCTATCCATCTCCATGCATGCAACCTTATCTCTCCATGATCATATATTTACAAAAAAGATATCTCGATAAACTTTCTAATGGTATGACATTCATTTATAACTTACTTTAAAACTATGATGCTAGGATCGTCCCTGCCCCCTCGAACCCTATCTCGATACGTATCGATACGGATATGTACGGGTTCGGTGCGGATATGCCCTAGGTTCATGTGGATACGTTGAGTACACCACCGGTACATTTGGGCGTGCCAACGTATATCCGGGACCTGTAGCGTAGCCCGACTAAAAACATCATTTAAAGGTTTTAAAACATTTTTTTTTTTTTGACTTTTCCAATGCATAAAACTGAACCCTAAAAATAAAATGAATAAAATAATACACCTAATCACCACAAAAAGTTATAAAAATAAATTGATATAACTAAGTTACAAGTATATTGTATGTTTTGAAAATTTGAACATGGATCCAAGTATATTTTTCAAATTTCAAGTTTTGTCCGTATTCATGTTGACATGATATTCATATATCATATGTATGGCAGCCACATGATCAATAAAAATGCAAAGTCTTAAGTACATTGAATGTTTTGAACATTGATTCAAGTTTTGTATTACTATTTCAGTTTTTATGGACTAAAAATGAGTATAATGAGTAGATGTACATAAATATATACATATATATATATATAAATTTTATATATATATATATATATATTTCATGGATATACGTATCCAAGGGTTTTTAATTGACGTATCCACGCAACATAGCTTATAAAATCTATCTTTCTATTAGTTTTATCATTATTAAAAAAAGGTGTATAAATTCATTGTGGGGACATTGGATGGGTTCTTTGGGTTTCTAAAGGTATTATCCTTGAGCAATAATGTATAATTTATATTATATTGCCAAGGTCCTTGGGCCATGACATCTGGCTCCATGAAAACTGATCTGAAACCAATAACTATATCCTCTATTTGTTTATGGACTATGGTATCGATTTGAAACTCTATTTTTTTATGACTAAGTATTGAAAAATTATTATGCTATAAACTCTATTTCTATTCATGGGCATTGCAAAATCACTCCTTTGGTGAATGAGTACCTGGATGAAGCATATCAAGTAGGTCAATAATGCAGACACAAATAGATGTTACAGCCACATCATACAATTTCATCCATTATCTCAATTGCATTTTCTCTAGTTTCAAGTTTCAGCTTATTACAAATTGTATCAGCACTTCCAACATTTTATAAATTATAAGATAACTAATTTGATCTAGAACTAAAGACAGAAAGCAATCTTCAGGGTGTTGTTATTAGTACCTTTGCTTGTCTATATTTGTAAATCTGTGTCTTGATGAATATTACTTAATTCTTGGATATTGAGCATGACGAATAGCATATGTTGCTGTGTTTTCCCAAGAGGAAAACATGCAATCCCATGTTTGCCTCTTTAAAACTTAATAGATTGCTATCAAGAGTTGAATAATTACCAACAAGAATGTTATTGATGAAAACCAGCACCGCATAACCTCCAGACACAACACCAAGAACTGGTAGATTATTACTACTCAAAAATGGCTCATCTTTGTCAACATTTATGCTGCCAAACACAGAATTGAAATTGTCACATCCAATTTAAAAATGTTTACATAAGGAACAAAGTGCCTCTTGCATGCATTTACAACCATCTTGTAGAATGCTTTTACAGCAGAAGGTTCTCAACAATAAATCATAAATTTAACTAACATAGATCCAAGGATTGAATAATGTATAATAAAATATTTCTGATAATCACTTATGAATAGTTGAGTTCCTCTTTATATTATTTATTATTATAATAGCCATACATTGATTGACAGTAAGTCATACAAATATGTGAGAATTTATGCAAAACTACTATTCCTAGAGTCATCATGTTGGCAATGTATGATGTTATCACAGATTAGTAGAACTAGACACTGAGTTATGTCAATTTCTGAAGAGCAATGTTTCCACCAAAACATTATGTTAGAAATTAGAATGTATCAAACAAGACCCAAGATTCAAATAGGTATAAAAGCTATTTGCACCCATGCTACGCCAAGTGAAGATCTTCTATTCATAACAAGCATACAATAGCTTTTGCTACAAATTATTTCAAAAATTCCTCCCTCCTTAAACAAGACGGTAGCTCTCATACCTGATTGTGTACCACAGATAATCTGTAGTGTCCTTGGTTGTATTAATATGTTCTAAAAGACCTGACGCCTTGAAAGAATTGGCATCTACAACTCCAATACACTCCTTAAATATTTGCCACCATTCACTACCATCAACGTCCTCATTTGGTGATGTTTTGGATGACAAAGTCTTCATGTTAGTGGAGACTGATTTCATTAAGTTTGTTTGAGAATTCACCTGTTAAGAGAGAACTCAATAGTTAGAATGATATATCCTGTATAGAAACTGGCACGACAAAGAGGATAAATAATTGATCTTCACCGCTGATGTCCTGATATAAGAGCATGGTGCAAAAATATCAATAGCACAATCCACAAATCTATTTGCGTGAATAATATTAGTTTTGTAGCACTTGAATCCTTCATAAACATGCAAAGACAGCACATTTATATTTCAAATGACATGGGCACTCAGATGTAATCTATGTAGATTAGTGCTTTCTAATTGAGGGTTCTTCTCTAAGAAGGCTACATTATTTTGATTTACAATTGAGAGAAATCTTGCAAAGTTCAATGCTCAACTCAGCTTCTCTACAAGAATATATAAAAGTGGCAAAGCCTAAGTAATGAAGAAATATTTTTTTGGTATTAGGTAATAAAGGGTTAAGGGAGCCTACCCTGTACAAAAACATCAGTATATGAAGATACAAAAAGACAGGAACATATGAACGCTCATACAGCTTACTAATAGCACTATTAACAACAGAGACAAACTAACAGCAAAGACAAAGGCACAGACTGTCATAGACAAGAAAGATGACAAACAACCATAATTAACCTTCCAGAGCCCGAAGCGTTTGTCCATTCCTTAGCAAGTTCCCCAATGGACATATTCAGCTTTTCAAAACTAGGACCTTGTCTTCCCTCTTCCTTTTGTTTCTCTTTTCCCCATGTAACCAGCCCTCTTGGCTTTGACCAGCTCTGCCATGATTTTGAGATGCTCGATGGTGCTCTTAATATTAAGAAAGCTCCGGTTTTTAATTTGCAGGCTAATATCCTTCATCCGTTGTATCTCAACTTCAAGCGCCTCATACCTATCATTTAAAATATCCAAATTTCTTGTTGAACATATTCTTGTTCAGCTCTACATCCGCCCTGCACTGTTGAATCACCTTGTTCAGGCTCCCATCCACAGTTTTTTCTGCCCTTCCAATGATGTCCCTCCTAGAAAATTTTAGGGATTGTAAATTATCAACAACCTCTTTAGTGTTCATCGATGACATAACAGATTCTTCTTTATCATCCGAGCCCAAGGAGGAAGAATCCTTGTCATCCTATTGCTCCATAAACTTCTCAACCTCAGCATCCATGATGTCCTCCTTCAACAAGCCCCTAAATCTCTCAGATTTTGTGAAATCAGTAGAACCCAAACGGAATAAGGCCATCATCAATCCTTGATGAAGAGGGGTTTTCAAGATTCCTTTTTGGAATTGCTCAATCGATTTGTTCAACGAACGACTCAAAAAGAAAGGGAAATTAAAATGCAGAGCATGGCGAATATGATTTAACATTGGAAGAGTTTAATCATGTGTTGGGTGCTTAATCATAGAGTGATACGATGTTTACAAGAATGAAATATAGCCCAGAGAGTGATACAATGTTTATGAGAATGAAATGGAAGAGTTTAATCATGTGTTGGGCCGTTGGGTGCTTCGTAGATTCTTGGTTGACAAATATGGCTAGAACGTATAAAATATATTACTTTATGCAAAGGTTGAATGCTATATTATATTAATACTACATACAAATAGAGATGCATAATCTTCCAAAAGTAAGATAGGGATATATGGTAGAGGCCATTATGTTGATTAAACTTGTTTAAAGATGATCCAACCAGCTTCCCAAAAAAGGAGCATTATGAAAAGAAAAGGGCCCAAGGAATTGTAGTGCGTCTGCAGGTGCAAGACAAGCACTCTACATCAAAATATTGCAACAATAGAAAGGGAACAAGAGAAAATAATAGATCTTAAAAGAATAACCAAAAACAACTTTAGGTGGTACCTGCACACTCAAGAGTTGTATAGAACCTTCATATACTAGAGCTAAGTTGGAGGAATTGACTTTGCCAAAGACAGTTGCACTGATATTATGAAAATATATGATATACTGATACATAAAATAAGAGAAGTCCCTAGTTATACAATAAGAGGAAATGTATTACAGCCCTGAACCTTTGGTGTTATGACAACATAATACCAGCATCATAGCCACCAAGGTTCTATATGGAAATCATATTATAAATTGAAATCCAATGAAAATTTAAGAAATACAATCTCTATCATGTGAAAGGATGTGTCAAGCTTTCTAAAAACACATAATACTTTAGGTGTGATTCATTTTCCTTTAATCTCCACATTACATTAGATAGACTCTTGGGAATTTGCCACCTAATCAATAGAAAATCCTAATGCTAAAATTACTAATATGCCTACACTAGCTAACTAACCAAATAACATGCTCTCACCAATAGGGCATTGCTTCATTAACATATGGTAGGCTAACGTTAGAAGCATTGAAAAATTTCAATAAATGCCGAAATAGAAAAAATAGAAAAAAAATTATTCACATCATTCATACACTTTCTCTCTCAGAAAGGTCTGTGTTAGCTACCTCGTTGAAGGAGATTCTGTGATCTGTGTGTGCTGGTTATCTACCAGATCAGAAATAGATATGGAGGAATTGAAGAAGGTACTGAAAATAAAGTCAAGCTTCTGTTGTGTTAAGAATCGGATGTGGCAAGTTGGAATAAATAATTTTGGCCCTAAATAGCTATTAGAGTTGATGGACCTTAAATGATCAGCAGCTATATTCTAAGACAACACGAAAATCAGGGTATGAGAGCAGGTGACAATGCTGAGGCGAGAGCATTTGAAGGCTTTGGATGTGATCTAGTTTTGTAGGCAGGAGACAAAGAACAATAGGGAGGACTAAAGGGTGAAAATGTTTCTCATCAAGCTAGGAAACCCTTCTCAGGGAGGTCTGTGCTTTTCTATATGCAAACGGGGAACTGATAAAGAAGTCAATGGCTGCTTTCAGAGAGTAGGGAAAAAGTAGGAAATCACAATTTATCCAGAGAGACTCGGGGATTAGATTAAGAGACTAAAGAAATGCATAGATTTACTGTTTCGAAAGCTTTTGGCCTAGTCAGTAGAAATTGCATGACAGGAACTTGGAGAACTAGGCCAATATACTTATTTACAAGTTTACCCTGATTGAAAAAGTTTCTTTTTACCTGTTTTATAACTCAAATGTGGCCAAGTGAGTAGGATCACAAGGTGGCCCTTTCTTCTTTGGGATATTTCGGTTGTTGCAAGGCATGGGATGTTGGCCCCCACCTAGATGATGTTGTGTGGTTGAAGACACCGCATTTGATAGATTGCCTTATTTATCTCAGGAATCATTCACCCCAAATATATCATGGGCCATGGGAAAGTCTGTTTCCTTTTATCTTGAAGCATTTTTACAAACATAGGCAGGGGTCAAATGGAGGGAACTGGTGATCCTATTCCTATGCCCCAAGTGGCTCCATTCAACTGTTTGCATTGCAATACTTTAAGTAATAAAATCATCACCTTCAATTGTGAAGTAGCAACTACTTCGGAAGAATTTCAGCCCCAGACAGCTATAGGGGCTGAGAATTTACTGTGCCCAAAATGAGTAGACAAATTGCAACTGTGGGCCATTTAAGTTAATTGTCTATTCCCTCGACGGTAATTGATGAAGATTCAAAACAATACAGTAGGAAAGCACAGAAAAGTACACACCATGGTACCATTTCCCTGTAAAATCCTCTTAAGAAATGGCATTTTTGAGTAATGAGAATTTTTCAGAAGTATATTATTGTAGGCGAATATGTTTGAAATGTAAACTGGGAAACATATTTATGGTAGGTGAATTCTAAGGAAAAAACATAGAAATTGCTACTGAAACATGTATCTTTTGGTGAATTTAGCAAATTTATGTCCATTTTATATTTTAGCAAATCATTTTTCTAAAATTGACTGGTGGTGAATCGAAAATTTGAAAAGAATGTCAAAAATTAGCCAATTGGCTAAAAATAGCCCCTGAAAAATACATAGTGGACCTAAAATCTAGTTGCAGTACCTGCACAAAATTTCTACAGTATGCCCCCTCCATAGGATGCTAGACTAGTCTCTTGGTTTGGAAAATCTCAAAGGCTCCGTCACTAGATAACCCCTAATTTATGCAGACTTTGTTCTTTTAACGTCATTGCCACAGATTGTAATCCTTAATGGTCTTCAAGTATGAACGATTACTTGATTATGAGAAAATATCATTTCAGTGTCATTCTTGTCATAACTATGGCCCGTCTAAGTAGTGTTTGCTCTAAAACGGCCAGCTTCAAGAGCCTTCGATGAAACCCAGAATAATTTTAGTTAGGTCATATCCAAAGCTAGCAAACTAAAAATGAAATGGCAAAAGGTTGAGAAGATTCGGGAAGATCAAGAGGAAGAAATATCCTAGACAATATTTGAGTTCCTGCCCTTACAACATGCAGGGCATTCGGTTTCATAAATGAGCAGAATAGGTAGTTTCATGTAACTCAAAAACAATAGGAAGCTTACAGCAAGCCACTACAAGAAATGGCATAGTGAATCTCTTAAAACAAAAGACTGTCTGAGGGTACATGGAAATAGAAATGTTGTTATCTCTTATAAGCACCGTATATGAAGTTAACTTAGGTTAGCTTCTATACTAAGCCTAGCTAATGCACGATTTCCTAGGCTTTAAGTAACATGAGGAGAAGCCTTTTATATATCTGATAAGAAGCCATCTTTTCATATGGCAATTAGATTCGTCTATTTTGTGGCCAATAAGGAAAGAGGGCTTGCTGCTCTTGCTCAAGTTGTATATAGCCTCTTCCTCTTCAAACATTGATTCCTTTTTTAATGTAAACTATAGGTTTTTGTCATCCTTTGCTATGCTTCAGACGTGCTTCATGTATTTTGTTTTGCATTCATTTGTCTAGCACAGCCTTCATAATGAGGAAGATGATATGAGCTGAAGAGGTCTTCATGGGTTAATCCTCTTTTTCTACATGGTACCAAATCCAATCACTTATTCAGCCATTGTTGTGAATTTTCTATCATGATTCAGCATTCTCACATGTTTCTCTTCCTCCATGGCGGTTTTCAGCCTTTCTACATACTAGAGGTATCTTGAAAAACTTTCTGGGTTTTTTTTTCGTTCAACAAGAAACGAACTTGTTGGGGATTTTTGGGCTGTATTTTAATTTTCGCAGATAATCAGAAAATTTCAAGTCACAGAAATTTTCTGTAGAAGTACAGAAAAATTGTGATTTTTCACTAAAATGCAGATTTTTTTGTCATGCGGATTTTGTGGCGAGCATTTGAAGTTCTAGACCCTACAAGGAATCAAGAAGGATTGTGGGTCCTCACAATGCCTTTGCACTCTGCAAAAAAAAATCCAGTTGAGGGACCCCATCAATTTTCTCAGATTTTGCTCCTGTTTGCTTCCCAACACAAAAAATTGGGAAGCAATACTCTGCAGATTTTTCCATGGTGATTATTTGAAGATCTCTAGGGCCTTTTGAGGCCCTACCCTTCCCCTCCCAAGTTTACAGCTTGCCCTTAACTGTTACTCAATCTGTGCTCAGGCCCCCAGCACCCTGCTCCAGTTGGTCCACCACAGACCTCCTGACTTCTTGGAGGCCGCCCCAGCCCTCTGCCATGAACACACAACACCGGGAGCCATATTTGAGTTTTGGGAGACCTGGGAAGCTCCGTTTTTGTTGGAACTGCATTCGGAGGCAGACATTTTGGAATGGCTCCACTGTGGCAGAAGATAATACACTTCAATCAGAATTCAGATTTCTTCCTGAGTGCACCTGTGGAAACCCCATTCGTGAACCTTCCCAGCTTCATATCTTTCAAATGATGAAATATTTTTTTGTGCAATTTGTTTTGGAAGTTGTTGTTTTTATCCTATGGACTCTATATGTCTAATCAGATTAGTCATATTCTAAAGTAAAAATTAGCTTTCTATTTTTTTCCCTCCTTTTCCACAGAAATTGGTATTGTACATCTACTCTTCAGTTGTGAGGGGTTTATTTTATATTTTTGCCCTCAATTATAATTCTCTTGTTGTAGGGGCTGGGGAGGGGGTGCAGGGGAAATATTTTTAACTCGCTCTGAAATTAAGTGCCACGTCTCTTTTTCGGATATTTTTGTTCTTCCAAGTGTTTTTTTATTCATTTTGAGGTTCTTCACAAAGCATGGTGTTACCTTAAACAATTGCAATGGCTTTGTGCCACGACACATGACAATAATGACCTACAGTTGGAAAAAACTATGTTATTCTCTTAAGTATCTACACTTAAGAGGACCTTGTCACTTTTGTTGAAGAGAATGTCGCTTACAAAACAAACCTCCTATTTCACTCAAAGATTTTCGACAAAGATACCCTCATCAAATCATTGCAAGGCACTGTTGCCTTGTTGCAGCAACAGATTGCTCATGAGGACTGTATCGCACCTAGTCCACATTTTATCACTGTTTTTGACTCTGGTTAGCATCCTCTCGATGCTCTTCTGTATTGTGATCTGCCAGAACATGAGTCGTACTGTGATCCTCCTCCACATATGGTTTCTCATGTAGCAACTCACACTCATCACATAGATGTGCTTGCCTCATTTGAAAAGCACACCACCGCTGTTGGCTCTTGTTAACTTCGCTCCCTTGGTCATTCTAGAGGAATTGTAAGCAATTAAGGGGCATTGTGATACCCATCAAGCGTGTTCCCTCAACTGCTCACCATGGCTTTGGCTATCGAGCATCTGCTTAATCTTTGTCCAGACCACTTTGTGCAAGCTCAACACACATGTATTTGTTTGCTCCTCTCTTCGTGGGGACATTGAGCAACACATGAGATCTTTGTACCCTTCCTTAAGCATGTGAGTCCTAAGCCATCTTCAAATTCTATCAAGCAATTTGAACTTTCACTCAAGCATGAGAGACCCGAGAAGGCACGTGAGAGTCCTAACACATCTACCATCAGCCTTGTGAGACCTGCTCATTCACCCAAGCATGAGAGACCTGAGATTTCTTTTGTCAAGCATGAGATTCTTGACACATTATCGCATTTATACAGGCATGAGAATTTTAAATTTGATTCAAACATTTCCTTGCTTACAATGTTAGTGCACATGGCACAAAATCGCATGCGTAGTCTTCCTCCTCCATCTGTGTTCATTTGGGATGGATTGATGGTTGGTTATGGCATCCCGTCAGCACATCTTGATTGAACGCTATTGTTGTGGTTCCCCACTATTCAGCTGTGTCATCTACACACTATTCATTATACTTGGGAATGCTTCCTTTTTGGAGCAAATCTCCTATTCATGATGGTTTTTTCAACAAATTGGCATTCTCTTTGTGTATGGAGTGAGTTTCGTGTCCCTAGCATCTCAACTACTTTGGTGTTTTCTTTAAATCCTTGTGACGGATCTTTCAGCACCAAAAGTGAGATTCTTGCAGAGATTCTCTTGTTTTATGCCATCCTTAATGCTTTCAACTAACTTTTTTGAGTTTTTCTTGTCTTTATTTTTGACACCTTGACAACTGTCTAACTTTTTGTGTGTAGAGAGACCTTTGACATCCCCAACATCTATCAGTTATTCAAAGTGTCCAAGTAGTGGATGCGTATCTCTCGTGCGAGTTTTTTATCCACTCCACCCATTTAGCCTTACAAGGGAAATTGTCATACTACTTTCTTAAGGTTGTTAGGAACCCGTGTTCCTACCCTTTTTCTTCATAGCAGATTAGTTACTTTGGACGCATGTGCTTTGTAAGTCGTCCCTTCGGCATATTTTAACAATCCCACGTGTGCGGGAAGCAGTAGTTTCTTCAGTAGGAATCAGTATATAAGAAGGTGTTGAGGCTCAGTGAAGCATCCACGAATATATTGTGTTGCGCTTGCTCAAAGGAGGTTGCCCCCTCGAAGAGGCCTGCGATTCAATATCTTCTCAATTATTTTGCATTATCATTTTTAGTTCTTTTGCTCGAGTTATTTGTTGCAAGTTGTTTCCATTTCTAGTTAAATTACTGTGATTGGTGAAATAGTGTTACAGGGTCCTCATATCCTGTATCGAGCACTTTCCAAGGCCAATTTTTTTTTCTTTTTCAGTGAATTGAGGCGATCTAATTCTTCCCACCGTATGCTCTCACCTCGCCCAGCCGGGATCTTGGTGATCGGAAAGTGGTCCAGATCTTGTTTGCATTTTGTTCGCACTTTGTGCATTATTCTATTATGCGGATCGGGTAGAGCCGTGAGTTGTGTCGTTTCCAGCAATATTGCATTTCGTTCGCATTTTGTTAACCATCCTCACGACAATTGGCCGTTTAGGTAGAAACTAGATAACCTATTAAAAAAAAGAGAGAAGCAGACATCCGAGCCAAACGATAGAGAAGCACATTCCACAAGCACTCCTTAACTTTCACACGGAAACCTGGCACGGGCATTAGCTAGAGCTAGGCAACCTTGAAAGTTCCAGGTGGTTGTCTCCATTTCCAAACCACAAGCTTCAAAAGCCATCCTTCATCATTTGCTCGAGACCATTCTTCTTTGCAAAAAAATTGTATGGTTTTATGTTTTTGGTCCTGGGTTTGTGTGTAGTGTCTTTGGTTAGTGCTTGGAGATTCTCCTACTCACGAACGCATTAACAAAAAAGGCATTGGAAATTCTATTTTTTAGCCATATCTTTTGTATTATATAGCTCCATTTTCCCTGAAACTTTCTTGGAACACCCGAAATCCCAGTCCACACATTTCATACGTTGAGGTTCCAAGACCCAATTCCACTTCTATCACTCAGAAATCGTCATTTTTATTTTTTTAGGGTTTGCCATAACTTCTTCATTTTTACCCGATTGCCCAAAATTTGCACACATTATTCCTTTCACTATTTCGCTCCTTTTTTGCCTCAAGGAAAAAAAAAATAGTTCTTACCATTACGACCCCCAAATTGTATTTTTCCTTCATCAAAATTGCCCAGAAAGTGTCAAAACCCCATCCAAGTCCATTCTCCCCATTTTCTTGAGCTCAAATCCCAAATTGCCATTACTAAACGTGTTTTAGAAAGTGTTTTTCTATCCATTGCACAAAAAAAAAAAAACCCTGGTTATGGTTGTCACCCGTACAGTGCACAAAAGTCATGGAGGAAGAACTTGAAACATTGAAAGCCCAGTCACTGAGTTGGCTCAAAGGCTGCAAGGATTGAATCAGCAAAATGATATTTTGATCAAACAACGGCAAAAGGAGGAGTCCTCACACAACTCCTCCAACCAATCCCGTGGGCCCAAGCTGACTTTCCCAAGTTCAATGGTACAGATCCTACAGGATGGATTTATCAAGCCGAGCAATTCTTCAACATTCATGGCACTTATTCTGTCAATCAAGTCCCAATCACCTCTTACCACTTGGAAAAGGACGCACTACAATGGTACTGTTGGTATCTCATAAAAATGATGAACCCGATTGGAAGAAATTTACATCCCTCATTTTGGGCAAATTTGGTCCCTCTAAATTCGAGGACTTCACCGAGCTCTCACCAAACTCCGCCAGACCAGTATTGTTCGGGAGTATCAACAAGAGTTTGAGAAACTGGCTAATCACACTAAAGGGCTAACAGAAGACTTCTTCAAGAGCTACTTTGTTAGTGGCCTCAAGGAGCCAATCCGCTCAGAGGTGAAAATGTTTTGCCCCACCAACATGATGGAAGCCTTGGGCCTAGCTAAGTTGGCTAAAGATAAAATCTCAGTAGAGTCGACTCCCACTATCGTCCACAGCCAAGAACCCAACCAACCAGTGGCCAACATCCAACACCTAGATCAAGTGTCTCACCGAGGCCGAGATGTGGGCACGTAAGGAGAAGGGATTATGTTACAACTATGATGATAAATGGGTTAAGGGTCACATGTGTATCACATAAAGCTTTACCTACTAGATGTGGAATCACCACCAAAGCAAGACAATGAGGCCGATAGCCAGAACTTCCAGGATGCTCCAGATGAACCAAGCCCAGAGGATTCCGCACCCCAGGAGGATCAACCGAGATCTCCTACACGCACTAGCTAGTGTTACCACCCCGCAAACTATGAAGGTCAAGGGGTTGCTTCAAAAATATTCCTCTCACAATCCTCATTGACTCAGGCAACACACACAATTTCATCGATCCCCGCATTGCTAAGCAGGTAGACTACTTGTGTACCCTTGTTCTAGCTTTGAAGTAATGATTGCTAATGGGGAACATTGCCTTGTAAAGGGAAATGTCTGGAATGTACACATTGCGATAGGCGACTACACTCTGCGATCGATATGTTTTCCCTACCTCTAGGCAGATGTGATGTGGTTTTAGGTGCACAATGGCTCCACACTTTGGACCCATTCTATGGGATTTTTCTAAGCTCGGATGTAGTTCACAGCTAACGGCCAGAAGCACACCTTAAAGGGATTATTGCCAAGATCTGCTTCCATCATCATCTCCCATCGCATGGAAAAGCTTCTGAAGAAAGGCTCCCATGGGATAATTGCCTAGTTGCACTCATCCAACTCCAACCCCCCACTACCACTAGCAACCCTGCGGATTGCAAGCCATCCTCGACAAACATGCTACTATTTTTATTGAACCAATGGGTTTGCCCCTTCACGACCCGAAGATCACCACATCCCACTCCTCCCAGGAATCATCCCCCCAACATCCGTCCCTACCGCTATCCATATCTACAAAAGACTGAAATTGAAAACCTAGTCCGGGACCTCCTCAAATCTGGCGTCATTCGCCTAGCACCAACCAGTACTCCTCTCTAGTACTTCTTGTCCACAAAAAGGATGGCTCGTGGCGGTTTTGCATTGACTTTCGTGCCCTTAACCGCCTCACCATCAAGGATAAATTCCCCATTTTGGTCATTGATGAGCTTCTAGATGAGCTCCACGGTGTACAATTTTTCTCCAAATTGGACCTTCGCTCTGCTATCACTGATTCAGTGCATCCTGAAGACATTTCAAAATAACCTTCCACACTCATGATGGTCACTTTGAATTTTTGTCATGCCATTTGGCCTTACAAATGCCCCTTCCACCTTTCAAGCACTCATGAATAAAATCTTTTAGCCTTTCCTCCATCAATTTGTCCTAGTTTTCTTTGACGATATCCTGATCTATAGCCGCACATGGGCCGAGCACCTCCAACATATTGATAGGGCATTACAAATTATGGCAGATAATAAATTATGTGCCAAACAATCCAAGTGTTCCTTTGGCCTCAAAGAAGTGGAATATCTAGGGCACATTGTCTTTTCCAACGGGGTCCGTGTAGATCCAGAACAAGATCGAGCAATGCAGGAGTGGCCTCGGCCAACAACTCTCAAGAGCCTTCATGGTTTCCTAGGCCTTACCGGGTACTACCGCAAGTTCGTCAAGGACTATGGAAAGATCGCAGACCCCCTTGACTGCCTTATTGAAGAAGGATGCCTTCACCTGGAACACAAAGAACTAACCAAGGACATTTGTGGCTCTTCAATAGGCTATGTGTAGCACACCAGTTTTGGCCATGCCAAACTTCACTCAAACTTTCACCATTGAAAGTGATGCATGTGGGAATGGCTTGGGTGTTGTCCTTCTCCAAGCAGGTCGCCCAATTGCCTTCACTAGCAAATCTCTTTCGGGTTGAAAACTTAGCCTTGTCTACATATGAGAAGGAAATGATGGCAATTCTCCATGCAATACAAAAATGGTGGCCATACCTACTGGGGAATCATTTTTGCATCAAAACCGATCACCGAGTTTGAAATATTTCCTGAACAACGGGTCTCATCCCCAACACAACAAAAATGGGTCAAAAACTCATGGGGTATGATTATGAGATAACCTATAAGAAGGGTAAAGACAATATTGTGGCCGATGCTCTCTCACGTGCATTCGAGGACCAGGCATCCTATCAGCCATCTCCATTCCCATCCCAAACTAGATGGAATCTGTAAAAAAGGGTATGCACTTGATCCCTCCTCACAACACCTCATCCAACGATTGGCCATCGACCTCGCGCCATTTACCGCATTATTCATGGGATGGTGCATTTCTGCGACACAAGGGTCATTTGGTGCTTCCCCATTGCACAAACCTTCATCAAGTTGTCTTCTATGAAATCCATGCTTCTCCATCACAGGACACTCCGGATTTCTCAAAACCTATGAGCGGGCACGCCGAAACTTCTTTTGAAAGGAATGAAGGGTGTTATTAAATAGATGGTGGCAAAATGTGATACCTGCCAACACAACAAAGGTGAGACAATAGTAATTCTGGTTTTTGGAGCCCTTGCCAATTCCGACTAGGATCTGGACAAATATCTCTATGGATTTTATTGAGGGTCTCCCTAAGTCGGGAGGTAAATCAGTGATCTTGGTTGTGGTCGACTGCCTCTCCCAAATATAGTCATTTTGTTCCCTCACCCATCCATATAAAGCCTCCACGGTCGCCCATATTTTCATGGATCAAATTTTCCGTCTACATGGCATTCCTTCCTCCATTGTCTTTGATCGTGATGCAACTTTCACCAACAACTTTTGGACAGAGCTTTTCCGACACACAAGGCACCCAACTGAAGATGAGCTCCGGATATCACCCCTAGACGGATGGCCAAACAGAAATTGTCAACAAGTGTTTAGAAACGTTCCTTTGTTGCTTTGTTTCAGAACAACAACACCAGTGGACAAAGTGGCTTCCCCTTGCAGAGTGGTGGTACAATACCTCATACCACACTTCTACTAAAATGACCCCATATGAAGCAGTCTATGGTCAAAAGCCACCAACCCTTCTTCCATATAACCTTGGCAGTTTGAGAGTTCATGCAATCAACACTACTCTCCACAACTAAGATCAGATTCTCAACACTCTACGAGCCAATCTCCACACGACACAAAACCGCATGAAGCAACAAGCTAATCAAGCACCGCTCCGAGCGCACCTTCCAACCAGGTGATATGGTCTTCCTTCGTCTCCAACCTTACAAGCAGTCATCCTTGAAGCTCAAAGGGCATCATAAGCTTTCTCCAAAGTTTTACAGGCCATATAAGGTCCTCCAAAAATTGGTTCAGTTGCTTACAAGCTGGAGCTTCCACCTTCCTCCAAATTCACCCAGTTTTCCATGTCTCATGTTTGAAGAAAGTTTTGGGAACCAATGTCCAAGCACAAACCACTTTACCATCAACTCGATAATGAAGGCTCCATCCTTCTCGAACCAGAAGCCATCCTAGACAAGTGGACCTGCCAACTCCACTCCCGCTCCATCACAGAAGTCCTAATCTAGTGGCACGGCATGACATGCAACCAAAAGATGCAACATGGGAACCACTTCTCCAGATTCAACACCAATTTCCACATCTGAAGCTTTGAGGACAAAGTTTTTTTCCAAGAGGGAGGGGATGTTAGGAACCCATGTTCCTACCCTTCTATTTGCTTTATAGTAGATTAGTTACTTTGGACGCATATGCTTTGTAAGTCATCCCTTCAACATATTTGAATAATCCCACATGTGCGGGAAGTAGTAGTTTCTTGGATAGGAATTAGTATATAAGAAGGTGTTGAGGCTCAATGAAGCATCCATGAATATATTGTATTGAGCTTGCTCAAAGGAGGTTGTCCCTCGAAGAGGCCTGCGATTCAATATCATTCTAAGTTATTTTGCATTATCATTTCAAGCTTTTTGCAATATCATTTCGAGTTCTTTTGCTTGAGTTATTTGCTGCAAGTTGTTTCCATTTCTAGTTAAAATTATTGTGATTGGTAAAATAGTGTTGCAGGGTCCTCACAAAGGTGTTGTATGTAGCTCTCTTGGGTATTCTTGCGGTGCCACATCTCAACATCTACTTTTGACAGTTGTTGAATGATGGTTTCAGCCCATCCGGTGGACCTTCTTCGGTGATGGATCAGCCCATCCAATGCATCCTTAATCAATGGTTGATCAGCCCACCCTCTTTCAGCACGTTGTTGTACTTTCTTGTGTGTTGAATTGCTTTCTTGGGTGTCCTCGCAACACTTCTCAGCACCTTCAATCATGTATTTTGTTGTACTAATTTTTGAGAGACCCTTGTATGTTGACTCATTTTTTCCAGTGCAGTTCTTTGTACTTATTGTACATGGCTACCTCATTAGATTTAGTTTCTGATTTATCTTTGAGTTCGAGACTCGTCTTTGAGTTTGAGACTCGTTGTTTTTGTACAGCTTCCTAAGTTGCATTTAAGGGAGGGTATTGGTGCAATATTTTATATGCACCCCACATTAACTTAGATTAGCTTCTATACTAAGTCTAGCTAGTACACAATTTCCTATGCTTAGAATAAGCCAAGGACTAGCCTTTAGCTATCTGATAAGAAGACACCTTTTCATAAATTAAATTTGCCTATTTTGTGGCCAATACAGAAAGGGGAGCTTGCTCTAGATCAAGATATATATACCCTCTTCTTCTTTGTACATTGAATCCTTTTATTGAAGTGTTATACAGGCTTTTGCCATGCTTTGGACATGCTTCGGGTATTTTGTTTTGTGTGCAGTTTTCTAACAAAGCCTTCCTACTAAGGAAGATGATATGAGTTGAAGAGGTCTTCAATGATTAATACCCTACAAGGAATCCATATAACATCCACGCATAAAAGTAAGGCAAATTCTTTGAAAAATGACAGATAAAGTTAGAAATAGATTGGCACTCAGCTGGATTGCAATTGAGCTAAAGCTGCAGTTTGAATTAATATTAAGAGAATCGTTGATTGTCTTTGTAGAAACAACTCCAATTGAAGTCCCAAAGTAATAATTCAATATCTTGAAGCTAGACCTGATTCAAAATCCCAGGTACTCAATTCCCCATGTTTATGGTAATGTCCTCTTCGTTTACTATAATCAACCAGAAATCCTCTCCCGACGAATAGGTTCTCTATAATTGACATTGTAGTACCCCATGAGAGATGCATTAACAGAGCTGTTTGTCAAGACTCAAGAGACTCGTTGATTTTCCAAGTACAAAACAAAAATAAACAAGGAAAGTGCATGATAATTGTCCTACATCTTGATACCAGCCCTGACTCAGATTGGGGTATTGAATTCCCTTAATGTACGACTGTGTCATTTCTGTTTTCGATATGGGACTAAAAAGGATCACCCACTTTATAGGTATATTTGAGGACCCACTTGAGAGATGAATTATCAAAACTACTTGTTGAACAATTAAAACTGAAACAAATGAAATCAGAGTGATAACTCACCTTTGCAGTATTGAATACCACAGTCCTGCAATCAGGAAGTATGCTGACTGACCATGCAGGCAAATAATGTCTAGAATTCATGAAGTTGACAATTACATCAGACTTAGTGTCCATGTTTGAAAGAAATGCTGCACATTCTCCTCCTTTTCCTCTGAATACATGAGCCTGCAATCAATATGTACCTCCCAAATCATGAAGCCCCGTTACCCAAAATCATAACCATTGCAAGCATAGTTATGTAAATGCATAGAAGCATGAACTTTCAATCTTTACCTCTTGTGAAGCACCCAACGTGATATTATCATGGGAACTCCAAACGAGTAAAGGAATGCTGCAAAGTTTTATTGCCTTGTGTAAATCTCTAAGGTGGCCCCATTTGGGTTGTCTGATCATGCCTACAAATACAAAAATATAGGCTTCTTAATTCATGTGAGCTCACTTCAAGCTAATATTGTCAGGAATAAATTGTTATTTTATAGCAAGGTATTTTCATTTTTATTTTTGTTAGCTCCTTTCTGCATGACTACATTTAGCTCTCTTGTAATGTGTATCATGTTAGTGGCAATAGGTTAAGACCACTTCTTTTTCTAGCCCTCTCTATGTATGTGTTCTTTCTTACAATGGATGAGGGCCATTATAGAACCCCTCATATATATCATACAAAAGTATCAAAAACACAAATTTTACATCAAATGACTTTAATAATATTTTATATCGATCTTATTATTTCAATGAGTGAATCTAAACATCGAATTAAATGTATCTTATTATTTCAATGATAAATTACAGAGGGTGACGCTAAACATAAAATCCAAAATTTATGTAACCAGTTTCTCAATTTAATTTTATTATCTTTTTTAATTGCAGAAAGTTAAAGTTTCTACAAATAATATTGTAAAATGCATATAGGTTGTTACAAACCATATTCATCAATGGGTGCATCATAATCATAACTTGGGGTGATAAATGGTCCTCCAGAGCGCCCAAAATTAGTTCCTCCGTGATACTGTAGTTCAGATTTCATATGACAATCATACAAGATCTGACAGATATCTATGCACAGTTGGAATAATAATACAATCATTTCAATAACTGAACATAAACCAATTTATATACCAATTCAATTGTTCCGTACCATGTAATAGTTTACAAAAGTACCCTTTTTGCAACAAAACGTGCAACCGCATATGCAATATCTTCCACTGGCCTATGGGGTCTCCTCCCTCCAAATACTTGAAACCTATATCACAGAAATTTTCATAAAAAGTCATAAACAGGAGAAGCCCCGATAGAAAGTGTCTATTTTGGAATAACATGTGAAACTAAGCGATGGATATTATTCCAAACTTACCAACTAGTCCAATTTTCTGTCCATATCTTTGGCTCATTATCTGAATTAGAGGTGAATGTCTCTCCACAATACATGCCATTACAAGTATTGATCTACAAAAGTAAACAAAAACATGTAGGAAAAAGGAAAAGACTATAGCACATTAGCCAAAGGAAATCATTGAATCTAAACAAGTATCAAATAGTTATTAGTAGTACACAAAAATGTATCATAAAAGTTATTTTCAAGTAATCCAAATTTTAACTTCAGCTTCTTGATTGTATATTTGATTTTGAAAACATGGTACAAATAGATTATATTACAATCATTGGAATTTAGCTACAAGATCTTTCGAACTTCCAAATAGACATAGCAAAGGTGTGCTTCTGCACATCCAAAGACTAAAACAAACAATTGTATAGCAAAATTGTGCTTCCGCACATCCATAAACAAAAATGAACAACTATTTAAACAAAAACTGAGAATGCCAACTCCTATATCCCACCTATCTACCACCTATCATGGTTCGTAAACATTTAATAATGGTTACAGACATTCACATAAACACAATCCAAACCCATCTACAAATAGATATGACCAAGTACTGAGCCCATTGAAAAAAACAAACAAAACAAAATGCTACTTCCCAAGATAGGTACTAGGCCCCACATTATCTCCCACAACCATAAGTTTGGTTGATCCATGCAAGAATCTGCTCCATCGCTTTGCATTCCAACTAATGCATCTGATCTTGGCAAGGGAGAGAAATCGATTAAAGCAACCATTATCACATTTAATCCAAGGGTTCACATTGAGTAAGTGCTTCCTTAAAAACTGGTAACATTTCATGCAGGTTTTCAAGCTATGATCATGTGTTACCAAGTCAATCAGACAATAGGATATATCTGGTCCATTGTCTTGGGGGTTCTCTGTACGAGACACCTACAATCTGCCATTATTAGCATCATCTTCACAAAATAGCAATGATGTTATGCAATGACTTTCATTCACATTCACCACGTCCTATAGGATTTAATAGCTTCCTATTGCACCTGCATATACTCATAATATTCCACTACTGATGAGACAATTAAATGGAATAGTGTACTTTAATAAATATAAATGCATGGGCTAGAGTGCTTTAATTAAATGTTTTATAAAACCACGTGAGCTAATTGTATATTCATAAATGCTGCACATATCTCTATGTATATTTTATATTCTCTCTTTGTTGTCTAAATATACATAATACAAATGAGTGTACACATGTACAGGTGTGGCAATCTCTTGTGTTCTCTCTTGTTGTTGTAATTGTACATGTATCATTTCACATTAGAGTATGTCAATCATAGCTTTTAGATTTAGTCTTATTGAGGGCTTTCATCTTTTACTCTTATTACATCTAAAATACCCTTGGACCCCTAGATTTTGGTGAAATCTTAAATGTTTCGGGACTTGGGAACTTGGAGGGGACGTTTCCTATTTTTAAAAATTTAAGAGTTTTTATGTTTTAACTTATAAAAAATAGTTATTTATACCAAGAACATTAAATTATATTCTTAGAAGTGCTTAAAGCCCTAGATTTTGGTGAAATCTTAAACGTTTGGGACTTGGGAACTTGGAGGGGACATTTCCTATTTTTTTAAATTTAAGAGTTTTTTTATGTTTTAACTAATAAAAATAGTTATTTATACCAAGAACATTAAATTATATTCTTAGAAGTGCTTAAAGTACATTAAATACAGTTTAAATCTTTAGATTGCATTGAAAAAGTTAAAATATTCAAATATTAATTTTTATACAATATTTTAATAACCGTCCCCAAAATGTTGGACTTTTTTTCCACCACGGAAACCCCGTCCCCGGCCTAAGGACTTGCTATATAGTCTATTGATCATCACCTTTGCATCTAATCGACATGAAGGTTTCCATATTTTACCTTTGCGAGATCTAATACCCTTAGGCCTCTCTCAATCAAGGGACTAGATCTATTGTCCTTAACAGCTCCTATCACTTACCTTCCACTAAATCTAATCTCTTCAGCAAGTGCAACCTTTAAATTTGGGGAATTACTTCAACCTTGGCAGCATTCATCATGTCAGGACTACAACCCCTTATCAAGCAATGACTTCTCCAATTTGCATCAGTGAGTTAGTCATTTTGTTGATATTTGTCAAGAAAAAACATTTCATCTTGTTGTGCAGATTTCTCCTAGCATAACCATCTGAACAAAAAGACTCTTACACCATCAGAACATACTCTTAGAGTTTTCTGGAAAGTTATCACACGAAAAATTCTGACCAGTATTTAGGGATCTATGACCATTAGGACCTTCCAAAACTGCTGTATTGTCTTTTTTCAATCACAGCTCAAAAAAAAAAAAAAAAAAGACCATACCTTAAAATCGGGGTAAGCAAAGAAGGTGTTGCTTTTTATATTGAGAACATTTATATCTACTTGCTTGAGCTTTTGTTTTCAGATCATTGCAAAACCTTGATAGATCCTTTTTCATAATACTAGATCAGAACCGTTATGACTACAAAAGCTACAATGAAAAATGACTAGCATAAGCACCCTTGAGCACATTTTGTTAATCGTGCTAGCGCTCTTGAAGAGATTCTAACCAGTCACTGAGAATTATAACAAGATAATGCAAGAAATGATGATAATTTACAGGTTATGCTTTTGTGAAATCAACAACAGAAACAATCCTAAGGCATGTGCGCAGTGGTTCAATGTAGCATCTTGGCTCCACCTGCATAACCAAGCTTTCCTTCTTCACTTCCTATGGTTGTCAAGGAAATTGATGATTCATCTTTGATACCGTCTCTGCAAGATCCCAACCGTTCTCACCACAAGGCATTATGTACTCCTCAAATGGTTAAAAATTGTTTTGGAGACTGCAGCTATCCTACAACTTCTTCCATTTGACAGCAGGTCTATCTCTCTGACTACAATCCACTCTTCTTCCCCATTTCAGTTAAATATTTGGCAAATGGATTCAGTTTGTGGACTCTACAATCACTTCGATTTTCTCCTCGCTGGTATTAACAGGCTTGTTCACTGAGCAAACGCGGGGAGATGGACATTTTTATCATTTTCATTTATGCCTTCCATTTCAGAATCCTTGTCAACATGATTGCTCAGATTTCGACTTCTCTACGACGGCTCTGAGTAACAATTTCAGTGTTGTTGGATAGCAAACCCTTCGTGTCAGCAGTCTTAAGAGCCTGATCGCAAAAATAATTACAGAGAACAAAAACTTAAAAGCAGCAGGGGCGCTCCGAAGGAGCAAGGGTATGGAGCTTACCGTGCAAAGTTGCACCGCCTTAATTCTTTCAGAGGAATGTTCTAAGCCTTTTAGAGGATTTGGGATTTTGTGAAAAAATGGAATTTGAAGGTTGGTCTTGAAAGTTGGAACTCATTTTTATGTTGCAAGCTTATATTAGTGAGTCGTTTCCATCCTTATTCTGCAATAATTTTGTTTTTAAATGTAATTTGAAATAGTATTTTAATATTGTCTTAAATTTTAAAATGGTGTTTCTGCTCTGGCACAAAACATTTTTTAAAAACATGATTGATTAATACCTTTTTTAGCTTTTTGATGTACTCATTTTTTCTAATTTAAGCTTTCGGATTTATTTGGTATGATGTTTATATTGTATTGAATATATAAAAATATTATAATTTAATTTAATTGTTTAATATTTCAATTTAATATTATAATTTAAAATTTATTTATTTATTTTAAATCTATTGTTTAACTTTTGTAGTAATCAATATAAAAATGTATTTTGATGTGCATATTAAATTTTGACATGTAATCTTAAATATCAAGATCTAGATAAATAAATATTAAGTTTGCATATAAATATAAGCATGTGAAGAAATGGGCATGGTATGGTTATATTGTCACAATCATACCCATTTCTTAGAGCATAAATGTGAATGTTGTGATATTCTAATTTAATTGAGAACACGATTCTAAATATAACATTTCATATATGTAACATGATGTCTATAACAATATGTATTTGGTGTATGTTAGTGATATAAAAAACATTACTTACATAAATTATATTTATATCAATGCATAAACATATATAAAGGATAATGATTCAAATAAGTTATCAATGCCAAAACATATATAGAATTGTGGTTCAAATATATTATGCAATGAAATGGGTTATGTATGTATGATGGTGTAAAAGATGTTTCTTAACCATCCACCAAGGTTCAAATCTCAAGAGATACCAAGTAATAAGGGATGGGATCGGAATCATGTCTTAAGCGAATTTGGTGGAATTGAAACCCCTCAATCCTTGGGAGCTAAGTTTAATAATTTGTGCGTTGAACCCTATAAATCTTCATATTGAATCATGTGTGTGTGTGCGCGCACACACAAGTGGAAAAAAGTTTATTCGTGACATTTGTTTTCATATCATTATTTGCAAGACCAACTTGGTGGATCCTCTTTTAAAATATTAGATCAAAACAAGGATGGTTACGAGACACTACAAAGGAATCTTCACAAGAATCGGTGAGCATCAACACCCTTGAGCACATCCTTATTAGTCATGTTAGTGCTCTTGAAGAGAATCTCGTCAATCATTGAGAATCAAAACAAGTTAATGAAAGAAATGATGATACCTTCTAGGGTATGCTTATTATAGTATCAACCACACAAACAACTATATGGCATCCACAATGGTTCCACCTAGCAAGTTAGTACCACCCATACAACCAAGATTTTATTCTTCTTCAATTATTATAGTTGTCAAGGAAATTGATAGTTTTTCTTTCATATCATCTCTATAGGATCCTCATCATCCTCACCATAAGGCATCATGCGCTCTTGAACTAGTGAGAAAGTCTTCTAGAGACTACAACTTCCACATAAAAGCAAATCTCTCTCTTTAACTATATTCCACTCTTTTTACTTGTTTCAGATTAAAAAATTATAAATTGATGATGAAATACATATATTGGTCACCCTCATCTTTATTAGAAAACAACAATTAATAATACACAAGCCTCCTCACAACCCCAAGGTGGAATTTTCATAGCTTCAATCTTGGCATCTTCTTATCTTGCTTCTACTCTTATCGTGGGTTCAAATTTTAAGTATGGAAGATACCTAGTGGTCCTTCACAATGCTTAGTGATTTCATTATTGATGTTTATGCTCTAGATCCAATCCTCATAACACTACAACACTAAACTCATGGTATTGAGATGTTCCATGCAAATGATCAATTTACAAAGCTCAAATCTTCATAAGAGGATCCTTCAGTGGTTTCATGAAGCATTTAACTCTCTACAATATTTTAATTCCATCTCATTAAACATTTGGATTTAATTTGGAGATTCAATCAACACTAAAACATGTGTAGTTTGCATGTACTCCATCTATTCTTATTGTATTCAATTTTCTCTCCTAAATTGTCTTGGAAGCTACATGGTTGTTTTAATCATATATTTAAATTGGGGACAGCTTTCCTTTAAGTAGGAAAGAAATGATGACATATAGTCCACTTGGACTAAGAGTCACATTGGCTAGTACCTTAGATGTTTTACATAGTCATGTGCCCTTACTTTATATTCTTAAATGATGTACATATATATATCATCTATGAAGCTTCCTTGCACATTATTTAGAATGTGCATAACATACATAATATGTAATCAAGTGTACAACATGTGCAATTATGGCAATCTTCTATGTTCTCTCATGTTGTTGCGATTGTATATATCATCTAGACCTAAGCGAAATAGCATCAAAGACTCACCACCCTTGTTTTAATTATCACTTAAACTCTCATTTTTCTTAAGAAGAGGATCAATTCATTTTTTTATGAATCGGATCTTATATTAATTTAACAAGTAAAATATGATACAAGATAATTCACAAAAAAAATTGGGCGGTATGAAAGTACGCCCCAAAGCCACTAAAGAAACAAAAGTAAAAAAGTTTAGGAATTAAGATGAGAAAAAACCACAAGCAAAGAGAATTAAATCGCCACTATAAATTGACGTCTGCCGCAAGGGGAGGGTCTTGATCATACCAACCAACCCGGGCATATCTTTGTCGAAGTCGACACATCCCAGTCGGAGCCAAGCCGACTTCCTTCTTCGAGACTCTTTAACAAAGACCCAAGAGGGCGAAATGACACCAAAGGTAAAAACATTTTCCCCTTCGTGTCTTTTTCCACGTCTTGGATGATATTCACTAGCGTGTTTCATCTAAGTGATGTGGATCCAAATGCAAGAGGTTGAAATACCTCAAAAACACACAAAATATTTTAAAAAAACCATAAGTTTCAAAATAGTTTTCTTCTCATTCCGAAATCCACACTAATCTTTTACATCATTACAATCTTCCTTTTATTTCACATTAGCTCTAAAAACCCTAAAATGCCAAAAATATCCTACTAGCAAAACACCTCGGATGGGTCCCAAATTTTGTGTACCAAATATGCCTTCATAAATTAAGGCATGAGCAAAATTTTGGCTTATTCTATAAAGTATGACAAAAGTTATTAAAACTCTAAGTCCTAGTCAAAAACAAAAAAACATTCGGAGCCAATTTTAGACCACTAGATGAAGGAATTTGGCCCCAAAAATATGTAAAATAGTAATTATCTTTTTAGTAATGTTGACCCCTTACATTATACTAATGAGGATTGCTACCCTAGAAAATTTCAAGACGATCCAATGGTCGGATCAAAAGTTATGACCTTTACAAATTATTTGGCCTCCCATTTCAAAATCTTTATTAATCTAATTGCTACTACATTATAAATGTATTATAAAAGATTATTTTGGTTTCGTAGGCATAGGGTCTGTGTTGCCATCTCACAAAGTCTATATTATCAAAGTATATTTTCAACTTCAAACTCTCTAATACCAAGTCAGCAAAATAGTTTCAGGTTGTTGAATTACAAACCCTTATTGTCAGCATTGTTTTAAGTGCCACATGGTCCCAATGAAATTACATGGAAACAAAACTGTAAAGAAGTGCGTTCAAATAAACAGGCTTATTAGCAAGCTTACAATGTCACGCCACAATCCTTTCAAGGTATGCTTTAATATTTTGCACTTCATAATCCCCAGGTCAACAGATCTTTGCACCGGTTTCATAGAATTTTCACTGCTAATTCATATTACACATGTTGTCTCATTATTTTCATCTATCCTCCCAATCTTGATTTTCAGTTACCGCTTACAAGTTTTTCTTTTCTATGTGCCAAGTACAACGTCGTCCATCACGCGGAGAAGTGTCTATTTGTGAAGAACAGACTCAAAGTTTTGATTTCACCCAGTATCCACGGCTCGTTGGAAATTCTATGCAGCAGCTATTCACATCTATCAAATAGTGAAATTTGTGTCAAAAGTCTTGTTGTTTATGGGTTCAAGTGGTCTATATGGTAATTATATGGTCTCTTTGTTTTGTAAGCTTTATTTAAATACTTGTATGTTATTTAATAATTATAGAAGTCAAAATAAAAATGGCATGTGTCATTTTTTACATTTTAAATAGGTAGTGTTATGTCACTCATAGTTGTTAGTGTAAGGTTTCTCTTGTCAACCATTTATTACTATCAAGATTAGTTTCACAAATTGTTTAATATATACGAAAAAAATTTGTCATAGAGATGGGAATTGTGGGGAAATTAGCATCCTATCGTGAGTAACCACTAGGATGGAGGAAGGAGGCAATGGAGGAGGCCACTTAGTGATGTAGTGGTTTTTGTTTTTCCGTTGTGTGTTTGGTTTCCACTTGTGATGTGGTAGAAAATAAAAACAAAGGTGAATAAATGTTCAATTGTAATGTGTGAGCAATTTCTTTATTTTATTTCGATGTAAGATAGTGATGAGAGCTAAAAAAGTATTGTAGTATCATGATATCTAGGTTGATGATTATCCTAGAAAATCATCTAGGTTATTGGTTGTCCTAAGAAAATCATCTAGGTTGTTGGTTTTTCTATAAAACCTTATGTATGGTGTGGTTGTTGGTCCACTTATAAAACCATCATTTGTTGTTGTTGGCTAACCACTTGTAAAATCATCTTGTTTGGTTATTGGTAAATCACTTGTATATTTGTACTCGTGTACGCTAAACATCATTATATTTGTATACTAATAATATTGTATACGAGCTTCATCCATATGTTTAGATCTCGAAGAGTTTTAAGGAACTATGGAAATGATAAATGTGACAATATATAAAACATGTACATTCCATGCTCGAGCTCTTGTGTACATATTATAGTGTTCTTATGAGTAAATAGAAGTTTATGCCTTTGTCTCGCCATGAACGTAAGAACATGAAGAAATACATATTATAGTTATGGTGTCATCACCTCAACTTTATTAGGATAGAAATGATAATATTCATAACATGCCTAGACATATAACTCCGGGTAATTCATATATATTACGTAGGAAGTGAAGGAAATAAGAAAGTGAAAATTAAGTTTGCATGTAGATAAATGGTTGGATCAATTTTTACAATTATGGCAATGAAATTAGTATTTATTGTAGAAATTTTTAGATGAAAAAGGAAAATAAATATATTTTACTCAAAACATTGGATAAAAATTCCTATAAATGTTATCCAAAATAGTTTGGAGAATCGAGATATACATGAAAAACGAACTAACCACATTCTCGGGTGCATCGACTTGTTTACACATTGTCCAAGGAACACTTGTTTCCAATGCCACAACCATGTTTGTTGCCCATTCAACATATGAATGCCCACTTTCTCCAAAATGAGCCTCTACAGTTTCATATTCATTCTCCACCTACAACCATGAAATAAGTATAATAATGTTTGGTGTTATCTAATAATTAATTCGTTAAACTAAAAATTAAATGTGCACATCATTTTATAATATACACATTGATCATTAGTTTCTTTTAATAAAAATGGCAATTAGTGTTAATTAATAAAGAAATCCCAAAGACTTGTACATTGCAAACACCAAAAAGGTTAGCAGTTCTAGAAATAGCAAATAAACTATAAATTCATAGAAGGCGAATTAAAGCTACTTACCCTTAAGCATACATATTATAGAAATAAAGAATAGAACTTTTAAGAAGTCAAGAAAACTAAATAATACATAGAAAGTTATTAGTATCTATTCTCTATAGGCCTCATATCAGTTGTTATTTTTGTACTTATTAACAATCGCCTTATTATTTTCATTAAACAAATATACAATTCTTACATTAATAAATATCACTAAAGCTGCACACTTTTTAACAAAATAATTGTAAAAATGTATTTATCTTCAATAAGATTGGCCTAAAAATTAACATGTTATTGCAGCCTTCAGCAATTTCAAGAAAAACATGATGTCAATAGCATTTATGGTGTCATAACATTTATGATAGCATTTATTTTCTTGGTTTCCTTTTTACATTTTTAATATATAGTTAATGAACAAATAAAAGGACTTGGACTTTATGTGGACTTTAAAGTATAACATCCAAAAGCATGCTTTTAAATGACCACAACTTTTACTTTTTTACATCTTCCATCTTCCTTTGTTTCTTACATATCTCTCAATACAATAATGAAAGCTTCTTGCTCTTGTTCTTTATCTATCCTCCAACATTAACATCGCCTTCTTTCTTTGGTTAAGTGAAAAAACTATGAGTTCATTGCTAGTTGAATGTGGTTTTATGAAACTTGCATATCCCTAATGAAAAGCTTGCTCCACGAAACTTGCATACACCATACATTACATATAATAACTTTAATATCACTAGTGATTGTTAAGTCTTATTAATTGACATTTAGAAATTATTAAAATTCTCTTTAATTTTTTCATTTTTATTTTTTTGGTGATCTTTAGGGTTATCAAATAATGATTTCTTAAAACAAAAATATAAATTATATAATTTGAAATCACTCTCTCAATTCCTTTTTAAATTATGATTTTTAGTGTTATCAAACATGATTCTTAAAGTCAAAAATACAAACTACAATGTTGAATTTTCACATTTATAACATGATTGTGTATATAGATTTACATTAGCAATTACTATTATAGATGTAACAAAACATCAATATGTAATAGGTATCGAAAGCAAGAAACACATGTATATATAAGAAAGATGTGAATGTTTGTACAAAAAATCCACACAAAGAAAGATGTCATTTTTGTTTACAACTAAGTTGTGATGGTATACAACTGATGTTTTAATTTGATAAAATAAAAAGGACTTTGAAAATGTTAATGGGCTAAAGAAATGACAATGTATGAATTTTAAAGGAAATATGTGAAGAGCATAAAGTAATAGAGAGCAAAAAAACAACTTATCTTCGAACATGATGACTAAGATTAGGAAAAAAATGTTTGCAAATACAAGGCAAAGTACTTTTGTTTTATGCAAATAATTGAACTGAAAATGTGCAATATTTTAAATAAATTAGTATTTACCTATTAGCCATTTATTATGTTAAGAAAGTGTAAGCATCAATATTTAAAATAACAAAACTACTTCTATTGTGGCGGCAACTCTATTGGTAAAAGGATCATGATATAGTGGGGTTTTTCTAATGTTACCACAGACAAAGCCAACCAACCAATGTAGGATTATTTTTTGAATGAGTGAATAATTTTAGAGTCATAGAAGCAATTCCAAGATGCACAAAAAGACATATCGACTTGGATAGTAAGGCATGTATATGAAGATCACTTTTGAGGAATTTTTAGGTGCACATAATTCTTAGAATTAGTTGCAGGGGACTAAGGGGTATCTAATTCTACCAAATTTGCCTTAGGGTTGGTCTCGGCCTTATCTCTTAATCAAAAATAGTATTATTTTGCTCTGATGGAAAGAAGGGGTAGGATCTAAAGGTGTGTTTGTTTCAACATTTATTCTCCACATTAAATTTGACTATCACTTAAAAGTTTTTAACTCTAAGAAATCAATCAAAAATAGTAATACCTTGAACATATGATAGACTTTGTTTCAACTTTTTCTCCACATTAAAAATATTATTTTTTACTAAAATCAATCAAAATAGAAACATAAAGAGAGTGGATAAAATTATTAATCAATGTGATATGCGTAAAATCCAAGATAAGAGCCTTGAAATTGATATTTATCAACATTTTTAAATAGATGTATTTAAGATATTTGTATTAGTTTATTGGTATAATGAGATTTGTACTCTCTTGGATGGCTAGGCAACACCTTTTACACCATCATACACACCATTGAACTATAATCCATGTGATTTTTGAAGAATTTTTTTAGTGTTAAGATCCAAATTACTAACCTAGTTTCCAACACATAATTTAAGAGTTATTAGAACTAAGAGAAATTCAAAAACATTAATTCCACGAGGTTTAATAATAATTCAATATCTTGAACTTAACAAGAAATGGTCAATTTCAAGGCTTCCAAATGTAAATGGTAAAGAAACCCCTAGATTTTTCTAACTATTTACATGCATGTTGTTCTTTCAACATTAGTAGTTAGTATGTACACCTAAGTTGGCCTAATGATAAAGAACTTGTGCTCTTGAAAAAAAGATCACAAGTTCAAACTCTAGGGATAAGATATGTATGCTTCATATGTGAAACAAAATTAAATGCCTTAAAATTAATTATTATTATTATTATACATAAAACAATAATTTTTAAATGCATTAAAAAATGAAAGGGAAGATAGGAGAACTCATTGAAGGATGATGGGGCCTCCTTGAGAAGCATATAGACCCTCTTCTTTCATCATGCTCACAATTTTTCTATAAATCTTTGCATTTCTTTCTACATTTCCATTTCACATTAAAAGAAGCACCTTATCAATTCATGTATTTGTAGGAAGATACAAATACTATAATCATTTTATTATTCAACAATTCTAATACATCTATCATGTTCGATGATAGATTTAAAATATTTACACAATTTTTCCCTTATTTCAATGGAATCAATCGATGAAAAAGTATACCTTAAAGGGTTCATTATCTCGTGCGAAATGTTATGCCGGGAATATCATGGACCCAATATGGAATTGCCCTAGAACAAGATTAATATTCATTGATAAGAGATTTACAATCATAATTACTATGGAACAAAAATTAAATTATAAACTTTAACAATCTCAAAACAACATAGGAAAAAATACAATCCATTGAAAGAATTTACAAAATCTTCTAAAAGTTTATTTTATACGTTTTTGGCTTTTTAAAAGAAAAATTAAAAACCTTAATTTAGATACAAAGGGATAGGCTCTACACACCAATTTGGCTTAAAACACTTAAATTTGATGATCATTATCAATTGTGAAATTGTGTGGTATTGGCTCTCTCTGGTTTAACATTAGAGAATACATAAAAAGTGTATAATATCTATTATATATGTTTGTAAAATTGATTCGTCAACTAACTAATAAATTGTTTATCATTATTAAAGAGATTTATCATTGATTGGTTGACCAATCAATCTTATAAACATATGCGATATTTAAGTTGAATCTATGATAAAATATAGCACCAACAAAATAAGGGCTTCCATTCCTATTAATATGCATAAATTGTTAAAAACTTTTATATACAAATATAATATTTGCATTGAAAATATCATGCATACCCAAAACTCCACTCTGCTTGAATGTATGGTCCAATTCTCAGATTTACATATAGTCCTTTGGATTGTACTAACTTCACAAATTTAACCAAATCGAACCTTCCTTCAAAGTTATACTGCAATTACATATAAGTACAACATTCAGATCAATGAGGTGTGTGTATATACTTCTAGATTTTGTCAGAATTTCACCTGGCCTTGCTTGGGTTCGTGCATGTTCCAGAACACATACGTCTGAATGCAATCCAGTCCACCATCTTTTGCTTTGTCTATAAGCCCAGGCCACATCTATGACATATACACAATAAATGCAAGATCATATGAACATATATCCATTCCTCAACATCATGTATTCCTAACATTGAACAGCTATGCTGCAAACCCATTTTTAAAAAAGGGAAGGGTCCTATAAACATGTATTCAATGGATATATCCTATATCAACAATGATAGATTCAGCAATGACAGAATTGTCTGAAAGGGCGGAGCACACTATGATCCAAAGCAACAATGAAACTGTCATATATATGCATTGTATATGTCCTCCACGCAAACCATATAACTCTATAACAGCTGAAGGAGAGAATTCTGAGACAAAAACACCCACCTCAGGAGTGCTTCGCACATAATGAATGGATCCTGAAAAAAGCAATTTTCTATTGCCATCAATTATCAGAGAAGTACCATCATACGTGACTTGAGATCCTTCCACATTAATCAAGGAAAACCAGACACAGAAGAACAGGGGAGCTGCAAGTAATGGTATATACATTGTGTCTATGTCTCCCTAAAATCCACAATCTTGTTCCGGATTGAAAGCTTAGCACCCACACAAGAAAGGGGCAATGTATTTGGTGTTTTACATAGGGATATCAGCCACATGCAAGATATGGGAACCGACCGAATGACACTGACATTATATGTAAAACAAAAGGCATATTTTTAGTCGACGGATATATCGTCGTTGCACGAGTTGATAACTGAACAAGGGGCTTTTTTCTTTGGATTTTGCATGTTTCTGTATATGTAAAACAAGGGGCTTTAATCTTTGCATGATGTTTTATAAGAGTGGAATTGTTCGGATATTTAGCACTTTTAGGTGTTAGATTTTTAATTGGATGGTCAATAACTCCACCGAGTTTTTTTCGGGAAAGAGGTGCTCTTTTTAAGACACAACGGTAATTAGAACTCGTTCCGACCGGTGATCGAATTTAAAGGGCTCCCTGTATTTTAATTTGAGAGGTTAGGTTAAGCTTTACTCTATGTAAGTGACAGATTAAACAACACATTATTTTTTAATAGAAACTAGCAATCGCACTTGAAATAGACGATGTGAACGCCAAAAGGGAAGTGTAGGATGAGGTTGATTTGGAGGGACCAAAACATAAAGGAGGAAGAGGGTTGTAGAAGAGGGGGTTAGAGGGAGGAGAAGGAATTGGGAGAAGATATTGTTGGGGAGACCATTTTGTAGGAGTTACCTTTTTTTGGAGGAGGAAGATGTGTCATGCCATTTTTTTTCAATTGTTTGGCAGAGAAGTGGGATACAACGTGTTAGGCGTCATGGAAACACATTATGGAGCTATCTTATAAAGCAAGGTGTTGGCAATGAATAGTTTAAAGGAAAACTTGCATTTTTTGGTTCAATGTGAATGTCAATAATTGTTAAAATAATTGTAATTTTTCATTAAGGGTTCATTATGTTATCGTTTTCATGTTCATGTACAATAACGGTTTGTCTTCATATTTCAAGTACTCGATTAAGGTTCCCACTCATAAACTTTTGTATTGAGTCGCGGATCAATTGTGGGACATGATGAAAGAAGTAATGAGTAACATGAGACATCAAAATAGAAACCAGTTTTTGCTACAACTAAGCAAACCATTACCAGGATATAATATATTTTATATTTTAACGAAATTTAAGTAACTTTCCCGAGGTCCTTGATCCATGTTTTGTTCGAATGCAATTTTTAAAACCTATTTCACGTACATACGATGCTAAAACGCCAATGATGATGGTAACGTGGTCCCATTTCATCTTTGTGGAATTTCTATCCTTGCAAGGGTTTCGAACAACCATTTCATCTCGATGGGTTTATGTGAAAGTGTTCAACGCTATAGTGAGACACTAAATACAATGGCAAAAGATGGCCATTTAAATAGTGACGGGAGAATCTTGTCCGTTTAATTTTAAAAAATTTAAAATCTACTTTTTCCTAGCTCTATTCTTTAAACAAAAATAATAATCCTCGATTCAAAGTACCTAACACCTATGCCTATGGGGATTCAAACCTTAGACCCCCTGCAATGCAATCAAGCATAGCTTCGAGGAATATTCCATGCGGACAATTGGAGCGAAGAATTGTTGCGAGTGTGTCCTATTAATCGATGAAAAACCTTTCAATGGCGCTCACTTCTCATGTTCTTATTCATCCTTTACGAAAGCAATCTGCATTACGCGAACGTTCTTTGGAAAAAATAGTGATGACACGAAAGAGAACTACTTGGACACTTGTGGGGTTCGCACATGTCAAATGCACGAAATGTGTTTCACGAAGGCAACATCAGCGGAGCGGGGCAGTGAAATTGAAGGTTGAGATTATTTTGTTCAACGTCCATGTACGAACAACAACAACAAAAGCTATCTCTCGCCCTTGAATGTCTAGCACATGTTAGCTACTAACTAGGTCTTTCCCTTAGTGAAAATGTCTTTGGTCCCTACAACCACCTAAAATGCATTTAAGCAGAGCAAGTATTCCATACACCTAAATGCAAGAAAAGACATAAACACTAGCGAGAGGCCCAACAACATTCAATTTAAATATGCAGAAATAAAATACGAAGAGGCAATATTGAGCTATGACAACATTTGGTTTTGATTCAACACGAAAAGAAAAATCTAGCAGTGCAACCGAATGACATAGATATAGATAATAACTTTTCAAAAATAGTTTTTTTTTCAAATGGGTTTAGAAATCTATATACATAACAGAGCGTCTTTAAAGCAAACAAATACTTACAAAAGTATACAACATCTACTCTAACGTAGTAGGTTCACATTTATTGTCTTATTATATACCCTTAGTTTTAGGAGAAACTTTAAATGTAAGGAGTACAATGTTAAATTTAAAGTAAATAAAATATTGCAAATGTTTGTGATAATTGCATTCTTCTGTTTGGCTAAAAAGTTAGATATATTTATGCAAAGATAAAATTATGTTGAATATTATAGTATTGTTAGCAAAGTGGACACACTAATAAATATTTATAAAGCAAGTAGTTTTGGAATATATAAAAATGGTATTTTGCAATTCTTGGGTTTGCTTTTACAATGCAATAATTATACCAAATAGATATCTAAAACCCGTGTATTTTTTTATTTAAGTGAAATATTGCAACCACTCAAGATGTGATACACATTCCCAAACTATAATGACCTATACAAATAGTTTATTGTTTCCTAATATCGATAGCTCAAATGTTATAGCACTCACTGCATGTCAATTTCTACTAGATAAATTTAGGTGATTTAAATGATAATGTGTTGTGTTTTTCATACTAATCTTTAATTTGTATACAACTTAGCGAAGGGGGAGTTGTGGGAGTTGTCATCCAAACATATGGAACATACTTTATGGAGATGGATTATGTCATACTTGGTTTGATGTTATTATCCTGCCGTAGGCAGGTGTATATAGGCTTCAACAAAACTAATTTCATTTTTTTGTCTAACCAATCACAATGATGCTTGTGACATTTGATTTCATTTGTATATAGTTTTTCAAAATTATATATTTATTTGATTTTTAAAAAAATTGTTTTGATAATTCTGATTGGCTGAAAAAAATTATAACCATCTCAACAATTTTCTATTAAATAAAAAGAGGAATTTTCAAATTTTTCCTATACTATACTTGAAACATTATAATAATGGAATACTGACACATTATAATAAATGTTGCAAGTACATCATTAAATAATTTCCAGTTCATTAAATCAAGTGTCAGTTCATCTCCATCGGGGCAGGCAGTAGTTTCCTCTCAGAGACAATTGAACCCGCTTCAGATAAGATACATATCCAGATCAACCAATTTGATAAACACAGTAAAAGTGGCAGCAATAGGAAAGCTTTTTGAGTCCTTAATTAGAGAGGACAAGGGTGTGTTGCTTGTAAATCAAGCCAACAATTTTGTACAGACGCTTCTCTATTCAAATTCTCAGTACCCAAGAATAAAAGTTACAAGAGTGGTGTTATCTATAGAAAATTACACAGAAATGGCAGAGACTGAACAAAATGTGATACACATTAGTCATGAATACATTGCAGGTTTTGTTGGAGATTTGGAAGGGGAAATCATGGGTTTGATCTACAGAGAAATTGGGCGTGTTTGGTTGTGGGATGCAGGTGGGGAATCTCCTTGTGTTTTTATTCAAGGCATGGCTGAGTATTTCAGGCTAATTGCAGATCTAGCCCCACACCCATCTCCTTATAAATTATATAATGTTGATGAGTCTGGTTCGCAACAGATAGCCATTTATTTGCAATACTGTAAAAGCCACAAGAGTGGATTTGTAGCAGATCTGAACGCTCGAATGGAATCAGGGTGGAACACAAATATGTTTTCAGAGTTGCCAATGTGGGAGACTTTACTGTTGCTGCTCAAATGACATCTTTTTCTGCCTTCCCTTCAAACTTTATGACATTTCAACAGATCTGAACGCTCGAATGGAATCAGGGTGGAACACAGATATGTTTTTAGACTTGCCAATGTGGGAGACTTTACTGCTGCTGCTCAAACGACATCTTTTTCTGCCTTCCCTTCAAACTTTATGACATTTCAAACCATTGTTATTAGTCCCTGCCTCACCAGGGTTCCCTTAATTATTTGGTATTACTCCACGTTTTCTGAAATTATTATTATTTTTGTATTGTAAAATGAGGAGATATTAGGGTTGAAGATTTATGTCCGTGTGCAGGCCCGATTTAACCCATAATGGTACTGATCTTAGGACGGCTCCGCACGGGAGGCAAGCAGAAGGATTCTTCATCCAGGCCCATAGCCCGTTCACTCTCTGTAAGAAGACATAGCCATTTTCGGCATGTCCTTGCTCAGGGCACCGCATTCTTGTCATTTTGTTGAATGGTTTCCATGCCTTCTGCATGCTTCTGCAATTGAACTTTTTATACTTAGCAATATTTGTTTTCCTTCATTGTCCGTGCAGTGGACTGTAATATAAATTATTCTCTTTACATGCTTTAGCACACCCGTAGAAGATTTTCGCTGTTGGTTTGCATACAAATATGGACAAGAAATTATGAGAAACATAATTATTCACTTTCTCTTGTGTTCTAGTGTTTGTAGTTTAGTTTTCATATTTATTTGTCTGCTTTTCAGGAAACTCCAAGAATTTTAGTGACTTGGATTACCAATACTATTCACCGTGAAGTAAGATTCAACATTTTAAATATGGGTAAATAGAACAAATTACCTTTTCATGATGTTGAGTTGTTTCTAGTGACAAGACATTTGAAGTGTTGTACAATCGTTCTTTACTCTTTTTCTCTTTACCTTTGCGAAGCCAAATTCTATAATTTCAGTTCTCATTATCAGAGTGTATACAAACCACAGACAAAAATTTTGATTTATTCAATCTTGTATTTTATGATCTTTTACATATGGTAACTTCTTCTTGGTTGTAGGTGTTTTAAACAATAGAAAAAGAAATCTCCCTTATTGTTGTTTATATTGTTTGCTCTGTTGCATCCAAGTTTTTACACCGGCTTATTTTTGCGTATTTGGTTGAGTCACGTTGTTTGTTGAATATTAAATATTGTTTAAAACATCGGAACTTTCTCAGTTCATTTAGCTATAGATATTCCCGGCATGTATCAGTACATATGAAAACAAAATTATTTGATTTTTCGATTTACACATTCTTAAACAATGAAGAATCATAAATTTGATACAATAACATTTTCAATGACTCTTCTAATTATTAGTCATATTTTTCATAAACTTTTGCACATTATTCAGATTTTCTGCAACCACAAAACATCACCTTAGACGATATTTGCCATTTCATGGTCTGTGGGCCTATGGGCTATTCCAGCTGAGTGGCATAAAAATTTTACAGATCTTGAGGGCTACTTCAATGACAGCATTTTCCTCCTCCTTCGGCAGGATCTGCCATTCTTGGCCTTGTTTATTACGGTCATGAACTCGTTAGGATCCAAGAGCTTATACTCGTAATACCAACTCTTGCTATTCACTTAGACAGGTAACTCTTACAGTATGGATATTATATTTTCAGATTGACTACACATTTGACTAGCTATTTTCAGCTGCGGGCCACCATGAAAATTGAGTCATGTTTCTTGTTCCATTTATTTCTTGTTTCAGCATGTTATGTTAAATAAAAAACCAAACAACAAACAAGAAAATATATAATACAAAACAAAAGTGGTTAAAAGTGAGTTCAAAATAGAGAGAGAAATAGTGAGTAGGTGGGGAAGAGTGGCGTGTGGAGGGGCAAGACCTGGCGTGGAGTATTGACAATGAATTTGCATTGATGAGTTGTCAAGGGCAAGGCTTGAAGATCATGATTCGCCTCCATGCTTGTGGAAGTACTTGCAATGTAGCAAAGTCCAATTTTCACGAATAGATGACACGGTTAAACAATACTTGTGGTTGTTTGAGGAGCACATAGTAATAGAATTTCTTATTTCTTATAGAGATGATCCCTACAAACTGGATTACTAGAAATTCATTCAGTCAGGCAAGGAAACGAATGTAGATATCACTATAGTTGATTTTCCCATGGACGAGAAGTGGTCGACAGTATTTGGTGTCATGAATTTGTAGAGAAACCCAATGGAGAACATCTTAATATGATGTACATTCGGTTAGCACGGAGGTGTCGTTAATAGCTCTCCTAAAATCAGCACCATTATGGGTTAAATCAGACCTACAAACGGAGATAAATCTGTCTCCTCGTTTTACTATATACAAATTGATCGATCTGGTTCTGTATGAATATCTAAGGAAGAGAAATAGTCATTATGAGGTTACCTGAATTGAAACGGAAAGAAATAGAGAAGTTATTTTTTATATAGAAAATCGATCTAATATAAACCTGAAACAATGATTTCTGTGTTTTAAGAATGAAGACGAAGAAAATAGGGAATTAAGATAATATCGAAAGAAAAAAATTGCGAGGTGCAAGGAGCTTTCACTGGCCTCGTCAATCATCCATAGAAGGCTTTGCTTTCCGTCCCCACCTGTCCCCTGTAAAATTTAGACCATCCTTATTGCCATTTATACTTTCATTTCGTATTATTCTTCTAGAATATCACTATTTTGAAAATAGAAAGAGGGAATTCTAAACATGATTTACAAGCTAGCAAAAGCTAAAACAAAATATCACTATTTTGAAAATAGAAAAACAAGGTAATTGCTTATTTTCTAGAGATTTATCCTTTTTCCTAGTGATTTTGTGAATGATTTGTTTGAAGTGAGTGAAGATTTTTTTAATATAGAAAATAGAAAGCTAGCAAGCATGAAGTTTGTTGCTCTAATTATTATTTAATATTTTATTTATTAAAATAAATTTAACAAATTATAAAAATTAACTTAGCATACAATTTACATGACAAGTTATTTTTTTAGTTAGCCTTTCTAATGACTAGCAATCGCATGTATACACTTTGCAATATGAACGCCCGAGCGATATATGTTATTTGATTTAGAGGGATAGTTATTACTTTTGTAGTTGATGTTGATAAGGGGTTTGATTGATTTTGTAAGTGTAGATATCACTTCATTTAAAGGTTCCAACTCTACATTTCAAACTTGTTACAAATTCGTACATATACATTTGTAAATCTTATATCATGTGTGGTAGCGTTTTGTGGCCATTTTTGCACTAAACATGAATACATTTGATACTGTTTTGAATAGTTAATTACTTTTGTAGTTGACGTGGTTTCCAATTATTTCAAAAAAATTGTGTTAGTGTTGCATCGGTTGTTTGGTTGGTCTTTTGTTGAAAAAACTTTTTTGTGTTGGCTATGATTGCATGTGAGAATGAGTTATATCAAGTTATCAACCAATAGTCGTACCTTTTTGACCAATAAAAGTATTTATATGTTGCTAAGTCAAATAAAATCCTAAGAAAATTACTGAAATGAAGTCAGAAGAAATAACAATTGCTGATTCTAAAAGAGTCCTAATAAAACTACATTTATGTGATTATGGAACACAATTTTGTAAGCATAGGATTAACTCCATTGTTAAAAGGAAACATAAATAGTCTCTTATGGTGGATAATTAGTTGACACTAATATTGATCACCTCTCTCAGTTACAATAGCCATGAAGCCAACTTATTCTCTTCCTATCGATACTAAGCATAGCCCTTTTCTTTCGAAATTACATATACTGTGAATGCCTTCTTTGGGTCATAGTTTGGGGAGAGCTTCACCTTCTTTTATGGGGTCTTCCAATAGACAAACAATACCAAATCAAACAAAAATGAGATCTGAGATGATTGTGAAGTGCAACACAAAATTGCTTCAAGCATGGATGAAGAACAAGTCTACAGATTACGGAGCATCAATAACAACATTGATGCATCATGATCCAAACATTGAACAATATTATCACATTGATCATGAGTCATTAAAGTCAATATCTGGCTGCCAAGGATAACATCTCCGCCTCTGCTTGGTTCACACTATTCTCTAAATACAATTCTTAAACTGTGTCTGAGAGATCTTTCAAATTAACATCCCAATAATTCCATTTGATATGAATTCAAGATGATCAATTGTGTATTGTAGTTTTAACTATTTGGAGCAATGGGGACACTCGAAAGGGGCGGGGGTGTCCCTGTAAACAATCTCCCACAATGGAATGCCTTCTGAGTAGCTAAAAATGGCATTGGGTGGTATCATCCTTGCACTGTATGGATACTGAATAATAATATTGTTGAGGAGGTGGCGTCATCACTATTTGCATTGGCTTTGTAGGATACGCATACGGAATCCCCATTATTGATCCATCCATTGTTTTCGATGGTTTGTCTTCCTTGCACATTGTTTCTTGTCTATGTTTATCACAGTGACAACCGTCAAATGATCCACAAGAATGATTCTCAATACATAGTACCCATAGAGAGATGATTAATTTTCCAGTGGTTGTAATACAAATTGCCAATAAGCAATGATATTGACAAGATAATATGGTGTTGGATGACCACACGAGTGGAAAATTCCTTTAAAATTGTCAATGCTTCTAGAAAGTGTAACCACGTATGAATAGTCTAACGAGAATAGCCTCCGTGGCTCTGCCAAACACTCAAGCCACCTAACTTGAGATAAGAAATCCTCCTTTCATTCTCACCGTCATTTTCTATTCCTAGCTCATGCTGAACTCATTTGGGATCTCGATATGTGTCACTTAAAATAGGAAAACTAAAAACAAACAAAAAAAAAAAAAAATGAAAAACCAAAGCTACTAAAAATAGTCGAGAAAAAAACAAAAATGTCAAAAAGTCATCGTAACCGTCATTACACTTTTCAATTTTAATCTCCTTGAAAAAACATCCAAACGATTGTCAAATTTGACATAGTCACGTGAATGACCGCAAAACCCTTTCCCATAGGGGGAACGCGCCTTCGACATAAAAATTTGTAGTATTTTAATGTGTTTTAGTATTGAAGTGTAATTTTAAATTCCAAAAAAAAAAATTAAGTGTAAAATTTTAATCACCCTTATATAACAAGCGGAAGACGTTAAGAAGACATTGACGACTCAAATTTGATCCTGGTTAGGCCACATCTTTAAGATGTATGATTTCAATTGGGATACGAATACTTTTGACTATTTTTCTTTAAAACTAAATTTGAGCGTTTTTTTAAATCTCATTTTTCAAAGTTGATAAATTTTTTTGTCAAATTAGACACAAAATTGATTGAGGACGAGTTAAGAACCAACTCTAGGCCAACTACTATAAACTTCCTTGTAGAATTCAAGACTTTCTACAATTCAAGACAAGTTAAGAATCAAATCGGGCCAACCGCCAAATTCCCCCAAATTTACTGACTTCGCCAATTGGTTTCATGCCAATTAGTGCTTCATTCAACCACATCTCCTAATTCAACCATCTCCTCCTCTCTATTACCTCGCGGTCCCATGTCAAAATAATTTCGTTGTTGCCGCTTAAATCCAAAAAAACACACCAAAACAGTGAGGGACGCAAAACAAATCGATTAAAATTTTTGCTACTTAGCATCTCTCCTAAAGCTTCTCCCCAAATTTTCCCTTCATTATTCTCTTCCAATCCAAGTGACCTTGCTTTGGTATTCGTGAGACCGTATTCTTTTAAACTACCATATTCTTCCTCTGCGCAACACTGCTAAGAGAAATTAACCGCCTCTCCTTTATTACGCAGACCTCATTGTTACTCGCTCATTAAATCCAAAGTAGGAAACAAAAATTCTGTAAAAAGAACTGACAAATGAAAGTAGAAAAAAATGGATAGTAGTCCCCATCATGGTCAAATTTATCTAATCATGCCTGAACAGAGAAATCATCTGTGAAAGGGACAATCCTTTCTAGCCCATAATGTCTTCCCTTGTCCATGGAGGGGGCTCCTAACTATTATCGCAGGTATCGTTGAATCCAATACCCCTAAAAACTACTCTTTTAGACTCTTGGGGTTATTGCGGCGCCCTCAAGAGACTGCAAACTTAGTTATATAAAGCATGCTTTTTATAATTTTTTGTTTGTTTCACAATAAATTTAAGATGAAAAAGGTCTAGAAAACTTAATCTAACTATTTTCACCCTTGATGAATCTTTATCTGTCACAAATCCAACTTTAAAAATTCCATATGTGGAATGACTGCTAAAAATTACAATTCTTTTATTTTTACAATTCTTGTATCTTTGCTGCCTTGATTTTGTATACTTCTCGGTATCCCGAGTGTTATTTTCATCAAAGAAATGATCAAGACTATACCACCAATACTTCCTCATAGATGGTCGAATTTGATTATTTCTCGATGAGATAAATCAATGTTATTAACCTCTATCAAGTAATGATAAAAATATATATTTCAAATTTTATATGCCCTTATTTGGCCCAATGATCCGAACTTACCTAGTTTTAGCACCTTTCATTAAGAAATGACAAATGATTATGCTCCAAATTTTGTCACTCCTTTACTTGGCCCTACAATTTGAATTTTAACTATTTTTTAGTAAGATAAATTCATTTTATTAATCTTTCATAAAAAATGACAAATAAATTTTGTGACCATACCTTTCCTTGGACTTACAGTGCGAGCTTGACTATTTTTCGGTGAGATAACTCCCCCACTTTGTTATTAACCTTTCAAGAAAAAGTGACAAAAGAATATATTCAAAATTATGCTAGTGCACCTTTATTTGGCTAGACAATACTTCCGGGTTGATGACTTCCAAATAGATGGTCCAAACCATGATTAAGAATTTCAAAAAGTTCAATTAAAAGGTAAATCATGCACTTTACTAGCAAAAGATTATATTAGATTAGAATCAAAATTATATATATGATTATGTAAAGTTTGTTCTGTTTGGAGCTTGTTGGACCACCATGCAGGGGGCATCCAATAGCAAAAGAAGATTTTGTTATCTAAGGCCCAGTTCGCCAATCCATCAACAACTTTATTTCTTGCATGGGGAATGTGGTACACTTGAACCTCTTGAAACTTCTACTTCAATTCTTTTATCTTTCATACCTCTTTACCGATTTGCCAAATGGGAAAGAGTCAGTTCTATAATCGATAACAAATTCATAATGATTTGGGAGACTAATTCAATTTGAAGTTTTGCCATCCAATTTTTAGAGCCTCTTGCATGCCTTTATGGATTGCTTTCACTTCCCTAAAATTATTAGTAGTACCCAAATTCTCTGCAAAATAGAATTGCGCCTCACCATTATTGTCTCTACCAATGCCCCCTATAATAGTTGGATTCCCTCTAGAAGCTCCATCTGTATTCAATTTTCCATAACCCAAAGGAGGTCTTTTCCATTGACTTTCTCTTATGGCCCTATGTTTAATTTGCAACTGGGGTAGAGTAACATCCCTAGGATCCGATATAATTGATTGAAGATATGCATCCACTATGGGTGCAAATATATTTTATGTTTTAAACTTTCATCTATGTTAATTTTAGTTTTCTCCCAGATAAAAGAATTCTCTTTACTAATTTGCTGAAAAATTCTTCTATTTCTTTCTTTCCAAATATTCCATAGAGTAAGAGAGATGCCATTCCAAAGCATCGGAAGAAGATTTTGGCCTTTAGGAAGAATTCGTTGCCAGGCTTTGAAAGTCTCCTCTAGGGACCCAAAGTTATTCCAGTGCAATTTAAACAAAGAAGAGAGATGTTGCCATATAGGAATAACCCAAGGACAAAGGAAAAAAAGATGTGAAGAAGATTCTTCGTCTTGTAAACACAAAGTGCATCTGAAAGGGCCATACATACCTCTCTTCAAAAGATGGTCCCCTGTTAGAACTCTTCTATGAATAAGAAGCCAAACAAAAAAACTAACTTTGGGCCACATACTTGGCTGCCATAAGTGTTTAAAGAGAAACCGAAGTGGATGAGGATTATCTACCATCAAGGAGGCATAACTAGTAGATACTGAATATTTACCAGAAACATCCTGCCCCCATCCCAGCTTATCTGGTAATGGTGAAGAAGAAAGAGGGTGAGCCTGCAAGGCATTGTGAAGCAAAGTCTGATCATCATGACCTACTGCAATGGGCCATTTAGAAACGGGAACCCAATCTTTTGCATTCGCTCAAGGATGACAAAGAGTTCTACCTTATTGGGTTACCTTAACCTAACCTATATCCTACATTTGCTCCATAATAGGTTTGCGCTGAGGAAATTAGAGAATGAGAAGGGGCTGACCATTCCATGAATCAGTCCAATTTCAAATTGTTATTTTACCCTGCAGCATTATTAATTCTATTTTTCCCCGTACATGCAATTAGATGATTCGATGGTATACTTTAGGTATTTGCTTATTAGATCTCCTTTTAATAACCTGTACAGGGAATAAGATGATTCAATGGTTCCCTATATATTTATTTGGGCGTCTGATTCCTGACTGCTCACCCCACCCTGATTTGGCTGAGAAAGTTGCCCAAGCTTGCATCTGATTATACATCACAAATCACAAAAGGGTTCAAGGCAATTGCAACTAAAAATGAGGAGGGGAAGAGAGGAGGGAAAGCATTCCTTTAAGAAAATCCCCTTGATTCGCCTTTAGCTGGATAGCTTGAATCATAAGTAAAACCAGAAGAATGAGCTTTGTGTTCCTCATTTCAACGAGGAATTCTTTTTACTAATCCGATTCCCTTTCCCAATCAATGAGATAGATGATGGCCATGGCTCAACCGACAACAGGCATTCGAAATGAGACTATCTCTTGCCCCAACTGGACCAGACTAGATTAGAGTATGGCATATTCACTTAACGAGGAAAGAGAGATTTTAGAAACAACAGTGCAAAGAGGTTTTTGATCGACATTTTGTATCCGATTTTTATCAAATTTGATCAAGAACACTTCTGCTCCTCCACATCATGCAGCACACAGTTTGCATTTGGTATGTATCCCTTATACCCTTTCATACAATCTCTCTTACTCTGAGTAAGTCTTCTCTGTTTCTGGGTGTGATCTGTTTTCTACAAGGAAATAATGCACCTTTCTATCGGCCTCAATGGCTCGATTCAGCTGCATCCAATCATCTTTTTAATCCTCTTCTTACCTTCTTTATCTTATTCCACTTGCCAGCTGCTGCACAGATGTTTGACATCACCACACAAGACACCTCATTTTTTGGACTCATGCTCAAAAAGATGCTCTGCAACATGTTCTCCTAGCTTCGTATTGCCTTTCATTGCATTGCCCGTGAATCAAGCAAAGACCCCTCGCAGCAGCATCTGGTTTAATAGGCACTTTTTTCAATAGATGTCTCTGCCACGAAGTTGAACCTTGTAGCAGCAGTGCTCCGCCATAGGTATCATGTGATAATTTCTGCTAATGCAATCAAATTATTGGTAGCCCTGATCCACTAGGCTGCATTACAACATGAAGAAAGAACACCAATGAAGGTGATAATATCTCATTTGTTCAAAGAGATCAATGGTTTCTTCACCATACCGATTCATTGTATATCCTGTAATCATTGCATTCCAAGAAAGAACATCTGGTATAGACTTTTTCTCAATTACTCTTACCGCATCATCAATGACTCCACATTTTGCATACATGCCCAGTGCCCACCAAAGCACTTTCCACAAACACACCAAATGGAAGAATCCAAATTGGCATATAAAAACTGGCAGAACACTGTGAAAAGTGCCCAAGTCTGGCTTCAAAACTGTAACCTGCATTTGAAGAAAAAAATTCAGAATTTCATCAAATTTCCCATTTTTCACATACCCTGCAATAATCGCACAACTCGTTTGGGTTCTAGGGCCTATTGGGCATTCCTATTATTCTCATATCCTCCATTGCATTCCACCACACAAAATTCCTCTCCTGCAACGTCTGAAAATTGAAATAGCTTTATAGCCTTGAGCATCGTCCCATTTTGAGCATATCCTGGGATCACACTATTCCACACAACCACATACGTTACAGGCATTCTCTGAGAGAGCTTCAGTTCCTTATCCAAATGCCCTCTCTTTGCGTATCCTGCAACCACTACAAAAATAATTAAGGTATGAGACTGTTTTTCGCTCTGCAAAAGACTAAGAAATCTTTTATTTTAAAGTAGGCAGATACAAAGGACATAACAAGGAAACATGGATGGGAAGGTTTTGTGCAAGAACAGTATATATGTATGTGTACATGTCTAAAACGCATTAACAAAAAAAAACAGAGACAGACACCAATCAAGCACGTTGTTAAGTGCTTAAATGAGTAACATGAGTTCGAATTGGAAAGCCAAGGATTAGCCAACTCGCAAATAGAAAATACTTGAAACATGGTAGACAAACAAAAAAACATCTAGTATTCAACAATTCAGTCGCAGAGAGATACGAGGCATCTACATTAGAAGCGTCCACTCACGTTTTTCACAATTTTTAAAAACAACAAATTACCGTTATATGTGTATATTTTGAGTGAATCTAATGAACAATTTATGTACATTTCACATGAAATTCGGTGGATGTTTATAATTTAAAAGAACAATTACTAATTGTATGATCTTATGGAGGTGCTTCGGATCCTATTTGATTGTAGATGGAAGTCTCATGGTTCCTTTTGAAGCGATCTTTGGGAAATAATAGAATCTAGGTCTTTAAAATAGGAGCTCCACTTTTTGTACCCCAAATTTAAGAGGTGGCTTAAGAAGGGGGTTGATAGCTTCCCTATAGTTTAAGTTGATTTTTGTCCATGTGGAATATAACATGCATTCCTGACATTATTTTTTGGTGATTTTAGAGGGAAATATGATTTTTATTTCCTGCAAATAACCATAAAACTCTAATGGGATCCTATAATATTTCAACAAGTATTCTTTGAGAAAGTAATAAAAATGTATGGGACCTTAAAACTACTAAAATACTCTTGATTTTTCTCAAGAGCATCCACTAATATATTTATGGAGCCCCCTCCATGGGACCATGGCCTAAGTCTAAATTTAGAAAAACAAACACATAGAAAATAGTCGATTCCAACCATGGCAATCTAGGAGACCACTTCCTTCGTCATTTTACCGAACACTATGGGTGCATCCTCCAAACTCTTTGCATTCCTCACACTTTCACAAGTAAACTCCCTACAATCTTAAATCCATATCTAATTATCACTTCATGGACGTCTTTATCATGTTAAAAACCCGTTAAACATCTTTACCATCATGTTGAAAAACCATTAAACACATGTTAAAGATGAGCTCGTTAAGTTCAACAATTGTAATATTCATTTGTTTAAATGAATTCAAAGCCTAACCAATACACATTTCATTCTATCAAACACTTGGCCTCTATCCTCCATGTCTTATATTTGCAAAATAAGTAGTGAGCAAAACAAAACCTTCCCAACTAGGAAGAAGCATAGTTTGAATGTGTCCATGGCAAAGCATTCCATATTGTAAAACCACACTTGCTTAACGAATCAATCAACATACTCCAATCGCTCATCCAATCAATATACTTGATGAATTTGTTAGTTGGTTATGAGCTTCTGGACAAAAACACCCATCTCTCTTTATACCTACTATACAAGCAATTGCACATGAGTTGCAAATCATGCCAAAAGGGATGTCCATGCTTGTTCTAAGGTATTTGGCTTTACACATGCTAGATGCATTTGTTGGAGACATTCCAAGGCCTTTTCAACAAACCCACTTTGTGCATATTGTGGATCAATGCAGCCCAAGAGGCCACATGGGTGGTATTTGGTGAAATAATGACAATGCTTTGTGAGGATGTCCATCTCATGTGTGGGAAATGCAAATGTAAGTGATGCATCGGTAAATATAAATTTGCATACATAAATTTGTATGTGTACAATTCAATTCCATATAACCATTAAGAGATGCTCTCTTCATCATATTCAACCATTAGATTGATTATAAACCCTTCTATCACATTTCATTTAAGTGCAACATACTTCCATCTTGTTCAAGAGTGCCACTATTTTCTATTTTTCCATTTCTCCACCTCCCTTAATTTAGCATCCTAGATATGTAGTATTTTCTTGAAATCGATTCAATGTCAACAACTTAGTTTAGATCTCTAAGTGAGTTTATAAAGAAAACCCCTCCCAACTTCACACTATGGTGGTAGAGGAATAATTTTTTTCCTCTTTGTCCATGTCACTCAATACATGTTCTGAATTTTAAAATATCATGTTGCCTTCATCTCCCAAGACATTTTCACCAACTTTTCATAGATCACCTTTAGTCATGCGTGTGAGTTGTCCCCTCACAACAAACACATACCATTTTATGGCCTTTAATCCAATTATATCCAGGTATCATTTTAATTCCCCTATCCTTCATCAATCTCCTTACCATTTGAACCTCACCTTCTTTGGCACACTTTTACATAGATGTTTGACAAAAGAACATGTATGTTGCAGCATTTTGAAGATCCAACTCATAAAAAAGAGATGTAACTAAACATGGCCCCTATATTCTTATGTACTTTGTAAGCACCAAGCAAACACATCCACACAAATTTTATTTTTGCATATTTTGCAAGCATGACATTCTCGTGAGAGTATATCTCTTACCTTAAACACAAATTCACACCATTAACATTTCGGATTATGATGCATTTTCGTAAAATTTTTGACGAAATTTTCATTAAACTTGTTTTGTGCATATCGGACAATCTATGAGACCAAATTTATTTAAGCAATTTTGTCTAAAATTTCAAATGCATTTTTATGCCTCCATGTATTACATGCATGTCTATCAAGGAACTTTCTTATACATATAAAAAATAACACTTCATAATGTTTTGATGGATGTTCAAAAGCGTTGTTCTAATCTCCCCTTTTTGCAGAGGCTAGGAAGATAACAACAAAGGTTTTGGAGTGTGGTTTTTCACCCTCCAACTACATTTGCTTGAAAGGTTCTAAGGCATTTTCAACAAGACCATGTTGTGTATATCCAATGAACATTGCAGTCCATGAGACCCCATAAATCTTCCACAATTTTTGTTGAACAGTTCACATGCCTTGTGCCGACTTCCAAATTTTACATATATATCTCCCAGGAACTTGAAAATACAATATCTGAAAAAATACCTTCTTCATTATATGTTAGTGGGTTTTACACCCTATTTCAACCATATTATATTGGCATGGGCAGGGAGTATGGTAACAAAGGTAAACTAACCACATTAGACACCGGTGGTTGCATTTGGTGAAATATTTTCAAAGCGTTTTAAGGATGCTTATGTCCTCTAGAAGTTGTAATTATGATATTCCATGAGGTGACATCTCATTTAGCCATTTAATCAAACACTTAGGGCTATGAAGTCCGAATTTATACCTATTGATTATATTTGTAGAAAATATTTTGAGGCCTTTTCAAAAAATTCATTTTGTGTATATCATGTGATCAATGCACTCAATGGTTATGACACTTATTGTTGTATATTGGGGTACTTTTGACAACATTTAGGTTTCAAGTTGAATGGTCGCAATATCGATAATGTGTACAATGACACAATATACTAGCTTCTCTTAATGTGGAGAGTGATTTCAATACAATCAAAGTGAAGATAAAGGTGTTTTTGTAAATATAAGATTGGGGTTTGATTTAATATGAATTGAACTATCAGAATCGATGACATATAGGTAATAAACTATAATAATTTCTAAGAAATAAGCATTCAATGATACAAAATCCTAAGAAAATGAGAATGGAAGGTGACTTAGTTGATTATGTGTGATTCAAGAGTGATCTAGACTAGTAACTACTCAAACAGTTAGGAAACAATGTTATCAAGGCTCACTAAGGGTTCCTGAACTCGTAACTATCAAGGAAAGAAGCACCCATAGGAGGACATGAGCACCTAGATGTTAGTGATTGAATTGGGCGCTTGTGTCCACTCGGATGCTCAAGTTCTAGTCTTTTCTGGGTTGAAGGAGCTTCGTTGTTGATCTTTTGTCGTTATGGTTTCACCGAATGTCTTCATTATACATGTAACTTTGTAAAACAAATGTTTACTTGCACATGTCCATAAACCACATCAAATATAATAAAAAGATGTAAATCATGGAGTTAGAGTGACCTCGGCACACCAAGAGTGAACTTATGACCGAGTGCTCCATTACATCTCAGACTCCATGTAGTTTTCTTTGTGTGTGTGTGTAATGACGCCCTAGGTTGCCCTTATGTAAGTTACACTATAATAGTGGGGTAGATCTAGATTGCTTCAAGTATGCAGTATGTGTGTGATGGAATAAAATGAACTCCCCCTGTCTATGTTGTATGTGTTGAGAGAAACCAATATATATGTGAGCCCTTGTTTGACCCTATATGAATGTGCTAAATGTATGCCTCGTAATACTCTTGTGCCTTTTGGGAAAGCTTAAGTGATGATAGATAATGCTTATAATGTTTGGCCCTTTATTTAAGAGAAGTAAATAAGTATATATATGATTCCCTTGTTTGAATTTCATAATTGACAACTAAAAGGTGACCCAAAGTATTAAAAGGTGATCAACCAAGCAAAAAACCATGTATACATTAGACCCAAAATAGTAAGAATAAGAACAGAGAAGGATGATGGTGCCCATAAGGGACATGAGCGCTTGGGCGTCGTTGTCCTAATCGGGCGCTAGTGTGTTGTTAATTGTGAGGCCATACAAAATAAATCAATCAAGTGTTGGTAGAGTCTGTAAGCTATGTAAGACTAGTAAAGTGTAACATATAAAAAGCGAAATTCCCAAAAGAGAGTCAAGACCACTAGTTTTTTTTGGAACCATGTATACATTAGTATGTTTTATGACCTAGAATTTTTGTACTCCAAGTGCATAGATTTTATGTCTACATTTGCCCCACTTTATGTTGTTGAGTATACTTGATAGCATAAAGTAGATAAAATATGCTTACCTTGTAATCATGTAGAGAAGAGTGTTTAAACTCATAACATGCATGAGGTAGAAAGTGAAGCGCGAAGTGATCATAATGTGAAGCGTGGAAACTAGAAGAGGGAGGTGGACTTTAGGGGTGAATTTTATGCGTAGTAGCTATGTTAAATACTTAAAATTGCAAAAGGAGCTTGTGCTTGTTGGTGTGATATGCTTCTTGTTGCTGTAAATAAACGAGACTTCTAAAATAAGAGCAAAGAGGTAGTCAAAGTCTCATACGTGAGGAATCAAAATAACATATGTATATGTATAAGTAGTAGAAAAAGAAAGAGTGCAACTATAATGTATGAGAGAGTAAAGGATGAAAGAAATTGTCTATTTGTTTCTAAGATGTTGTTGGATGTGGTGAGGTTTTTGAATGATCTCATGCCAAGAGCAAGTTTTTCATTGATCTCACACTAAGAGAAGAGTGTAATTAGAGGGTGAGAGGTTTGTTTTTCTCTCCTTCCATGATGCTTCTCGAATGATAAGTGCCTTGTAGATTGACACACCCCAATTTGTAATAGTCAGTAACCTTTTGAAATAAAATTGTAAGTGATAAAATGAATTATGTAACTAAAGGTAAGTCCCCGATACTCGAGAGCTATACTTTGTGTAAACTATGGAAATTGTGTTGAGTCGAGAAACTGTCTATTTTTCCCAGGACACAAACACCCACCATTATTCTCTGATCTGGGCACTAGTGTCTGCTTTGTGTTTGTGATCCAAGTCTGATCATGGACCACTCTATAGGTGTGTGCCTATGTCAATTCTCAGTACTATGTTGTTTTGTTCCGAGCTTTGAGTTGTTGGAAGGGTGATTTGGCCCAAATGAGAGGACTCAAATTGATATGCATATCAAAGATTGGATATTTGCAGGGGTAGGGGATGTGCATGTTGAAAACCAAGGCACATGAAAACATCAGAGGCTAGAAACAATTGTTAGTATAAAAGAGGTAGAATGTAATAGAGTACAATGTAACAAACAACTATGAAAACAAGAAGGAGATCGTGAAAAGTGAGATGCATACGCGAGACATCGCTCACAATGTCAAAAGACAATCGGGGCAGAAATAAGTGACCATTAAAAATAATGATCAAGCATAACATAGGGCATAACTCACAAACAATGACAAATAGTAGTAAGAAAAAGTGACAGAGATAACCAATTGCAAACAATAATAACAACCACCACTACACGTTTAAAGCACTCGATTAGGTTAAAGAGTTTAACTTCCTCCATTTTCAAACATGCAAAGGTCTTAGAGCCATGTCTTAACAAGAGCAAAGTCACTCCAAGCATTATCAAAGGTTGTCAAGGGACAAAACAATTTTGTCTGTGTCAAGCACACTAGATCACACTACTACCACATTGAGTACATTCTCTACTCTATAGTTAGTCCACTATCTTTATGTCAAGAGACACGAGGACAATCATAGGGGTTGGCTTAGATCACACTCACAATTACACATGCACCTGTGGAGAAATACATAAGGCTTTATCTTGCTTGAGGGCATATAGCACAACACTTGGATTGGTTTAGCAGGGTTGACCACCAAGGGTAGTCCAACCTCACCACACAATGATTTCTCCTTTTGTTATCTAATGCTTTGATAAATGGTATTTCAAGTATCTATAATTTTTAGTTTGTTGCAAATCATTATAGAATGTGTTGAGGTTTTAACAAGAGCGACATACAATGAAACACTTTTTTATGTAACCGAAGCACACATGAAATTACGTAAGCTAACTCGTAAAAGGGTTAAAGATTGTATAGTACCAATCAAGACCATACAAAATCAAGGCAAAATTGTACAATAGTTGATGGCCCGCACTAGGTCATTTTCTAATTCTAGTCTTAGAAACGAAGTATCTTCGAGTTCATATTTGTTAATTCTCCCGGTCTTCGCATCCAAATCTTCACTCCACTATGTCCAACTAAATCTTCATCTCCCCTCGCATATTTGAGTTTTTTTATATTGTTTAGGTTGTTGCAAGTATTAATGTATTGTTTTGATTATGCATGGTTAATTATAAATTAATTAATTTAAAATAACCCCATGTTAGAAACCTTTACATTCTATATATTGTTGTACACATCATATTTACAATCATATATATATAAGAGAGAGAGAGAGAGAGAGAGAGAGAGAGAGAGAGAGAGAGAGAGAGAGAGAGAGAGAGAGAGAGAGAGAGAGAGAGATCTACACCCTTATATGTATAAGGGTGTAAATAGGTTGATCATAATAATTTCATAGCTTGAAGGGTCAGAACCTCCGACTTAAAAAAAAGTGGATGACTAACATGATCACCTAATTTCTTTGTCATGTTATTATCAAACACATATGTAAGTTCTGCTGCTAAGCTATTTTTTCTTGCTTAGTGCCCCTCCGGAATTTGAACTCCAAATCAGAATCTAACTTGTCTCTCCAGGATCAATCGGCCTCGCTTCTTAAGGATCAACTTAATGACAATGAGACTCTCGTGACACAATTCAATAATCTCCGAGCCCAATTGAAAATTAGAAAAAAATGATATGAATCGTAAAATGTTTCAGTGTGTCATGGATTCCAAAGTCTTATAAGTTAAGTCTATTTTAGGAAGCTCTCTAAGACTGCTATTAACCTCTTGTTTTTATAACATTTTATTTTAATAAAATCTTTTCTATAAAAAAAAGAAAAAGTGTATGACTATAGTAGTGGTCCACTCCGTAGAGAAATCTTTTCGGAAAATACTATTGAAGATGTCTCTTATGTACAGCGACAAAATATAAATCCTCCATTTAAAACTATCAACCGATAAATCTATCTATATCTATTGGTGTTTTACTAGTGTATCCTTATCTTCTTTGGACTCATAAAAATGTCTCATGTACTATAGGCAGCGTATCACATCGATACAATTTTAATCATTAGTATTGTTATTTTATTAAAAGACTTAAAAACTTTTCCTACCTATTTAGAGACACAACCACTTTGACCGGATCCCCTTAATAAGACAAACCCATCACCCAAACTTGTCATAAGGCGAACCCTCAAACCAAAAATGAAACAAAAAATATCCATAAATGAACCTTTGTTATCATCGCCCTCAAGCAAGGAGAATCGCATTTAACTTATATGTTTGAAATTCTTTCTCGACTAACGAGCACAAGAGAATTATATTAAGACGAAAAGAACTCTTATATTAAGACGAGCATAAGAATTGTGACGAAATTAACTCATAGGTAGTAAAATCTTCATATCCAATTCCCAGGCCGAGCTCGATACAAGCCAGTTTGAACGCCAGATAGCTACTTCAAAGCCTTTTCAGTGTACCATAGTTTGATGACTGTATTTGCATATCACATGAAGGAAACAGGAACGAGAGCAATGGGGTGGTTGAGCAGGTGTTTGCGATGGTGTTGTGGGTGTTTAGGTTTTAGGAAGGACGGATCAAAAGCTCAAGTGGGTCCTTTCTTCTTTGGGAAAAAACACTTGTCTCAACAACATCTGTTGAAGTGCGTACCGGGAGAATCTTACAAGGGACTGCAGGAAGATGTATATGGTTATTCTGTAGTGGCAGATTTGAATGGCGCTGCTTACTACACCAGAAAGTTTCCTGTCAAAGAAACCCATGTAATTGTTAAATCAGAGGTATGGTTTTTTTTTTTGTTGTTGTGGCTTTTTTGGGTTCAGAAGTAGCCTGTCTTTTAAGGTCTCCAGTTGGATTTCGTGGTGCCTGTGTTTTTGGGTGCTGGGTGGGACTCTCTTTCCTATATTCCATAGCTCATCTTAGTTCTTGAATTGAAGAATTCTTCTCTAAAGTTTGTTTGCGTTGATTTTTACCCCAGTATTAGGCTATTTTGTTTAAGGAATATTATATGGGCATCATGTTGTCGGTGTTTTTTGGTTTGGGGCGGAGTTGTTTTTTAAATCAAAGTTGTATATATTTTTATGAACTGTATAATTCATTCTAGGTATTGGAACGAAGAATTCCACATTCTTAGTCCCTCATTTCCTGAGACTTTATGTTGAGATTTTTTTGCTCTGCTTGTTATGTTATTGTGGTCTTTTGAAGCTTCATAAGATATGATTTTTGTTTTGAGAGAGCTTGTGAAGCTGAAGGTTGAAACTCTATCCCGTGCTTGTTAGGATGCCCGAGATTTAAGTTTGGCTGTAGAGAATTTTTTCAGCAGGGTCTATGCACTTACGTCGGAGGCCAGGTGTTCATGGTGAACTACAGATTGCACCTAATTGCAGGATTAATCACCCCAGCCCTGCAACTGTAAAAGTCAGAAGTATCAGATCTGCTTGCCTGACAAGAGTGTTTGCCTTACCTGATTGGGAAGTTCCTTGCTTCTTAAACTGCCTCTTGATTCGAAAGTTACTGTATAGTTTCATTGTACATTTTTATAATGAATAAGAGTCCATAACCATAACCTGGGTTTGAGATAGGCAGTGCCGATCTCGGATAAGTCCCCGAAACCGTCAAGGGACAGGTAAAGCTGCAGTAACCTGGGGTACCGGTAGAATCGGTTTAAAGAAACCCTGGGCTTGACCGACTGATTAGGTGCTGAGGGAGTGTATACCCTTGGATAAATCCAGAGGTCACCTAGGTCGAGATGACAACTGAAGTCCAATAAACAAGTCACTTTGTGCGAGAACATATTGACTAAAGGAGTCTGACGTCTCCTCGTTTCGCCACATACCTCAAGGGGGTTTGAGATAGGGTCTGCCGGCCTCCATGCAAGATATCGGTTTTTTGCATGGCAAATTGGTTTTCGGGTATACGGTGCCCGTACTAACGAGAAACCAAAAGGATGGGGAATTCGAACAAAACGAGACGAAACCGGGAACAAAACGAGAGCAAAACGGGACAAAACAAGGCAAAAACGCCTCGGATCAAGGCGGATTCCACTCGTAAGTTCAAAGCCTAAATAAAAAATGGAATGCTGGAAATTGGACGATGGAAACATAGTAACTGGTTACTGGTTATCATATATGCAAGAATTTGCTTCTCAAGCTATATGATGGCATATCACCATTCCAATAAAAAATCCATAGTCCTGACCCTTGTGCCTAGGAAAAGCAATGGTGCAGAAAAGATGGAAGAGTTTTGGTTGCCTTTTGCCTTAAAAGCTATTGAATATTTTACACTGTTAGTCTGGGAATGTCCGTTGCCTGTGGGAAACGCTTACCATTATTCAGTGGTCTATGCAATGACTGGCTAACTTTACCCTTGAAAGTTATTGAATATTTTACAGTTCTAAACTTCTAGTCCAGGAGTCTCCGTTGATAGTGGGTAAAAGCTTACCATTATCTGTGGTCTGTATGTTGACTCACAAGACAAATATACAGAAAGAATAAGTCCATAGATCTAAAACATTTTTTTCTTGATATTGGAACCATTTCAAGATGGCTATGTAAGATATCTGCATTTATTACAATTCATTGCATTTAATCCTCTGTTTAAACCCTGTCAAAAATTCAGTTCTGCACTTATTTGCCAATTTTCCTTGAAGGGCCTCATCTGCCGTCATATCATTGCCTTTTGATATTTAATCATCCATAGATTTAACACACTTTTTCTTGATATTGGAACCATTTCAAGATGGCTTTGTAAGATTGTTGCATTTATTCCTCTGTTTCAACCCTGCCAAAAGTTCAGCTCTACACTTATTTGCCAAATTTCCTTGAAGGCCTTGTCTGTGCTCGTATCATTGCTTTTTGACATTTAATCATCTATATCTCGTGAGATTCTTGTTTATGTTTTCATTGATTACTATGATTTCCAAGTTGCATAATAGGAAGTCTGTCAGAGTTTCTGAAATCTCAGTGAGTATAAATGTAGGACTCAAATGGAAACAAGATGATCAATGAATATGTTCGAGAGTGCAGAATTGGAACTGGCAGCTATGGCAAAGTGGTTGGTGCAGACTTCCTTCTTTGTATAATCAGACTTCTGTTTTTTTGAGCAATAGTACGATATTAATGACATCTGGTTGTTGCATACAATTAGGTACTTCATCGAAATACAAAAGACGGAAAGCTGTATGCCCTCAAGGTACCATATTGTGACTATGTTTTTGTACTTTTTCTTTCTAGAGGCTTATTATGATTCTGCTATTGGCAACTATTCTAGGGATGTGCCATTTTTTCTGCATGGAAACTAAAATTATTGCCCTCCAATGAAAATAGTACAAACAGAATTTGTGATAAGGTTTATTATGTATACCTAATTTAGGCAGAGATATTTTTTTGTCTTTATCCCTCCTATGAGGAATCTTCCACATGTCTTTCTATGCTTGCACTTGTGCATCCTACCACTTAGATAGGTGCCTTTTTTTTAATTCATGGCATGGAGAGAAAATTTATTGCCCTCCAATGAAAATAGTATAAATAGAATCTGTGATGATATTTACCTAGGCATTGCATAAGGAGCCAACAGAATGTTTACTATATCTAGTAGTCCATAGTAGCATTACACTTACATGGCAATGCACAGAAAACTGAAAGTGTAAATGGAATTCAATTGCATGGGTTTAAAATGGGAAAACAAAGTGAAAACACAGGAAATTTAAAGATGCTTAAATACTCATAACAACACAAAAATAACTGCAAATGTTCTTTCATGCCAAGTAGAGTGCGTAGAAAGAGAAACAAAGTCCAAACTTTAATTATAGGACATAAATAAAGATTCAATGCTGCCAATTACTCTTGAATTCTCATTAAGTATCATTTTTCAGTCTTAGAGTACACATTGCAATAAGCTCATTACACATATGTCATATATAAAACAAAATTTGAGATTACAAAATTCAAATAGCCTTTAAGGCAGCCATGACTAGACATGTGAACTTGACGCAGAAGTAGATGCCCCTGCGTTTGTATGTAGTCTTTTGGTTGAAACAAGCATGGTTACGATAATCCAAAGCCTCATTTAGGATATCCAAATCCTCTTCACTAAATGCAGGTGCCTCCTCGGCTGCATCCATTCTGAATCAGGATGAATGTCATGTAGATCAATCAGTTGATCATTGTCAACACTACCTAGGGATAGTGATGATGAACACATAAGTTCTCAACCTACTAGTGTATGCTACAAAAATAGAAAATTATTGAAAGTCATAATTGGAAAGTTTCTAACCTTGAATTTTCTTCAAGCAAAGACGAAGGTTGTGGTGGATGAAGACCAAATCATTCATCCATTGTTGGCTCAATTGGTTGTGTTTCTTAAAGTGTATATGCTCAGATACATTCCAAGAGTGCTCACAAGCAGAAAACCCAAAATCAATTTTGAGGGGGCTTTTCAATTATACTTGTTTTACACATGGTTTATTTTTGTAAAAAGCTGGGTTTTGATCGGTTTATTGAAATATCTGGGTAATCCTGGTCAGAATGACACGATACAGGGGCGGGTAGGTTTTAAATGCAGGTACTTGCTTGTAATTCCCATCTTCTGTTACTATATTATCTAATTTGTGTAGAGATTATTGTTTTGTCTTTTTTTCTCATACAAGGAATCTTCCACGTCTTCGTATGCTTGCACTTGTGTTTTGTATGCCTTATGGATTTTTCCTCTTGTAATTTGCATGATTATTGCACTTTCAAGTGTATATAATGAGAGCTCTTGCTCTCATTGTGGTTGCGTTGGATTCATGTCTTGTAGAATAGACCCTCGCAGATTATTTGAGTATTTGAATACTATTGGTATCCACCTTATTTTGTGCGTCCCACTTGTATCTATATTATTTTATTAAGTGTTTTTTCCATTTTGTAATATTGTACTTAATTCCTATGCAAACTTCCTTTTTTTCATTAACAATAATATCTTTTGTTATGCATGTAAACGGAATTAATTTAAACATTCTTCGAGTTTGCAGATTTGTAGGTTTTTTTGGTGAAATTTCCTTCTATCAATCCTACATTATATAGAGTACAAAGCTTTTATGCAAGAAAATCTGGGTGGTGTGGTAGTAATTCCCACAAGCAAAAACTGGAGACCTAGGTTCCACTACCACAATCTAAAGTAGACCTGGAAAATGCAGTGTAAACACTTCAAATACTGAAGTACACAAAGCTCACAACTCCACAGAACAGAATGAGAAAATGATCTCTTGTCCAGCATCATGTTAATTAATGGATTGCTGCCAGAGTTAGCTGCTTCTGGATTACACTTCTTTAGAGAGATCTATTGTAGTTTGGTTCCTTCTCTACTGAGCGCCTCCCTTGCTTGTTTTGCAGACAACCTCAATTTCAGAGTCTTATATCACTTTGCTTGGTTTGCAGAGCACCTCAATTTCAGAGCCTTATATCACTTAATTTTTTTGTTTTCAAGGGTTCATCTTTGAGGCTTTATCAAATTTTCGACACGGTTGACAATCCTTATGAAACATAAAATTATTACTATTGCAGTTACTGTAAGTTTTTGATCAAATGATTTGGAAAACATAGTTTATGCCTTTACATTCACAATAAAGATAATCGATTATCTGCAAGATAACTGAGGCTGCATAGGAATATGTGCTGTGGCCTTTTGATGAATAAACCACAAACATGATAATTCATTTCTTTTGAAGATATTAAATCCTCATAGGAAAATATCAATTACAAGGTACAGAACTGGAGATCAATGTTATAATCTATAAACAAGAGACCTTACTACGAGTCTTGTAACAGGTATCATGAATTCTGTAAACCTAACTACTTTCTAAAATAAAAAGAGTCACTAGATGGAGGTTGTTTCATTTTGGATCCATATTGCAGGTTCTCCACAAGTATAGACTTTCCAAAGTGCGCGTGGCACCTACAGAAACAGCTTTGACAGATGTCCTAAGGGAGGTCAGAATTATAACTCTTTTTCATTATAAAATATTAGCTGAATGGGATGAGGACTTGGTTTTTTCTTCTTCTAACATTTGTTTTAGCTAACTCAATTGAAATCGTTTTTCTTCTAATATTATTTTATTCCATTATAAGATACTAGCCCCAAGTGGGGTATGGAGTAAGTTTATTCTTCTTCTAACATTTGTGTTTAATATCTTAGGTTGAAATCATGAAAAGGTGGAGCACCCCAATATCGTGAATCTGATTGAGGTGATTGATGATCCAAATACTGATCAACTTTGTATGGGTATGTGACTTATCCTCTTCTCATGCTTTTGTTATAATTGAACACAAGGATGCATTTACTAGTGTTTGAGACATATATCTTATAAGTGAACTTACTGCTGTAGATCTTTATTACTGACCAGAACATAGTTGCATGCATTAATATCCAACAGGTAAGATCAAAAACATGTACAAGGTTTCCATAGCATTAGTATAACTATATTTTGAATATTTTTATGTTTGTGTAAAAGAAATCAAGTTGTGCCTATTTTGAATGCAAAAGTAACCTAGCCATATTGTTCTATCCTGCAAATTCAAAATAACACATGACATCGAATTTGGTATTCATTTTATTATTTTGCAGTTGAACTATGACCTCTGACAATAAGCTATCCACCATAATCACATGATGTACTTACCTGCTATTAACTTTAGTTAGGTATGGTGCTTACTGTGCATGCCCAATTCTACCACGAGCGGTTTTTCTCTCTTTTAACGTTAATCATGATCAGAAAGTTTATTTTTTGAGAACAGGCCCTTTTATTTTTGAAAAAACATGGGCTTTATATTGAAATAAAATACTTCTTAGATATAGCTAGCCAGCTCATTAAAAACAAAATTATGAGCAACCAAATCTATCACCGGCTCTTAAGGACCTTAACCTTTTGATTTCTAGTACACCACCCTTAAAAATGGCGAAGAAGATCATTTACTGGGATTTCTTTTTGTGACGCTCGAAATCTGGCCTTTCCTAGCTAGCTCTTCAAACTATGGTATTTTCTATTTACATATATCTATTTTTCAATTTTTGTGCTCCTAGGTTTTGACTTTATGACCAAGCTTAGCCGTAAATTTGAACTTTCCAATCCACCTGCCTCCAGAATACACAAGATACAAGACAGTCCATATATAAAATGTCTAGATCTAATTCCTTCTATCTTCTTATCTGTCAATAGAGCCAAATTTGATTTCAAAATTTCAACTGTCTGGACATAAAACCCAAAATGTTGGAGAATTGGTTAACACTATTTCGCCGTTTATTTTAAATTAATACAATTTCGTTATTCTTCATGTTTCCTTCTATAATTATATTGCTTAATTTCTGGCAAGAAAATAGTGGGGTACAATTTGGCAGGCAAATGATAATACACATCTAAAAGTCATGTGAGGTAATTCATCAAATTTTTATGGCTGTAAATGCAAAAGACAATTTTCTTCTTTAACATAGTTTCCAGAAGATTCCAAATGAATTTTCAAAGGTTATAAAGAAGTCAATATATGCTTTTATAGAAATCCTCTCAACACTGGGCCATTATCTCTGTTTTGTAGACTTCAGACTCGAAATGACTTTGTGTTGTATTACTAGTAACAAGGCTTCTTCTAAAACATTAGTCCATTTCAAGTAAGAAAATATTGAATTTACGCTCTCATAAGACAGCAGATTTTGAGCTACATTCGAAAGCATCGCAAGATGGGTTTTCCTTAGAAACTTGATCCAATTTTCTCATTTCAACTTGCTTCCAACTATGAAAATGGTAACAGAAACTCTGCCAATCATACAAATGTGCCAAATTTTTGTTTCTTGAGAGATATGCTTTCATAATGTATAATCTAAGAATGTCTTATTAGCTTGAGACAATGTCAATACCATACCCAACATAAGTACATTTAAAATATTGTTACGTACATAAAGCTTTCCTTAAAGATGGTATATGGTCTAGCTATTCAGATGGTTTGATGTTATTCCTGATCTAAAAAGGACATAATATTTATTTTGTTTATTCTATGCAGTCCTAGAGTATGTTGAAGGCAGGTGGATTTTTCAAGGTTCTGGGCCTACTGGAGGAATAGGAGAAGATATTGCTAGAAGATACTTTAGAGATATTCTTCAAGGACTTATATATCTCCATAGTTGTGTAAGTTGTTTCCTAGAAAAATTGCATACATGCATTGCATATTTGTTTGGCATCGGGGTTGGTTCTTCCAATTTAAACTCTTCACAGATTGCATTGCTACAGATTGAAATAGCGATTGCCATTTTTTTAACAGGATTTTCTACAACAGCTTATACATCCGTTGTAGTCATTTTAATCACAAGGATAGGATACTATTAGCATATTCAACTTGGATATAATGTAATTATTAAGCTATAGTCTTGTTTGGAGATTGTCATGTTAAAAGTTGTATTGCATCTATGTATAAAGGTCACTTTATAATGAAAAAGTATCTAGTTTGTGGCCTCTTGATAATCCTAAGACTTCAAGGAGGCCATTGTTTCACAAAACGTAGCTGAATGTGAAGTGTGTTCCTCAATAGCTCTGTTAGATCGTTCTACCAAACCCTCCTTGATTTCTTAATTTTGGAGCTTCTGTCTTTCATGAACAATTGTTTTAGGACATCCGTAATTAAGTCAATATAGTGTGAGCGTTCCCAACATAACTCTAAATATACATTGAAAATCTTGGTGATTGAGAATGATTTGAATTTTCCAAATGAAATTAGGAAAAAAATATTCAATATGCGTACACAAGGGAGTTCTAAACATATCCCACTGTTTTTGGAATTTACTTTTACATCCTCTCTAATTCTTGGTGTCCCTATTATACTAGTAAAAATAAAAATAAAATATACATCATATATTGTTATATGTGATTTTACAATTTTCTTTATATCAATTTTCATCTCTTGCATGCATGATCTATATCCTTTGGATTCCCTATTTTTCATACAATATTTTTAGGTGCACCCTCCTTTTTTACGTTACATGTGAAAAAGAATACTTGATAACTTAAAAGCTAACAAACGTGCTTCTTCGTATACTTTATTCACACTCACAATACTATGGATCCACTAACAGTGCTGCTAGGCCTCATTCTTTATATTGTTTACCGGCCAATTTATAAATGAATAATGCTAGTTTGATCTATTTTATCTATTTTGTGTGTTCTGTTTTTACTTAAGTGAAACTAGTTCTAAGTGAATATTTTCTCTAAGTAGTAGCATTGATTTTTTAAGCTTTTATTGCTCACAAAAATTGATGACTTTAAAAGTATTTCTTGAAAGATTGTATATAAAAATAGTATGGCAAGATAATTTATAATCAAACATGAGATTGACATAGTTTCTTTTAATATATTAGATATTAAAATGTAAAAATGTAAATAAAACCATGTCAACAATCCAAAGCACATCTATACAATTGTATCATATTGTGCTTATAATGTTAAGGTATCATTTAAATGGGGAAATATAATAACTAGCATTCCATTAGGAATAAAATTGAATTGGTTTAGGTGCACATCCTAGGACATTTAATGATAATTTTATATGTTGTTGATTAATTTGTCTATAACAATATTAGTAAACAAAATTACAAAGATAAGTACCGTCAAGTAGAAGTTAAAAACATAATTATTTAGTGAAGATATAAATAAATGTTTTGTTACATCTTGTCCAAAACATGTTAGCTACTAGCAACAACACCATTTAACAGTGGTTAGCCAGTAGGTTGTAACTACTACCAATGCCATGTGGCAATGGTTAGCAAATAGGGTGTACATGTGTTTCCTATTAGTGGCGACACCATTTAGTGCCGTGATTAGGCAATAGTCTGACCAACAGGTCCTTTAAATACAACCTATTGGCCAACCATGGCATTGAAAGGTGTTGCTGCTAAAAGTAGTAGAGTTTTTTGGACAAAAAGAAAGAAAAACAAACATTTGTTTAAATTTTCATTCAGCGATTAACTTTGTAAGTTATTTGACAATCCTTATCTGTGTTTTTTTGCTAATATTATTATAGACAAATTAATTACAAAACATATAAAATTGTCATGCAATGCTTTATGAAGTGCATCCCAACCAGTTCAATTCCATTCTTAATGGTGTGCCTGTTGTAACACTTTTTCCATTTAGATGCAATCTTAATGTCGTGTGCACAATATCATACAATTGTAACAAGGCTTTGTTTAAATTACATTTATAGTACCTACTACAGTAAATAAATTTATGTTAAGCTCAAGTTTGATAGCAAATTATTTTGTCATACTATTTTTAAGATACAATCTTTCAAGGCATAGTTTTTGAGGTAAGCTGTTTTTGTGGGCAATGGAAATTAAAAAAAAAACCAACTATATTATCTTAAAAAAATACTTGTTTAGGACATGCTTTGCTCAGAGCAAGAGTGGAAAACACTTGACTAATAGAACATAACATTATTCCATTATTAAATTGGCTGAATTGGTTAGTATAGGATATAAAGAACGCCTAGCAGCATTGTTATGAATGTGAATAAGATGATATATGGAGAAACTTGTTTGTTAGCTTTTAAGTTAACATGCTTTTCTTTTGGTCTCGTATAGAAAGAGGGTGAACCTATAAAATAGTTGTATGGAAAAAGGGAGGTGATTTAAAGGCTATAGAACACCATGGCGAGAATTGAAAATTAATATTCAGAAAATTATAAAAACATGTGCAACTCTGTATGCTGTAAATTTGAATTCAACTTTTATTAGTGTAAAAGGGGTACAAAAATTAGAGAGGATGTAAAGGTAAACCCCAATAATAGGGAGAATAGTTAGGTGTCCACAGTGGTATCTGCATTGAACATCTTCGTATGAGTGATCTCACGTGGAAAGTTGAAGCCCTTGTCCATCACTAAGACTTTCTATATATAACTAGTTTTATGTTTTGAATGCTCACACTATATTAACATAATTACATATGACTTGATTGTATAACTTGTCTCCCAAATATTTGAAATCTATATCAAAGGAATTAGAAGATCAGTCATACACATCTCTATGATATGGTGTGGCTTTAGATGGTGCTTGAGGATGTGGGGGAATGCCATGGGTGCATATACCCTGTACTTGCAATGTGTGGTTGGCTGTAGTCACTAGCATTTGGAAATTTACTATGTCCCTGTCTTATAGAACAAATCTAAACTAGACACCTGATAGGACCCTTTCATTGGGTCCACATTAATGGGGAAACACAATGGTTGAGACTCTTTGAATACTTGAGGAACAACAAACAACAGCTATATGTAACTAAGTTTTCTGGTATTCCTGTATTTTTCTGATAAAACACATGCAATATTTGTTTACTTCCTTACTTAAGCATAGTGAAAAAATCAACTCTTAATAAATATTCCAAATGAAATACCAAATATTGTGAACCAATGAGTTAAAAACACCTTGATCAATTTAAACTATTCAAGAAACTATGGGAACAATAGCACAATAATGTGTCTAAAATTAATATATTGCTGCTGTCCTTGCATGACTATCATTCTGCTTGTCTTTTAACATGTTTGCTGGATTCTGCTGATATGTAGCTGCCACTTGTGGCAGTTTTTAAAGCTTTTGGGCTGTGACTATTTTCCGGTGTGGAGACCGGGCTATGCATTCTTACTGGCCACTCTTTTATTGTAACCATCTTGTTTTGGTCTTTTGATTAATATATGAGCATGTTCCAATCTGAATAAATATCTTCGGTTTAACAACATTTGACTGACAAAACAAGTCTTTTACAAAACGATATATGAAAAACCAATATGGGAGAAACATATCACACCAAAATTCACAAAAATTGAGGGAGACCAAGGAAGTAGAAAAGAAGTATGCTAATTTATGGGAAATACAAAAGAAATATGCTAAGGTGCCCCAAAAGCCACAAAAAATTGAGGGAGACCAAGAAGTAGAAAAGATGTTTCTAAGGCAACTAGGATCGATTCTTAATTAGCATAAATATTCCACAGCTAACTCATCAACACAGCTATTAAATTATATGTAATTTTTGTAGTGAATTATGCTTACTGTTTTCTAAGTAGTTTGCTTAAGAAAACAATAATTTGCCTTAGAATTGTGATGCTTAATGCTGAAGTTGTTGTAGGTAGTTTGCACACATGAATTGAAAGCAAGCAAGAATAGAAACATGGAAGCAGAAAGGAAACCAAAAGTGGGAAAATTCTCAAAGAGTGGGATTGTGCCTACTCATGTCACTAGTTCCACAAAATATTTATTAGCCTTTGCTTCCTTGAGGCATTCAAGAATATTGTGGCACTTGGGAACACTTATACAATGCTCTCCTAAACTTGCCTTGCTTTTTGTTGCCCCCAAATTTGAACTTAGGTGAAAATTTGAGTCCACTAAGTAAATTTGGTCATAATTGATTAAATTATGACAATCCAAGGTTGTGAAATGAATCTTATAAGTCTATAGGTCTCGAGAAATAAATAATTGGCCAAGTGTTGAAAGAAACAGGCAAAGGTGGAATTTTGGAATTTATAGGCAAAAAGTAGTAAAAATGCTTAAGCAGTTCCCAATCCTTGCATCGCAGTAAAATTTCAGGGTTTTGGAACAAATAGTCAATATTGTTGCAATTGCTACTCAACTTCCGATGCTTGATTCCTGATCCCGAAGGTGGATATTCGGAGAATTGGAGGTTTGGAGATCTTGAGCAACCAAGCATGCAAATTGCAACTCAACTTCCAATCCTCGATTCCCCAATAGGTCTTTTCCCTTAGGTGAAGATTTCAATTGTCGGAGTAGGGATATTTTTCCACAACGGAGATTTCAATTGTCAGAGCAAGGGTATTTTCCCGCAACAGAGATTTCAAGTAGAATTGCAAATTGCATTTCACTTTCTGAATCCTAAAATGCAAGTATTTGGCATGGAGATGTAGAAAACCAGCATGTTCCAAAGGCCACAAGAAGCTCAAATTGTGTCTAGCTTCGAGGGTGTTACTGCCCCAGACCCCCACTCCCAGAACCAAAAAATAAAAACATAATTATTCGAGGAAACTGCACAGGAAAAAGAGGTCATAAATTTGAAGGCAGCAGTCAACAAGTTGCTGCGGAACAAAGTGATCAATCTGCAATTCTTCCAATTTGTTTTTCATGTGATCAGTTTTGCAGTTTTGATTTTTGCATTTTGTGCCTTATAAAATGTTACTTTTTCAAAAATTGCGTTTTCACTGAAAAGCTCTTACTTACAAAAGTTGACTTTTGAAGCTATGTAATTAGTAGAAAATTTGGTTTTGTACTTTCTTCTAGTTGGTTAAAAATACTAGCCTTGTTGACTTTTCCATTGTTGGAGATTTTTACTCATCGGAGGGACCACTTCGAGAGAATTATTAGGGGATTTCTTCAAGGATCTTTGGAAAGATTTTGTGCCGTTTAGGATTCTGTAAAAGGACCTTTATAACACTCTTTGCTGGAGATTTTTACTTATTGGAGGGACTACTTTGAGAGACTTCTTTAGGGGATTTCTTCAGGGAGCTTTAGAAAGACTTTGTGATGCCCAGAATTTTGTAAAAGGACTTTTTAAAACCTATTGTAACTTTTGGGAATCGGAAATGCTGAAGACTTGGAGGGATTTATGGAGAGAATTTGTGCTGTCTAGAATTTTGCACAAGATCTTGTCTGAGGAGAAAAGAGTGTAAAGCTTTGTATTCATCCTCATGAAGAAATACAACGAGATTTTATGAACTTTGTGTCATGGTCTCTTTGGTGGTAGCATGTGTTCTTATGTTAGATGTTTTTCTTTCTTTATTCTTTTCATGCATTCAATATTTTAATAAAAGTGTTTCTTATCTTTCTTTTCCCATGTTGTCTTTTAATAAAGGGTGCCTCCTCTTTTAATAGAGGAGGGACTGTGTCCCACACTGTTGTCAAGTGCCATATTTTGCCTATAACAAAATATTTTTCCAACACTTGCAAAGCTCTCTCCTACTCTACTCATATGAAAATACATGCTACATCTCTGAAATAGTGACTAGATTAATTACTTTAGTTGGATGGAACAAAAATCCTAATCGACAAGAGTCTCCAAAAGGATTGGATCTATTTAAATCTGTGGTTTATCAAATGGAGTTCGGCTGGGTTCGAACTCGTCCATTTGTCCTATTCTGTGCAGAATGGGTTTGGCTGAAGATGAACATGCTTGGTGAGTTTGGCTGCATATGAACTTGCAAGTATGTTTCCAATTTTTCTGGGCCCTAGGGTGTCTGAATCACCCTTGAGCCTACCTGCTTCTTTGTTTGTGTTTGTGTTCCTGCCAACATCTATCTTCTGCTGAACTATGTCTGATCGAGTGACTCAACTTAGTCATACAAACTAGAAATTGAACTTGGTGGCATCAGCTGAACTGAATTTGAACATTTTTTCATGATGCCCTTCAAATGAAGCATCAGTTAAACTTGATGATAGAATCTCTTGTAATAGTCGACGAGGTAGTTCTTTATCCACAGAGTCTTAGAGAAGCACAAAATCTTCCCAAAGTATTGCAGACTACCTCACAGTTCTTGAAGGAATTAATGGGATAGATTATCAAGTACAGATTGTAATTGCATTTTAAGTCAATTGGGACCTCCATGTCATACTCATAAAGAGAATAGTTGACGAAGTAATAGTCTATTAGGACCTCCATTGTAATTGCTCATGTAATAATTGAAATAGTTCTTTATCCACATAGAGTCTTAAAGAAGCACATAAATCTTCTTAAAGCATTGCAGACTACCTCACAGTTCTTGAAGTAGTTAATGAGATAAATTATGAAGTACAGATTGTAATTGCATTTTAAGTCTATTGGGACCTCCATGTTGTATTTATAAAGAGATTATTAAGAATTCGTCCTCTCAAGATGCATTGACATCAAAGAACTAGAACAAGAGAACATAAGAGATAATGCTCGTTGAATGAACAAACAAACCATTTAAAATCCACTTGTTAACTACATTTTTTTCCAGAAAATGAACTTGTCAAGAATGTCAAGTTGCCTCGAGAAGCAAGAGATGTTACAGCTCAACTGTTAGAAGCACGGGAATACTGAGAGGGGGTGAATCAATATTCGACAATAAAAACTTTTTCTCCAACTTATTAATTTTCTACTTAACAAGATATTCAAATCTGAAAGTAAAATGAGAGCACACACAAAAATCAAATGCACATAACACCAGATATACCGTGGTTCACCCAGTGTGGGCTACATCCACCAAAAGAGACTGCTTGGATCTACTGTCCAAATCCAGCTGAAAAAATAGTGTTTACAAAGTGTGAGCACCCACTCACAGAAGACACCAATCTCCAAGCCGAACACCAATTCAGCCCTTGAATGCAAACACCACTTGACTATGCAATCTCTGATTCGAAGCACCAACTTCTGGAGACACCAATCCCCAATCCGAAGCACCCACTCCAGAAAATATGCAATACAAATCAATGATAATTTCTCCTTCTATATTCTCTCTCTCACATACTCATACTCACTTAAGAGATTTATAATATCAGCTCACATACATATCACACTCATGCAAAATGCTCTCTTTCTCGCTCTACTCAAAATGTGCACACAACACTTGCTTATATAGAAAGAAGGAGAGGAAAAACCACTTGTGGTTTCCCTAAAACCATGTGCCCATACCATGGGCCAATTTGCTCCAAATATTAAATATTTGCTCCAAATAGCAATATTCTCTTACACATGTAAGAGTAACTCCTCTTATGCATCATAGAATCTCTTACGCGTCATAAACTGTCATAAAATATCTTACAAGTCATAGAATCTCTTACGCGTCATAAGCTGTCATAGAATCTTTTACACGTCATAAAATCTCTTACACATTCCGCCATGTGTCGTAAGATTTCTTGGTGATGTTGAATATTAAAATATTCAAATTTTGACATCACAGTAATTTTGACATGGATAAATATTTTACGAACACTAATGTTGTAATGTTGAATATTAAACAAATATTCAAACCTCAATATTTCCACAACACTAATGTTGTACCTTTAACATCAATGACAAAATACTCAACATCAACATGGAGAAAGTGCAACTAAATAATTTACCAATTACATCTCCATCCCATGAAAATGCCAAATTCATTATTAAGGAAGTGAAATAATTTATTAAATTAAATAGCAGTAATATGACATAAACTGTTGACAGGTCTACAGGCGAAGCATACCCAAAAGGATTAGGATTATCTTTAAGGATTTATGAAACCTACAGGGTGTAGCCAGGCTATAGAGTTGCAGGTCTTTTCTTTTAGCAATTGTTTATTGTAATCTTTTCTTTTCTTTATATCATGTGGCATGCCTATTCTCCAAACGTCCTTTTAAGATTCCATCTGTTGTATCCCTATTACTGTAAAATTTAAATCAAACAATTTATTGAATTTTGGTTTATTTTTTTGGTGTGATAAAATGTTTCTCTCAAAATGTGAGCATTTGCAATTTCTGTTAATCAAATTTGCAAAACATTTCTACGTTGTTTACCTTATTTAAAATAGAAAATGAACTACACATAAATTGTGCATCATTTTCACTCTATTGCGAGGATTGGGAAATAGCTTCACCTAGATTCTGTTTAACTTGTTTTTGACACCTGGATCTTGGACTTCTGTTGATGCTACATGCTTCTAAGTTGGAACTCTTTGGTGACCCTGCAGAATATTGTTCACGGGGATATCAAACCAGAAAACCTTTTGGTCACTAGTGATGGAAGAGTGAAAATTTGTGATTTTAGTGTCAGTAGGATGTTTAAGGTAAGAAATGTTCCATTGTTAAGTGTACAATACCTTCTATCGATAATGATTATTGTCAACTAATCACTAGGACTGCATGTTGTACACAATGCTGTGATAAATTGCTTACAAATCAACAATATTTGTGAAATGTTGGTGCCCACAGCTGGGGCATCATGTTATATAGATACTAATGTTCCTCAGATGATGTACTCAGGAAACAACGATGAGCTTCGGAGGTCTCCTGGAACTCCTGTGTTTACTGCGCTGGAATGTTGCTTAGGTAGAATCCCTCAAACATTGCTTATTATGTAGTTTGTGTTTGAGTCGTGAGGGTTCAGGAAAAAGAATTACATGTGGTTTCAATGTAAATCTTATCTTGGATTCTTTTACTTGGGGACCATGCTGAAATTTGTAGGCTGAAAATTCTCACAACTTGCTGCAATAATAGCTTCCATGATAGAGTGTTTTATTTCATATGCCCTGTGTTCTGCTTGTTGCATTATTATAGTAAAAAGTCTTCTGTACTATGTTTGAGTTCATACATTATCCTTATGCTATAAATGAAAGTGAGAAAAAGGGAATGGAAGAGAAGGGGAAAAAACTTAAAAGATGTCTTAAGTCTCTACCTGCTTATGTTGCATCATTTGTCAACTGCACCTGATACCTGTTGTCTTTTCTTTACAGGTGTGACATATCATGGCAAAACAGCTGATGTGTGGGCACTGGGTGTGACACTTTATTTGATGGTTTTGGGGCATTATCCCTTCATTGGTCATACTCTGCAAGATATATATGACAAGGTAAATGAATCATACCACTTCTATCTTTGGAAGTGAGATGAAGGGGAGGAAATTCTTATTTTATGTATAAATGGTTGTGAAGTGAGAAGAAGGGGAGGAAATCCTTATTTTTGTGTATAAATGGTTGTAGATTGTTCGTGATCCATTGTTCCTTCCAGAGAACATGAATCCAGAGCTCACAAACTTACTTGAAGGGCTTCTTTGCAAGGGTAAGTGAATTGTTTCACGGAATTAGTTGCTAAGAGCTGAGTCTCGTAACTTTTGAAATTGAATATATTTTGTGAAACTTGTTACTTCTGAAAATCGCAGTTCCGAATCAAAGGATGAATCTTGATGCTGCTGCAAGGCATCAATGGGTTGTGAAGGTTAATGAGTTACCCCTGCCAGATTGAGGAAATATTTGCTAGCATTCTGGTTAGCATGAAAATACTACAGCTTCCTCAAAAGCATCGCCAAAATCAGTTTACAAGGATGGGTACACATGCTTTATTTAAATGGCTTATTTATGGCTGTAGTCGTGGAAGAAATGCTGAGATTGCTCAGTAGATGGATCTTTTGATCATGGCATTATTTTTGAGCTAATATTTTGACACTTATACTCTCTGGTCTGTCTCCAATTTTCCATATTTGGAGACTTGCATTGGTAGCACTGAAAGCATGTCCTGATGCGAAGCTAATTGCCAAAGCAATATTCATTTTATGGCATTACTGCACCCTGTCGTGTACAGCCTCAACATGCACCCAAGTACAGATTGAACTTTTAAGCAATGTCTAGTTCCGATTGAAAGCAGTGTGCTTTGGAGGTCTGGGAGCATGGATTTTGGTTTAGTGACAAATTGTAGATTGTATTGGGTAGGGTGTGGTATAAGATAACCTAGCGAGAAATGTGCAGTGTTCATTGATGCTCTTCAGGTTAGAAGTGAAACAATGTTTCAAATTTGTAGACCCTGCTATAGTGAGACGAGGGGTAAAGGGCCCTTTCTAGCTGTTTCTGCATGTTTTTTTATGTGTTTGGGACAGGCTTTTTCTTTATGCTTGGTGCAGGTGGTTTTGGTGTCGGTTTGATTTCCGAATGTATTTAAATAGAGAGATTAGCCATTTAAATTGATCTATAGAACTGGAGCAGTTGATATGCTTGCAGTAAAACAACATAGAAACCTTATTGTCGGTGCTCAATACATATGATCATCCAAGTAGTGAGGTAATTGTGTTTCCAGGTTGAGTGGGGAATGACACATTTTCTGGAATTTTGGTGATTTGTGGCTGTAAATCAAGGTTTACAGATTGAGGCCATCTTTCTTACCATTGTTGATGAAGTGTATACAATCTCAGTGTTGAAATTGTAATCCAAATTTATGGTCGGGTTTCAAGGATCCAAGGCTGAGGTTGATCAGGCACGCAGTGGCTGCGGATGCCAACTAATGGACGGACTAGAAGGCATTATAAAGGCAGAAGTAAAACTGGAAATGGTATCTGTTTCTCCTTGCTACAGATCGTATAAGTTTTTAAAGCAATTTTCCTGTATGACATTGGCAAAAATGTTTCCCTAACTACTGTTAGATAGCTTTTTGCTGAGAGTTTTGTGATATGGTGGTTATTATGGAAATTTGCAATGTCTGCGTTATCTGAATCCCTATATCCTAGATTGTAACTGCATCCAGTGGAACAAGTTGGGGCAATTCAAGAACTTGTAACCGAGTGTAGATTGCTATGCTAGAGGGTGTAGGAATTTTTTGGTGCCATACAAAGTTAATTGTAATGGCGACTTTGGAGACTATTGAAAATTGAAACCATCTGTGGAGAACTTGTATCAATAATGTATCAATATTTTAACTGATTTTGCACATATATATTTAGATGATAATTCTTGAATCCCATATTTGCTGGGATTCAGATCCCTGCAAATTACAGTGGGATGTTTACATGTACCACATATGGTTTATTTTTAAAGACTTTAAAAACCAATTTAAGCGAGACTACATAAAATAGCTGTAGAACTAGCATGTAAGAAAATAATATCATCACAGTCCATTTCTCTCGTTGAAACTCTCATGGAAGTCATGGTTCAATTTGTGGAATCTATGCGAGAAAGATTGAATTGGTATTGATCAAATAACGTTATAATATGGGGGATCTTGTTTAAATTAACGTAATTCATAGATAAAGTATAAAGTAATATAATTGAAAGTAATTCACATTTAATATGGGTATGAGATTAGTTAATTGTTATGGTGTTAGTATATTTGTATGTTTATTAATTTTCATATATGATTTAATTAATTCAAATTGCTATTATATTAGAGTATTTATATTTATTAGTGTGAGATTAGTTAATTATTATAAAATTAGTTTATTTGTATTTTTATTGATAGTTACAAAATAAGAGTATATGCTTAGTTAAATATTATGGTTGTGTTTATTAAATATTGGTACGAAAATAGTTAATTGTTAAGGTGAAAGTGTATTATTTTATTGGTATGCTTTTGGTTAATTATTATAGAATTATTTTATTTGTGTTTTTATAATATTGAAAAATGGTACATGATAACAATATGTCGTACAATGGGTGGCTCAAAAGTTGGAATACTAGATTACTAAGTTGTTGTCCTTAGCGGGCAAATTTCAGATCTGCTCCAAAGTTCTTGAAGCCACACATGTGTATTACTTTTCCTGGTGGGTCCATTCCAAGAAGTTTGTGTAAAAGTTAGTAAAAGTTAGAAAAATTGCTCAAAGACTTCCTCTAGACAAATGTTTCCACCGGAAAGGTTTCCACAAAGTTGCATGGGAAACTTGTCGCCTTCTCGAGATTCAAAAGGTTTAGGCCTCATTGACATTATGTGTCAAGGGCAAGTGCTTTATGCCAAATGGATAATCCGCAGCACAAAAGGGGAAGAAGCATGGAAGGTGCTTTTGCGAAATGACACTTTAGAAGGCTCCCTTTATGGCCGTTTTGCTTGGAAAGGCATTGGCTTTGCCAATCTTCTCATTGCTCCCATCCCAATCAAAGTGGTTGGCACTTTTGTGCTCAAGTATTTAGAAAGCTTGGGAGTAGATCAAGCCATGGCTTCGTGGAATTGCAATGGCTTTTGTGATGACCTTTCGTTTAACCACCAATATCTCGTGGTGGTATCTTGTCATTCAATGTTAGGATTGTTGTTTAGCTAAGGTTCCTTGGATTCCTGCACTTTGCCTTTTCAAGTGAGGCATTTGCACTATCCAAGACCTCTTTTGCAAATGCACTCAATCTTGACGTCCCTGGCATGAGCTCAAGGCTCAATTCAAATTGGCTTTGCCTGATCGTGCTATCATCAATGATATCATTTCCTTTGTGCCAGATCACATGATCCACAAAATCTCCTTTCTTCCGTCTCCTCTTTGGTAGACAAACTATAAGTGGTATGTAGACACCATGTTCTAGTATTACTCACTGGGTTTGTGGTTATCCCCGGATCGCACATCATTTGCCAATGGCGGGCAAGCTCAATACCCGGTGGGGAATTCGATCCTCTCCATCAATCTAGAAAAGGAGATTTGATACTTGTTTGGTCCGCTTGTGTGGAACCCAAAATTACTCACTTTTTGTGGTGTGTTCTTCACCAAGGCCTTCCGCTTGGTGCCCGTCTAGTTCACCTTGGAGTTTCGGCCCCCAAATGTCCCTTTTGTGGTCATCTAGAAACCTTGTCTCACCTTTTCTGGTATTGTCGCAAGCCCAAAAGGCTTGGAATTGGATTCATTCTTTCTTCCTCCCCTTCCATCTAGAGTGTTTTACTTGGCAACATGTTCTTTTAGGAGACAATCCTCGGATGCCCCACAAATTTTCCCAGATTTGGCATGCTTTCAGAGGGGAAATTTTTTCTAGGCTTTGGAAAGAAAGGAATTCTTGTTTATTTGCTAATGTTGAAGTTGACCAACAATTCTCTATTTATAAAAAATTGTGGTTATTGCAAATGTATTGTTGTAGATTCAAGTTCAAGCTAACATAGTGGCAATTGAAGTGGAGCATTTGCAAACACTCCTTCATCATTGGAGCAACACTTCTTGCAATGTTGCTCGTGAACTGCCATCCCTCTCTGCCGCTCCCCGCAAGGCAATGCTAGATGACCTAGAGGTGGTGGCCGTTGGAGCGCTTTCGCAATGTCGCTCGTTCACCGGGCTTGCTTGGTCCCCTCGTGGCCGCCTCCGTGGAGAGCTTTTCCCCTCTACCTTTAGCTTGCCGGTGGGGTTGGGATGCCCCTTTCCACCCAACGAACTCGGTGGGGCTCGTTGAGTGCCCCGAGCCGCACTCGGGATGGTTAGAGCCTCCCGCCTCCGCCCGACAAGTTTCCCGGGTTGTTGTCTCTCGTCCTCCCGGCCACCGGTGAAGATATTGAAGAAGGAAGCCACCACGAATTTGGTTGGGACGCACCTGGATAGTGGCAAAGACCTACTTGGTTTTGGTTGGCATGATCAAGACCCGTTCTATAGGACAACAATTCACAATGACGACTTAACTATTTTGCTTTCTTCTGCTCTCGATGCTTTGTAATTGGTTGTATTACTAGGCTTTTTATTGTCTAGTTTGATTTCGTGGTTTTGGGGAGTGCTTTCATCTTTGTTTTTTTTTTGTAAATTATCTTGTATCATTTTACTTGTTAATATAATATAAGATCTTATTCATCAAAAAATATATTAATCGTAAAGATAAAGATGTTTGATGTGATGGATTTGATGGTTTATTATGTGAAGATATTGTAAAACATGTTTAATTGTATTAATTGGATGTTTATTGTCTTTGTTTAAAATAAATTGTATTGATTGTTTGAAAGTATATTTGAAAAATAAATATGGGAAAACTTTTCATAGTCTAGAGATTAAATATTTGTATGAGACTAAGTAATTGTTATAATATTCATATAAATTTGTTTAATTATTATGTGTGTTTATTAATAATTGGTGCGTGTTTGCTTAATTATTTTTGTTTTAATATACATTATTATAATTTATAGTATTAATATATTTGTTTGTTTATTAATTAACTACTATTGTAGTTATCTAATTAATTTATAAAGTATTGAGTTTATTTTTGTTTGTATTATAAATATATGTACTAATAGTGTGTGTATATATTAATCGTTGGTATGGGTATAAATAATTAATAATTGCCATGATATTGATTTAGCTATAAATTTATATTATGAAGTTTTGACATGATTAACAAAGAATGTGTGAAATTAAGACCTCTAAGAAATTTTCCTCAATTTTTAATGTCAAACTTTACAATTTTTAAATAATATATTAATACTAACATTTAGTTGTTACCCATAATAAAAAATTTGAGTGATTTAATAAAAAGGTGGAGACTATAAACGCAATAATAGTCCACAAATATATTTAAGGTCAAATCTTATACAAACACGAAATGACATAGTAAATCATTGAAATATATTTAAGGACATTAATTTGGTTCCATACACGAGACTCTTGTTAATGCTCCTCTTGCTTTGTTTCCACTTGCATGTATATACTCTTGTTAATGCTCCTCTTGCTTTGTTCACGTATGTATGTTTGCAGAGGATTTAAGCAAAATTGAACTTGTGACCTTTGCATTCACAACTATGTGCCCCACCACCTTGTGCTACACCATTGATTTGGGAAAATTTTGTCATTCGTTGACTATATTGATCCCCTACAAACGTGTGTGAGGGTTAGGTGATCGTAATAGTTTATATGACGTTTATATAATTACGTCGATGACATTTTCTAAATTGAACTAAAGGTCATTACTCTTGACACACGTTATAAAATGGAGGTGCTAATTAACTTAGTCGTTGATGTACTACATCTCCTCAACTGGCCCATTTGGTGTGGTGAAGAATGTTTGATTATCGTTTATTTTTAATTGTTGTCTATTGAATGCCTTGCAAGTGGAATGAACTTGAATAGAAGCGTAGGAACATGCGTTACATTTGGTGATAATAACGAAGATGTCGTTTTACAAATGGAACATGACAGATTCAATCTCCGTGATGCATCGATACACCTTACATGAAAACAATGAATGTTATTCGACATCGAGACACAAAATTTCTTTGCACTTGTGAGCAAGGTAAATGTTGGTGATTGGGATAAACTATTTTAGTGTAGGAATCAACGGTGGTTTGATCCAAACCCGTCCTCAATTTACAATTGATAACAATATTTACCGAAAGGACTATCATTACATTGCCATTTCCAACTATATTATTACAGTTCGATTCCTTACATTCTTACACAAACATAAGATGCTAACTTTATTGTAGAGTCGAGAACTTGAATTCCCAGTACAATTGCTTTGCTATAACTAAACCCTATTTCGCTCAATTTTTGTAACCAACGTGTTTGTGTTATTATTACACTACAAATTAGAATGGGTGTCCTTGTGGTTGACATACACCACAAAATAGTGGGTGCTAATTAGTTTGGTCATTGATGTATTGCATGCCCTTGACCGTCCACTTGGTGTGGTGAAAAGTGTTTATTCCGTAGTTTTTTTGGTCACCGTCATTTATCTACAATCCGGTCACCACTTGTAAACTTTCGGTCCCACACACCTTTCTATGCTACCAGCTTGGAGGTGGCTTTATTGCCAACATGCCATTTTCGCAGCAACACAAATAGAAGTGATGGCCTGTATATGCTGGTTGAGTTAGTTGAGCACAAAAACTTGTGGACATGCCCACTCAAAACTAGACATCGCCCACTCAAAATACTTGCATGTCTAATTTCCAGCAAAGACATGTGAACAGTAAAGAGCATCGATGTCTTGTTGAAGTTTAAAAGTTTTCGATTTATACATGCCTACATTCCACGGCTAGAATTGGCAAGAAGCAGAGGGGGATTAAACCTTAGGCAAATTACGCAGATTGTTTAGGGCGCCGTAGTCGTGGGCCCCAAATCTAAAATTTCCTTTTTGTCGGTTAATTTTAGAAATTAACTTTAAAATAATTTTTCTGAAGACTTAATATAGATCAACCCATTTATAGATATTATTGTATAGTAACATAAATTTCATGCATACACATAAAAAGTTTTGTAATATTTTTGCAAGTAAAAGAAAATATCACATATTTATAAGCACATATGATTTTTTTGGTATTGTTTCTCATTCTCTGATGTAGCTCTAGATTATGTAGGTGTGTAATTTGTTCTACAAAAATGTTAATGTATTTTTTATAATGTTGCTAGTGTATCTAGTAGAGGTGAGTATAATTAAAGGAAAAAAGTATTTGATTTTCTATTCTTACTTTTTTGGGGAATTTTATTATTTTGTTAAGGAATCCGTAGGCTTGGTCCAAATACGACTCTTCACAAAACCATGGGAGCTACATAAACATTTTTGTTTCTTTGCAAAAAAATGGTGCTTTATTTCAGGATAGAGTTCTGTCACCTACTTGATATGGCTAAATCAGACTTGTAAGAAGCCTTGTATAAAATATTGTATTTTTGCATTTTGAGCATCTGCTACATTTACTAATGTTTTCTATCCACAGAATATTTTCAATCCTTCCGTGATAATTTAATAATATATTTTTATTATTATTTTATTATGACCACGATGTAAATTTAAAAATAAAAAAATATAGACATATTTTATTTATTTACTTTATGGAAAAATATTAAATAATTTTTTGAAGAGGGTGCCCACTCAAACTATTGCCTAGGGCACTCCCGACCTTTAATTCGGCCCTGCAAGAAGTCTGCTTGAACCTAGAGTGCATCATACCTTACGTTAACAAAACAAGGTATCTCTTTCAGACTTGGACATTGTATGATACACTTTGATAGTTTTATCGACAACATTGAGAATTATAACATTTCCCAACCGATCGTTACAAATATATGCTTTGCCCAACCGAAAGTATACTCAAACTTTATGTATTTACAAAATAAACGTATATATGACCGTATCTACATTCGCCATTTAAACAGAAGAAAAATCACTCTAAATCGAGAGCAATTTGCACTCAACAACATAAGCAATCATATGGAGTCTCAATCTAAATCGTTCAGTTGGTAGATAAAATCTATGTAATGTTCATATGACGTACCGCTAAAGGGGCTCACTAATCGATGTTTGTTCATGCATCACTTGTTCTCATGTAATTACTCGAGCTTAAAACTAAATATGGGGCTACAAAGTGCTACAAGAGGCAAACACTTTAGTTGGGTTTCAAACCTTGAACTTATTGGATTTTCCACATTTTTTCATTTTGGCCTCTTTATGTAGAAATTACACTCATATTAATAATGTGAGGTATCAAGACGATAAAATGAAACATAAATAACAAATATTATTTGGATAGGAACAATCTTAATTGTGGAATAGGTGTGGGACATGCAAGTATTTAACTCCCTCCTTTTTATTTCCATCTTTCCATTCATATCTTTGTCTTATGTAATAAATTAAATGTCATCTAATCAAAAGGAATTACGTAGTAAAATAAACAAATAACAAATCCATGTGCCTCAAACAATGAAATTAAGGGGGATGGAAATGGCATGTTGTGGCCTTGCATCATGATGTTATACAAGTTGAATTTATGCTCATGTTCTTTATCGTTGTATTGCTTACAAACTTGAGTTGCCTTTCTTTTCCCTATACTTTTCATTGTACATATTCACTTGGAACGCTATGACTTAATGTTGGTGAAATAATTTGCCATGTTGTAAATTATGTGTTTCCACCAATGGTCACGGGGCTAAGCCCCTCCTTGTATATGGGGAGGCTCTCATTATTGAATGTAAACTATCCTAATTTTTGGGGTGGCATAGGTCGGAGATCACACGAAACACTTCACCGAGCCCAGTGACAAAGTGCTTGTATGGAGTACAAGGGAGGAATTTGTAGCGATGAGAGATAAAGGAGAGTTGGGGAAATTAGGAAAGAGAGAGTTATTGTTGTGAGTAGGCACTAACAAAGTTCACACACAATAACTAGAGTAGGTCCACATTCAATTAAAAAAACAACAATGTAAGCAATTAGCAAGACTAACAAACTAGAGAGACAATACTTTAGGTTCATCAATTAAGGACACAAAGTTCTCCTTTGGTTATTCAAGATCACTATGCTTTCCAAGTTGCAAAATAGAGAGAAAATAGAGGAAAGCATAAGCAAAGGAAAATGGAAGAAATACAACTCTTATTTCTTGTGTAGTGGTGATACAAATATCAACAACCTACAACAATCCACAATTGCTCAGAAAAACTAACTTTCAAGCTCCTTGGAATGGAGAAGCCATTCCAATTTATAACATTGCAAATTGTCTTCTCATCTACCCCCCACATGACCTTTCAAGTTCTTATTCCACTTGTGACTTTTCATCTTCTTAGAAGTGAGTAAATAAGTCCCCTTTTATAAATCAAAAGGGAATTTTACAATACAACATTAGAGAGTCACTTAAGTGAAAAGACAAAATTTCATGATTACGTATTACAATGAGGAATTAGAAAAGGGGAGAGAAGAAAGAGGGAGAAAGAGGGAGAAGAAGAAGGAGTTTATAAACTATTTGATGAAGAAGCCTCCTATGATGAAGAATCAACTCCACTTGGCTTCCTCGGAAGGTCTCCAATGATTACGTACAATGAGGAATTAGAAAAGGGGAGAGAAGAAAGAGGGGGAAGGATGGAGAATAAGAAGGAAGTTGATCAACTGTTTGATGAAGAAGTCTCCTCTGATGAAGAATCAGCTCCATTTTCCTTCCACGGAAGATCTCCAATGATGAACTTTGTTCCCTTGACCTCCTTGTTGTATCAAGCCAATGAAAATGCTACCTGCTCAGAATGCAAGATGTCCACATGTTCCAAATTATCAAGCCAAGTCTTATGAATGCTACTAAGCCTTCGCACTTTGTGTGAACCAATTCTCATGATCTTTTACTGTATTAAAAATAGAGCCTCTAATTGCTAAGAGATATTCTAAAGTATTTTCCTTGAATGAAGAGGGTCCTCCTGCAGCTATCTGGACCAACTCTTAAAAGGAAATCAAGATTATTTCTAAAGATGTGTTCTTATGGAGTGAAGGTGTTCTCGAATCTTGCACACTTTTGAAAATATCACTGATATTCGAGATACATTTTCTTCATAGGCCTCAAGGTCGAAAATGACATCATTCAACACATCAAACCTTGTAATAATTGTGTGGGACCAAATATGGGACAAGTTCTCAAAGCAATGGATGGAAACACATTATGATTCACTAAGAATTAAGAGTCAAGAGAGGTCATCTCAGAGACCAATAGAAGAAGAATTTCCCAAATGGCATTTTCCTTATGAATCTCTCTCTTAGTAGCTTTTATCTTTTAAAAATACCGAGAGACATTGAAACAACGAAAGCACCTTAGGAAACAAAGTCTTCCCCTTTTCAATAATCATGTCCACCCATTTATCATTGGCTCTTCCATGCATGGTGAACACCTGAGCTCTCTTGATTGTCTAGGAATCAAAGCTACAAATGGGAGATATTGCCTCAATCAAGGCAAGGATGATGAACATTGGTTCAAGAAATGATTGTACATATGAAGAAAAAATTTGTAACATGCTCTTCCAATTGATCAATGGTTTTCTTTTATTCCTCATTCCATGCAAGGATTTGAGTTGAAGACTCCTTGAACAAGTGAACATCACCCTCGTGGGAAGCTTGACCCAAAGAGACATTCATCATTACATAATCATTAGGTGTCATTTATTTCATGGGATTATTTACCTTCGGATGTACCACCTCCACATATTGAGCTCGGAATCCTTAGGTGTAGAAACGAAAATTTGCTTATGATTTTCTACCCTTCTCGGTCCTTATGTATTTTGATATGGTCTCGAGGTTAGGTGTCACCGCTTGTTGCAATGTCCTTAATTCTTCTCCAACTAAGTCATTTACCCATGGAATAGGCTTAACGGTGTGTAAATGAAACGAGGCATCTCAATTTCTCTTGGTAAGGGACCAAAGCATGACCGAGATGAGCTGATTCAAGTGCTTTAGTAGGAACACTTGGATCTACTAGATGATTAGGAGACTGAGAAGGATCAATCTCACTTGGTTCAAGTTGTTCCATAGGGTGTTCCATGACCTTAGACATATTATACACCTCTAATGAGGGAGATGTTTCATCAACCTCTGTCCTCTTTCTCTTTCCCAAATGAGATGAACCTACATTCTCATCAAAGACCTTGTGAGATGAAGTGAGAGGAGATTGCCTAGGCAATGCAAGTGTTTCTCCACCTTCAATGCTTGAAACTTTCTTCTTTTTGTAACATTTCTTGGTCCTTTAAATTACAGTTATGGTTCTTTTAGAATCCTTCTCTTCAAATCCTCTGGGTCTAGATGTGCCACATCACTATCTCCCACATTTGGGTACTTGGTGGTAGAATGGATATTGGCTCGGAGCCAGTGTACTTGATAGAGAGGGAATGAAGAGATGGAGATATGCGTGAAATTGGGACTTGATCTAGATACTTACTATTTTTAGTAAGCCACACCCCACCCTTAGATTCTATTTTTAGACAATTTTTCCAATTTTAGATTTTTTTCAATTTGTTGAGTTTTGGACTTGAGGAATTACACAGAGGTCTTAAAATTATTATTATTAGTTACAACACTTACTATTTTTAGAATGGCTCTAGTTCTAACTTACTAAAAATAGAAGTGTGCCTTTTGAGTGTCGATTGAGCTGAAATCAATTTTGTTAGATTAGGTTTTTATTGTGATCTCATGCTCCAAATTTTAGGTGTTTTCAATCATAAGAAATCTCGGGATCTGAAAAGGCAATTTTTTTCTGGAATATTCATGTGTCTGCTGTAAAAATTTAGAGCATCAATGAGAAAAAGGTTTATTTCAGCTCCAAGGCATTTTGGAAAGGAAGCTTTAGGCAAAGTTTCATGGCAAACGGAGCTAGGATTTGAGAGCTATGAGCAAAAAGGTGTTTTCATCAATGGAAGGGTTTTGAAAATTTTGGTAGCATAACAACATACCAAAAATAATGGGGGTGTTAAAACATGAAAAATGAGTTGAAAATGGCTAAGTATGAATATTATACTCACCCCCTTCACAAACCTAGCTAACTCATACCTTAACTCACCTTGCTTAACCTGGGTTAGATGAGATGAGAGGATGGGGTTAAAACTTACTAAATGGGTCTTAGACCCCCTCATGTCCCTTACCACATTTAGTAAGGGAAAAGGGGAAAAAGGGACATTAGGGGTGTAAAAATTTTACATGGGTAGGAGCATCATGAGAAGGTGGCATGGGGATTTGAGTTGTGAGGTTGAAAATATTCCCTAACCACCCATGTTGTCACTTAAGTGACACAACTCTTCCTCTCCATGTGGTGGCACATTCTAGTGTCCCCCATGTCCCCTTAGAAAGGGACAAAGGGACATGAGCATGCAAAAAGTGTGCCAAGGGTCATCTCAACATGAGAAAGGTGAAAATTCTTTAAGTGAGTTGAAAACACATCTCTAACACCTAAAGTTGTCTTTTAAGTGACACAACATTATCCTCCCCTTGGTGTTGTAATATTGTCATTCGCCATGCCCCGTTTGAATTAGGCTAGAGGTAAAATGGGACGTCAGGTCTCAAAGTGTGCACTTTTTCCACTTTTGGAAGTCTAAGTGTCACCATTGCATTGCTAAAAATAGCTTGCGGAGTGCCTTCTTGCCATGAGAGCTTCCTTTGGTGTTTTCTATGATAAGATTATATCTTTTGAGGGGAAAACACACAATTTTTAGGTCTTGATTGTGCCTCCTTTTAAAAGTTTACGCCCTTTTTAATTCCGGTCATGAATGGGTTCCTCTAAGGTCAAACTGCCATCGGAGAAAAATATAACACTTTTTCCAACTCAACATATGGAACATGTATAGGGTCCCATTTTATCCACTTTGGCATTTGAATCAGCTTCTAACTTTCCTTGGAAATCGTATAGTCTTTAATTGAACCTCCATTAGGATCGAAGGTCTTTATTTGTGTTTTAAACCAATATATGCAAATCTACTCCTCATAATCCCTTGAAACATTTTTTTCGAAATGGAGTAGACACTCTTATATTTCCAATGGGTATCTAATTACATTCCAATTCCTCCCCGAGGCTTCGATATGTCTAGAACAAGCCAACTAGCTTTTTCACCACTTTTATTTCCTTATACCATGCTAAGAATAGCCCGATATTACATAACTTGTTCCTAAACCTTATTTTTCTTCCAGAACTTTCCTAAAATACCTCGGATGATTGCATAGATCTTCCACACACTTCTTGGGTGCTTTAATTTTTCCCTGTACGTTCTCGGAGGGTGTTCACCAGGTGTAAAAAGGCTAAAAATAACCCTTTTGGAGCCTCTAGAAGCACTTATCTTTTCTTGGATCTAGATATCTTCATGATTCAAATTGGATAAATTCCTTGCACATGAAACACACTTGAAAATAACATTAGCACATTCCTCTTGAACATTATGAGGGTAACATAGTAACTGAGTTGGCGGAGGATAGGTTTACATTAAGCCGAGAGAATGATTTTCAAATGAGGATTAGGTTGTCATGACAATTTTTTTTTTTGAATTTTTCATGCTACACATTTTGCATGACAACAATTTACAATGTATATGATTGTGAAGATAAACCGATGAAATAAATGATATGCACAATTTTGGTGGAGTCTTTCGGTGGAGTCGAAAGTTGGACATCCTTATCTCTACCACCCATTTATTGTCTCTAGACATGCCATATTTACCAAAGAGAAAACCTAATCAACCTCCACTCAAATGATTTCCTACGCTTATAGTCGAGTATAATCTAATAGGAAACTAAGGCATGTAACCTCTTGTCTATAATGGAAGAGAACAATTGGCCCATAGTTGAACTAAATATGCTCATGACATCTTGGAATTTATATCAACTTATTTGTATGTAGTTTTATGAGATCAATGATGGAAAAATGGGGAGTGAGAGGTAGGGGAAAGGTCCTCATAGCTTTACCCTCCAATGCGCATACATGAATGTTCCACTTTTGTTATCTCTTTGCACTTCACTAACATCACTTCATGCTCCCTCCTTTATGAGATAAACATATGGTTTGGGCTCACTTAATTTTGCATATCAAAATTTTTGAAGAGGAAAATTGTGTAGGAAACATTATTTGTTGATGATGATAAATGATGATGATGAGTGTCTCAATTTCACATTTTTTCATCATGATCTCTCCCACCCATTTATTGTTAGTAAACATGTCGTATTTCCTAAAGAGAAAGCTTACTATGTATCCATTCAAATGGCCACCAATGCTTAGAATCGTAGAATTCAAAAGGGATTCTGATGCATTCAATCATGTTTACAATGGAAAAGTACAAATGACCCATATTTTCTTTGAACTTTGTGCATGTTATCTTGTTGGCTAGATTTTCTGCACAACTAAAAACCTAGGCAGTCATGAGATAAATTTCCCTCATTTACCGGTGAGGTTCCCATGTAAGATATTTAAAAATCAGTAAGTATGAATCCTAATAATTATTTGCAAGGGTTTTACTTTAATTACAAAGCTCATAAACCATAGCTTAGAAATTCTACAGTAAGTAAGCAAATCCTTTTATGAAGTTTTTGCGAAGGGGAAATAATGAAATTTGGGAAAGAAGAAAGGAATATATGTAATTCAACTAATAGTTTACAGAGTTGGTCTCATACACATAGATTAAATAAACAAGTAGATCTCACAATATTCAGAAGTAAAGGAAAATAAAATCTTCTAATCTAAATCTTAGATAACACAAAGTTTATCTAAAGATCCATACAAAAGCAGAAGCATATGCACTTTGTGGACACAAAGCTCTTTGAAATCCACCTTTATTCAATTCCTCATCTTTCACATAAATGACATCAAGGGCTATAACACAAAGTCTGAACTCAATAATGTTGATTAAAAATTGTGATCCTTTAACCCATAGGCTCTTCCTCTATTTATAGTGTATAGAGAGCAATTACAAATAGGAAGCTTTCAATGAATTGCCACATGTGGAAGCTATAGAAAAGGAGACAGTTGGCAATCCTTCTCCTAGAATCCCTCTTTGCATGACATGCATGATTTATAACTGAAAATAGAACCTTCTATTTTGCATGTTTGCCACCTATTTCCAAGTAATTGACTTCTTCCAGTAACTTGAAGTAACATTTTTTAAACCAATCACTTAAGTTTTACAATTTAATTGATTACTCAATTAATTTTTCAGAGAAAATAAGAGAAAGAAGAAGAAAGAGGAGAAGAAATTATAAGAAAACTGCAACACTCTTAGTCTTGTTCTTCTTCCATACTCTGCATGCTTGATCCAACTTGTATTTCACTTCTACTTCATCTACTTTAGCAATGAATGATCTGAATGATATCTCTGCCTTGAATCTGAGATGCTTTTTTCTCCCATATGCTGTTGAATCCTTTCCTTTGATTCTCACCAAACTGGATCTGGAAGCAAATTGACTTGTTGTTTTACTTGCATGGTGTTGCCTCTAACCCATCTTCCCTTTTTAACCTGAAGCTTTTGCAATTCTTTTCCAAAGAAATGCACATAGTAGAATGTTTTCCGTAAACAATTCAGACAAAACTCATCACCTTTTATTTTTAATTGCATATGAGCAATTTTGAATTCTGGAAAGCACTCCGGGTGAAGGAAAATATAAGTAAATTCAATGAAGGCTTCAACTGGAAGATTGGGAGCACATGCACAAGCTTCTAAAGGGATTTTGCATGCAATGACTTCCTCCCTAACTTTGGCGCCAACCCTTGCTAAAAATAATTAAAAGAAATCAGCTTTTAGGCATGGAGTTATGCCAGAATGGGTCACACTTTTTGGCTAGGAATTGTGGAAAAAACATGAGGGCAAGGAAGTGGGAAATTCACCCTTCCAGGCAGCCCAAAATTTTCACTTTTCACTTGGGTGAATTAACTTGCTTTTGTGGAAAAAACATGAGGGCAAGGAAGTGGAAAATTCACCCTTCCAGCAGCCCCAAAATTCCCACTTTTCACTTAAGTGATTTAACTTGCTTTTGTGTGAAAAACATGAGGGCAAGGAAGTGGAAAAATTCACCCTTCCAGAAGCCCCAAAATTCCCACTTTTCACTTGGGTGAATTAACTTGCTTTTGTGGAAAAAACATGAGGGCAAGGAAGTGGAAAAATTCACCCTTCCAGCAGCCCCAAAATTCCCACTTTTCACTTAAATGATTTGTGTGAATCTTCAACCTTCAAGGAAACTCCGTTTTCACACTTTTTCACTCAAGTTGTGGTGTTAAAAATCAAAGGAAGGGGCAGCTAAAAGTGTGACTTGTATTAGCTTCTCTTCCTAGCTTTGGCGTGAAAAACCTAAGTCACGAAAGCGTGAAATTAAGACATGGAAGGCAGCTTCAAAAAGTGCGATTGGGTCTAAGAAGCATTTATTTCTATTTTTGGATTTTCGGTGAAGAAAACACAAGCACAAAATAAAATTTTCCATTTTTGAAAGGGCTTGAGAAGATGTAGCAAAAAAACTTATAAGCGCCATAACTTTCACTATGTGGCTTAGTTTTAGGTGCCATTGTTTTTTCTAAAAGTGCTTATTTTCTTGAGCTCTACGCATTGATGGAAATATTTTTCTTATTTTCATATAATCCATTATTGCACCTTTTTGGACCAAGAAACCTCTTGTAATCTCCTAAAGGCATCATGAGCAAATCAACATAAGACAAAAGGCCAAAATTTTAAAGGGGTATCCCAAAATTTCCAAGTGAAATTTTGGGAACACCATATTTTGGAATTTATATTGACATTCATCACATTCCAATTTCATGAGATTGATGATTGTGAAAATGCGGAGACATGCGTAGTTGGTGAAAGGACATCATAGTTGCACCTCCACTATGCATGCTTATCTTCCACCAATATTATCTTTCACATTACACTGGAATCATTACATGTTCCCTCCTCCCCAAGATAATTGGAGAATATGGTTTGAGCATGTTTGATTTCGCAGACCAAAAATTCTAAAGAGGAAAATTGTGCGGGGAATCATAGTTTGTTTTTGTTGATGATCATGACGAGTCTCTTCATGTAACCTTTTTATATCACTCCCACTTAGACATGAGATGCAAACTCCAATGTTTTTGTTTTTATTTAAATTTGGTGACAGACACGTTGACATAATATCTCTTCCTCCCTAATTCATGATTAACAACACCACAACTTTTTTAACAAATCTCAAATGAGTACACATTTTCATAATAAATAACATGAATTATAATATCCAATCCCATCAATCGAATATGCCTAGTCCCTCCCAACGCTTTGTTTAGTATCATGATTGCATCAAACATTTTAGTTTCACCGAACTTGATTTAATCCACACTTAATCCCTCAAATTTGATTAATGTTGGATTTGCATTTTATTTTGGGGTCAAGATGCATCAATATTTGCATTGAGTATCCTACGAGATCGACACCATATTGCATCATGGATCTCATATTAAGTATTATGATTAAAACTTACTTGCATTTGGTAGGTCCTCGCACCACTAACAAGATCACCTAATTTTACATCTTCCCTCAAATTTACTGAGTTTTTCTCTTTGCATGCATTGGTTAAACATTTCATTGGTCGGCTCTCCGAATGCCTATATTATGCAAGCTACATGTTTCCCCATGCATCAAAATATGTTTTGGAATCTCTTTCAACTATCCTCAACTAACATCCATACAGTAATAGATTTCATACATTCAAATTTATCGGCTCATTAACAAATTATAATCTTCTTATTGATCAACAAAAATATAGCCTTCAAATTGAACAATCCCTATATAACCTTAAATGAGCTAGAGCATCAAAGGAGGACCCATACATGCACCAAAAAATATTTTTCTCTTTTTTTAATACCTCAAACATTAAGTAGAATGATCAATGTTTCCAAATGGGAGTCTTAGTGATTGTGTCGACATAATAAACACATCGTTCATATGTGCCTAGTTATAACTCAAATTTTGTTCATTAGTTCCCCACCAAGTAAATTTTCCCACCCTTGCACTTTGCCTTCCTGAAAACCCCTCTTCATTGTCTCTCTTTTTACTATAATGTTTCCCTCCCTTAAGTTTAAATTCTTCATCACATCCCCTTTAACATCTCCATTGCACGGTTGCGCTAGGTTGCTAATATTTATACCATATTTATATGGTGTAAGATAGAAGGTGAATTTATATAATTGCTTAGGGCATATGTGTGAAAATAACATCTATGGACCCTCATCAAGTATGGTCTCAAGCAAAACAAATCATCTCTTTTTCAACCTGAAATTGATATTAATCTCAAATTTATACGAAAAGATGTTTCACCTTGAAATACTAACAAGGATTACCTTTTCAATAACAAAAAGTCCCCTTTCCCCCTTTTATCACATACTTGGCTTAGTCACTTATAACAACAATTTAAATTAAACAAAATAAAAACAAAAAATTCATAACCTCATCCACACCTAGAGGATGATAAACCACTCTCAAATGGTGACACACATTATAGATGAGATTTACAATCAAACATTGGTGGAGATTAAGATGATCAAAGAAGGTAAACGGGAAAATACAAAACCCAAAATATCACTATTTGTGTTTCATTTTAACTTTCTAGATGTTCATAATCTCCCTTCTCACTAATAAAAATCTTCATAGTTTTCACAAAGACAAAATATTCACATTCCTTGTAAATGGTGAAGCATTTAATGCCATTAAAATTTATAGATCATCGAAATGGAGATGCTGAAATGTATGTACTATAAATATTGAACATCTTGGAGCATAAAAATATTAAGAGAGTACACCCTCATCTTCTAATTCATAAATTCAAATATGTTTTTGTATTCACCTTATTTTTCACTTATTAACAAGAAATTTACAAGTTTATGGTACTTCATCCCTAGATGTGCACACCTTAAGGGGTGCGGTAAGATTGAGGACAATTGGTTTGTAGAAATTTGTGAGATATTTTTGTGGCACTTGTCCAAGCCTTCCTACTACCACCTTATGACCACTTGATACCTAAATATTTCCACTTTACACCACATTTAGATCATCCCCTTATAACACATTTAAATAATCTTCATACCTCCTCGGTGCCTTTCTCCATCCTTTTTTTCTCTCTCCTCCACCTCACATTTATTAGAGTAATGATAAAAAACATCATTGACCATGGTTGATGACGTTTGGTAGACATTCCTTTCACATTGAAATCTTTGAATAAGTTGAGTTGTAACTTTAGGTTATGTTCCCCTATTTATAGGTGTCATTATTGTCATTTATCAAATATATCATTGGATAATGCACTCTACATACATTTTGAAAATATACTCTTAAAGTTTAAGAGGTCTTAGGGTCTAGTGGAACTTATACTTGGAGGTCATCATTGGAACATTGGGTTACTAGGAGCATCAAGAATGGAAGTTGAGCCAACAAGGTCTACCTTAGTCTTTGGACTTACCAAATTTAGTCTACTTAGGTATTCTATCTATGCTTTAGCTATTTATACCCATTGGTAATATATTTGTTTGTGTTTTAGATCTAATATGGTCTTATATCCTAATATCCATCTTGGCTTACATATATATTGATGAATCCGACCAAAATTTTACTCACGCTTGATTAAGTCTCGGTCATTATTTTTCTCTCCTAGATTCTCAATGTTATTAATTTTTCAAGTATATCTTTCTTTTCTTCCACCTATATAACCTATGAAGGTTATCTTTCTCTTCCTACCATAGAACACTTTTAGTGCTCAAGTGTAAAAATATGAATGAGTTTCCTTCCAAATCCAAACCTTATATGTAAATTGCAATATGACCACTTCTAACTCTAATAAAAATATGCATCTAATGCTTCTTCTAGGGTTTTCACTTGATCACAACTTAAAAAAACCTTATATTAATGAAGAATTGGAGAAAAAGAGTAAACATGGTGATTATGTAGAACATATAATTGTAGTACAACATTTCATTCAAAAATTTCTTCAATATGATGGAGAATATCCACACGCTATCTAAAAGTGTATGGATGAGATCATCAACGTATATAATCTTGTCATAAACATATTTTTAGTCATCGGGAAAACTAAAATGAGACTTTCCCTTTATTTTCATAATCTACAATTCCTTTAATTTCTTCAACCTTGTCATGTGATAACCTTAAAAATACACCTCCTCAATCCAATAATGCTAATCGAAGCCCCATATGGATTCTCGTTAGTGCGAAATCACAACACCTCGAATGTCTACAACTAGATGGGTTGAGGCTCGTAGTGTTATAAAACAACATGGAGCATCTCTCAAAGTGTGGGACCTTGCGAGTTGAGAGAGCTCTCTGGATTGAGGCCGGTTCCTATTCCTCTGTTCAGGTGCATACAATTAAATTGCAGAGGATCTATTCTAAATCTACTCTATTCTACCAAGGAGACAGGGAGAGGAGAAGATGCAAGAAAATAAACTAAGCTAATGAGGTGATGCACCAAAGGAATGTTAAACATTCGTTTTGCAATTTAACACAGACCACGGAAATGCAATGCAAACACCATGCATAGATGACCAAATTGTAATAAGAGATTAGAGAGACAACAACGAATACATGAGAGGGTCGAGAATCATCCACAGACATATATATTATTGCTCAAGAATTGATATAGTGTGTAGCAAAGGCCAAGAAGCAAAAATTGCATTACTGACCCGAATTAGAGGTTAGGAAAGCTCCACAAATCCTTCTACGAGCAAAAGAAGGGAGGGCATAAAACGAAATGTCCAAACCCTTTACAATGAGCCCCGACCCTTCTTTTATAGATTTAGCACAAAGGGAAGAAGGAGAGAGAAGCGGAAAATTAGTTTGAAGCTCAACCACCATCATCAATGCCTCCTACAAATCTGCCCCAAATAAGTCATGTCTACATCAATTGTTTGTTCGACGCCTCGAAGGAAGGGAATGACAGATCAAATCAAATCTGATCTGGTTGTTGGGGTAAATAGATCTTGTATTAATGACACGAAGACATTTATTCATTTTTCCCCACCTAACCTCTCCAAAATTAAAGTTTCAGATATCCATGGTGTAGACGAGGCCGAGATCTTTCCAATGGTGCCAAATTTGTCATATTTCGAGCATTGAGTCAAAATATATGCCCATTTGAAATTTGAATCGGTCTATACAAAATGGCGGGAACCAGCTACCAAAATGGGCCCCTTTTGAAATCAAACATGTGGAGGGCTGGCGCATGTCTGGGGGCTACCTTTGTATTTTGATTTTGAAGTTGTGCCAAGATGACACTTGGCATCTTTTTGCGCTCGCTTAGTTTCCTCTTGCTTTGGCTAAGTCCTTTGCTCAACAGGGTCATATATATGACTAGGGACACATAGAGGCTTGACGCTTGTTTGGAAACCTTCCCCCATTTTACTCTTGAATTAGCGCCGTGCTGACACTTGGCTCCCTCCGCTGTCCTGCCTCTACTTTGACTATTCAACCCCGACCCTGTCCCTTTCTTTGGACCTAGGACATGTGGAAGGTCCACGTTCATTTGGAAACCCGCTCATAATTTTGCCTTTGGAGATGTGCCGGGTTGACACGTGAAGCCTCCACGGGATCTTGTAATTTTCAACACCGCTCTTACTTTTTGGCCCCTGAACACGTGGCAGTGGCGCTCATTTGAAAATCACCTTTTGGGCTGCACTTTGAAATTGCGGCCATGAAACACGTGGAGCCATCCATAGCCTCTCTATACTTATTCGATTTTAGGCCCGCCCTATCCACCTTTTTTTGAATTTTAGCTGTTGACTCTACCCCTCTTTGGGTTTGGGACATGTGGAGGGCTGGTGTAAGTTTGAGTCACCTCCTTGGGCTCCCGTCTTGAAATTACGTCGAGTCGACACTTGGCACCCTCTGTTGAGTCGAAGAATTTTCAACGGCCGATGCAAATTTTGGGGTTCTTGATGCGTGGAGGCTTGGCACTTGTTTGAGTCTTTGGCTTGGATTTTAATCTTTGGAGGTGCACCATTTGGACACTTGGTAGCATCCATTGTTTCCTCCATACTTAGTCATTTTTGGGGCTCGTTACGAGTCATTTTAGAGCCCGACAACTTCGAGCCTTCACTGTCCCTTTTTCTTTGAGCCTCGGCTTCTTTGACACTTGTTTTCTCCTTCCCCGACCTTGCCATTTGACTTTAGAGCCCGCATGCAACCTATTTTCTAGATTTGAAGCACGATTCGCTCGACAGAGCCATTTTTTTGAATTTCTTCTTACACGAGGTCATTTGATCATTTTTTCAGGGACAAAAATAGTGATAATAATTTGGCGACTCATAGGAGAATCACTGCTAGATGAAGAGATCAGTAGCTTTGAAGCATCCATTGGGCGTGGGGTCAAGAATGATGGCCCGACATCGATCCTGCCTCGATCCATGAGCCCGATTGTTTGCACTCTCCATTTTCATAAGAAATCTTGAAACAAGGCTTCTGAGAGCAGAATTTTTTTGACCCCGAGGCTTTCATCTATCCCTAAATGGACTGCCTCAAAATCAGCTTTAGTTGCTCTGCATTTGTTTCTTTTGAAACTAGTGTCTATTACAGAAACTAAGGATATTTTTTCCATGAATACTGAGGGCACAGGCCTCATGCACCTCCAGAGCAATATGAACAAAACTTATGTACAAAGACAAAAATCATACATGCTTCAAATGAGACATGCAGAGTGTGTAAGGCACTTCTTCTCTACTGAAAGCAAATCTACTCCTACTCCTAAACTAACCAGAGAGAGAAGCTAAACAAATCCTGCTATAGGCAGGGAGAAGTAGCTTCCTTTCTCAAAAGGGGCAGCCATGCAAATGATTTGACACTGAATATGGCTTCCTGTATGAGTGAAAAACTGACAATAAGCCATTCCTCCACCCAAATCATCAAGGTATCAACATCAACCAAAAATACCTCCTCAAGTTGATTGGTATTGGATTCCTAGAGGTGTTGATGGTGACCCTTGGTGCTTTGAAACTCATCCTCATGCCTTGAAGTGGGCATGGCTAGTTCTGGCTTCTCTCTTGGCTCCAATGAAGCCAAGTACCTGATTGGGTACAGTCTGATACTTTGAATGTGCCCCTCGTTTTGAATTTTAACTCCAAGAATGGAGTTTTCTTGTGGACCCTCTTGGATGAATGGTGTGAGAGAGATGATGACATCCTCTTGCTTTTTTCCTTCCTCCTCCTTTGAAGAACATGGAAGATCATGGTCTTCCAACCTTGGTTTCAGAGAGCCATTATGAAGGGCGATCATTGCACTTGTATGTTCCCTCCTTCATGACAACATGCTCATATGCTTGGAAGGTGGGTGATGGAGGAGTAAATGATGTGATCTCCATGGGCTCTTCTCCATCAAAGCAATCCTCCAAGTCAGACAGACAGTATGTCTCCTTGTTGTCTTGTTGCATGTGCTCTACCTCCTCCATGGCATCCTCCTGATTTGTAACTTGCTCATCATGGTCTCCCTCTTCCTCAAACATGAAGTTTGAAATTTCAAACTCCTCTTCAAAATTAGAGACTGAAGGGGATTAAGTGGGAGGAAAAACTAAAGGTTCTTCTCAGTAGCTTTCCACACACTTGGAGCCCCTGAAACTATATGGTCATCCTCCACGACCAGGATGTACTCCTCTTTTTCTGGATTTGGAGTAGCCACTTCTTCTCCTGCTTGTGTTGTAGCTGGAGCTTCCACCACTTGTGGTTTGACCTTAACCTCCTCCATAGGTTTAACCAACAAGGGAATCTTTGTAAACTCAAATCTAGCAGCCCAAGTCTTCATATTTTCTATCACCTCTTCTCTGTTGGGTTCTTCTACTTGATGTTCTCCTTGGCTATTTTTTGGAGTCTCTTTCCAACATGGACTTGGGAAAGTAGGAGGAGTGGGATTGAAATGGGGTGGAAGATCAGGAGATGGAGAAAATAAATTAACACTTGGGGCAGCAGATGAGGGGTTTGGCTCTTGATCATGCTGAACTGATAAGGTTTGAGAAAGAGAAAATGAAGAGCTAGGAGGTGGTGGACTTACCCATTGACAAGGTTATCTTGTGTCCAACTCATAAGCCTCAATATCCTCAATCCAATGTGCAAGTTGAGGCATCATTTCAACCATGAAGTCAATCTTATTGTGAGGGTCAGTAATGTCTTGGAAAAGGGCCTCCCTATGGACAAGGTGCCCTGCAACCAATCCTGTATGCCTTCATCTGTGATGTATCCCTGGAATGCACCATGCTAGCCTCCATTTTTTTGAATCTTCTCCAACAAACCAACATTCTCCACATAACTCGCTCACCACCGTGTATGCATCCATTTGTTCTTGATAAGCTCCATGGCCAAACCGAATTTGACCCCGCTCATATGGGTAAGCATAATGGTCCTAGATATGATTATAATGCTGATCTGGAGGAGTTGGGAAATTCTTTGGAGGCGGAGTGCACTTTATTGTAGGTGTGAATTACATGAAGAGAATGAAGTCAAGATTACAAAACTTCATGAACTAGAAGAAAAATGGGAGATATGGAAAGAAAAGTGCATGAAGGTGGGTGGAAATGGATGGAAAAGGTCTATAACTTCAGATATGGGGTTGTTGACCGAGATCGAGTTGCCATATGTGCTTTGAATGTGCCTCAAAATGCTGAACCTTAATAGTAACACACCAACCTCGCTAATATGAAGTGGTACGGTGCTTGAGACCTATCCCACCTGGACGTGACAAAATTGTTAGTGTGGAAGAACAACACCCCCAAATGTTTGCAACCGGATGGGTTGAGGATCTCAATGTGATTTCACAACATGGAGCATATCTCAAAGTGTGGGACCTTGCGAGTTGAGAGAGCTCCTCGGATTGAGGCCGGTTGCTATTCCTCTGTTCAGTGCATACAATTAAATTACAAAGGATCTATTATAAATCTACTATATTCTACCAAGGAGACATGGAGAGGAGAAGATGCAAGAAAATAAACTAAGCTAACGAGGTGATTGTAGTGCCAATTTTTCTAGCCTCAATTACCTGTTGAATTCTTAACCCATAGTTGTGACTTAACATGGTTTTGACATAAATTTTGACGTTATGATATGTTGGTTGGCCTTCATGGACATGTATGGTGAATTGGGGTGTGAAACGCCAATTTGACTAGATTAATAGATTGACACTCTTTATTTGAGATTGTGGATACTAACACTTTTCTATGCGATTTGGGCCTAATTCCTATATGTTGGATAATTAGCTTAGTCACGTACCTTGATTTTGTAACGTAATGTTTTGCTGATAAGGATACATGATGGCATGGTGATATGACATTTGTATGTATTGTAATACCTAACATACGAAAATATTATGGAGTTTTAGGATTAACCTTGTATATTATGGAGTTTTAGGATTAACCTTGTATGGAGTTTTAGGATTAACCTTGTATGAAAATATTACACTTCTTTCATTGTTTTCCTTCCATGTGAAATTTAATGAGTTGTTCTTATTAATAAATCATACTTGAATAGGTAATCTCCTTTGAAATTTTTAAGACATAAGTCTCTTTTCTTGTTGGAAATACCTTGTTACATTTCTTTTATCTCAAAATATGTAAATCATCTTAACATAAATAGTTATAGAAAAATTTGTAAGTTTTGTCTTTCCAAGCTAATAAACTAGATTGAAGTTTTCATAGTATGAAATATTTATTTCTTTTGCATTGTGTACAAGATATTAAAATATATATGTACCCAATATAGTTTTATTTTAAGGTTATTATATCTTACTTAAACAAAATAATATTTATAATGTTATATGAATATACTTTGTGAATCAATGTATTAAAATACGTTAGGACATATATTGTGCTATTCTATTTATATATATGTACATATATATAATATGTGTACATATATATAATATGTGTACATATATATATAATATGTACATATATATATATATGTATATATATATATATGTATATATATATATATATATATATATATATATTTGTATTATTAAACTATTAAAACTGTAAAGAAAATAATGTTAAAAAAAAAAAAAAAGGGAGGGCAACCCCTCCCCACTCCCCACGCAGCTTCCACATCCTCGCAACCCTCTCCTCTCTCGTCCTCCTTGCGCCGCTTGTCCCCCTTTCCTCCTCGCCGTCCACCACGCACCGGTGTCAGCCCCCCATGCACCCATCTCCCCACTCTCCTCCTACGCAGACCCCCCATCCTCCAAAACCCTCCTTCTCACCCACACGGCTTCCACTCCATTACGTCCCCACCGCCACGCCCCCTCTCTCCACACCCATTTTCTTTCCCCAAACCCGCGGCCAAACCCTCCTTTATCACACCGCCTGTTCACTTTAGAACTAGATATTTCTCCTTCTCGCTCTCAAGAAAAACTTTAGAAACAAATAATACAATAACAATAGCAAATACATCTCCATATCCATTTTTAGAGGATTGTTTCAGCAGGTGGCCTTTCAAAGAATGCATATTTACATTCAAACACTTGGGGCACCCACCATTAATCCGACCAAGGGAATGTGGATGGAAGAAACTTGCAATTTACAGATAAAATATGAAGACAATAAGATATCATCCTTTTGCTCCATAAGACCAAGCACCATAGCTTCCCAAGCAACCTGCAAATAGCACAAGAAAAACAAAATGAGGAAAAGAAAGAAGGGAAAAGAACATAAGGAAAATTTAGGACATCTTTAGGGAAACTTAGATCAAGGGCTGAGATAGCTTCTATCCTATGGCTCAAAATTAACCCTACATTCTTTTGGAGCCAAGTGTATTTTAAATGTGAATGGAAAATAAAGTTTAAGAGGTGTGCATGTGGGTAAATAAAATAAAAAGGGGGAAATCCAATTAACTAAAAAGGAGTGTAGACTCATACTAGGGTGTCCCTAATAAATCTAATAATAATTAAATAAATGAAAATTGTTTCGGGCTAGTGGTTGAGTAATTGGGTTAATCAAATTAGTTTAAAATAAATAATTTCAAATCGGTTTTGTATCATTAGTTTTAGTATTGTTAGTAATCACTTTCAATTTTTTTTTTTAGTTCACTTGGGTGTGGGTTACGGTGTCCGAGGCAGGGCACTACATTTGGTATCAGAGCGATGGTTCGCACTTGTGGACGCTCTGGGTAGAACTTTGAACGGGCTATAAATGTTTTCATAATACTAAAAGTAAACAATTAAAATTGTTTCCGCTAAACTGTTCCAGGGGTAAGGTTATCTCTCGAGTAACCGCTTGGAGTAAAATGTTTGCTAAGACAATAGATGGTAGGCACATTTTGATCACTTAATTTGTTTAAAACAATCAGTAAAACTTAAGAAAATGTCGTGTTTAGATGACGTGTAAAATGGCTTCTTGGTCTCCATAGTAGTGATGGATTGGATAATCTTGTTCCCTAGTGACATGGGAAGCCACATCAACTTTTAAAATCGTTTGATCATATAGATAAAATATTTTTTTGAGCTCTTTTAATCGCATTTTGTTTGGGACAACAACTTAAAATTTAAGTAAAATCGTTTCGATTTGGGCCTGTAAAGTGGAGAGCGTTAGTAGGAAATTGAAAATTTTGGCTTCTAACTTGTAGTATTTCTCCATGTTGAGTGTTTGCGATGATTAGATTCGAGAAAAAGGAATAGAGAATTATTTTTCCGAGTGTGTTTAGGAGGTCTCTAGACAATTTGTTCAAAACACAAACTTGTAAATAACATTAATTAGCCTCGGAAAGTATGCCATATCTAGAGTTTTGGTCATCAGTTTTTCATTTTGTGAGTTGCGTCGGGTTCTCTATATATAGGAGAATAGATTCAAGCTATTAGAACTCATTTTTGAACTGGGATTACTTATTTTCAAGACCCTTTTTGTAGCCATTTGTCACTATAAATCTACTGATATACAATAGTAAAACTGTAATAGTTGGCTTCGAGATAGTGCTTCCAATTTGAAATCTATTCGCTAGTTTTTAGAAATGTACGTTTTGTTTGACTCTCTGTATAATAGAGAATTGACTAGGAGCTTTGTTTCACCATTTGAGTGTTGGATACTTCTTTGGTAGGCTCCTTTTGTAGCCATTTTCTCTAGATCGTAGAACAAGAAAATCTGGTCTTAATAAATAAATAGATTTCTTAGGACACCTTTGGAGGGTGAATCATGTTATAAAATGTTTATTGTTTTAAGCTACGTGTTTCTCGGTTGAATGCTAAGACCCAAAATAAATTTTGTGCAACAAGTCATCTTTGATTGCTAGCGACCTTGGTTAGATATGTCTTTCTAGGTCACCAAAGGTCTAGTTGTTGGTTTCAAAATAATAAGTAGGTCGAGATAAGAATGTGAAATTGTTACCTTGATATAGGAAATTTGTTATGACGTTTGATTGGTTGTTTCTTGTCTAAGAGATCCTTTGTTTCTTGGGAATATCAACTGTCGTGTTAGAGGTGCCACTTTAGATCTAATGAAACCCTTTCGTATGAGTGTAAATTAAATGTCTGTATCTTGTAAAATTTTTCCAATATGATAAAATAATCTTCCACGTTTTGATATTTCACTACTATGAAATTGGAGATAATTTGTACTCCTATGATATATGTTTCTAATCTTAGTTTTATAACCCTTTTATAAGGAAATTTACCAGAAGATCTTATGTTCTTGTTATTATTATTTTTTTTAAATTATGATTTAAAATTAAGTATAATTGGATGAAAATAATTTACTAACTTTTCTCTAAACAATAAATGATAAAGGAAAGGAAAGTTAGTATCTTTCATTATAGGATGGTGTTGCTTGAAGTGATATCTCTTAGCTAGTTTATCCTCTTCACGTAACGTAGGAATACAGTGTGATATTATAAAATGAATCTAGTTTTCATGAACTCCAAATTATCATCAAAGCTATTGGTATAAATTTTAGAGTTAACTTCAGAAATGATCTAGTTAATTTTCTTAATCCTTTTGGAGCTCGATAAACCTATCTCCATACCCTAATCTCTTATTAAGTTTTGTTGCATGGCAACTTGGTTAAAACCTTCTTACCTTAGTAATTACACATATGATTTCAACTCTCCTCAAGTTGATTTAAAATGTTATGAGTGATCATGTTTATACTGCTTTTACTTACGTGTAGAAATAAGGGAATCACCCTCTTTCTAACCTCAAATTCGTGGACTTAGAAGAACAATGGTCATGCAAAATTTTTATATATATAATAAATATAAACAACGATATTTTATCTCTCTCTTGGAAAGAAAATAAAATGAAATGAATTAGTGTTGAACACTTTCTTGGTTAGGCATTATGTTGTATCGATGATGGTGTTGACTGTGAAAGAACAATTAATGTGGTCCAATAGGGGTGAAAGTAATGTTTCAAAATCCACAAAAATATATATTTATTTATAAATCTAAAAGCACAATTGTGTACACTTACCTTGTAAACAATAATGGAATATTGTAATTATTTGTATCTTGGAAAACTTGTTATATATATAATTAAACAACGTTGGTTGGATAAACAATGTTAATCATTGTTACCCCCTTAAAAAAGCTAAAATTGGGGCGATCCTAAAACTATTGCTTCAGATGTGATAGGTGTTGGTTACTAATCTTTGTCTTGTGATGTTCATATGGTTTACACATTTAATGTTGGGAATTCTGTAAGAAACTTGGGTATTGTTTTGTCTTCCTAAATATTTAGGTGAGAGAGTTAACACGATTGATAGAATGGTTGCGATGATCTCGCAAATCCGTTATGCTCTTGACTATTAGACTCTTAGGAAACTCCTTTATAAGATTTCATCCACATAGAAGAACTCTTAGTATGTTATTATAATGTAAATGATGTAAGACCTTATTGCAAGGACTAACAATAATGACTAACTAGCCTTTCCACCTACCGTAGGTAGAGCCATCCTTTGTAATCAATATAAGCACTAGTTTTTAATATATATATATATATATATATATATATATATATATATATATATATATATATATTGAAATTATTTTGGGGTCCTCTTCAAAACACGGTTCTAATTTCTATTACCACTCAAATAGGGTGGCGTAATTCAAATTTCTTTGTGTAATATGAATTCCACCCTTGTTAATAAGTGTAATTATTTTATACTTATATCTCTTGCGACCTAATGGGCCAAATTTCGACCAAATAATTGTTGAGTAAAAGTTAACGTAAGTCAGAGATCTTGAGAAGAATTAGACCTTACCTTTCATTAAAGGAAGATGAGTGTTTATCTCTTGTTCGCTTGAGGAAAGTATGGACGGAAAAGTTTTGCATCCCATCATGCTGGTATTTTGTAAATTTTGATAAGTATGTTGATAAGATTCGGGAAACATTCTCTTTAAATGGATTTTGTTTTTGCGTAACTCATTCATGTTTTCTTTTGATTATAATAATTAAGAAATGATAAAATTTAAGTAAAACTTTTCTTATATCGTATTGAACGGAAATTTGTGGTTTGTTGTTTCATTAAGGAGTTATGGCTTGTTTGGGGCATAGAAAGTTCTAAAATTGCTTTGTCATAATGAGAACTCATATAAACCAATTTACAAACAATAATAAATTTAATTTTTCGTTTATGAGACTTCTAAAGCAATCTTGGCTCGGAATAGAAATGTTTTATAAAACGGTACATGCTATGAAACTTTGGAAAACAAATTAGAAAGCTAATCCTAACCTAGTAGTGGACTATATATATTCCACCCAATTTTTTTTACAATCATTTAGCGAACAAAAAAAAATAAATAAATAAATAAATAAATAATGACCAAATTAAGACAACTCCTTTAACTATGTTTGGTAGTATGTGAATATTCTTCCTTGACCTTAGTGAATAATGTTGATTATTGAACTATTTTAAAAAGACGCGTGAACCTTCCTTTTTCAAAAGTTAGAGTAATGATGAGTTAGGAGATGAAACCACATGGAACTTGGAAACTTTTTCTCTCTCATTGTGTGGTATTTGTGACACCTTGGATAGTTTCCTTAAGTGTTCTAGTACACAATTAATATTCAAAAACTTTTAAATTCATTTTAAAACAACATTTATGTTCCCTTCGCTCATCCATCATCTTGGACCCTTATAGGAAAGTTAGATGATGAGGCAAATGAATTCGGTTTATACAATTCCCCTTGGTTAATACTATCCTATTTGAAATATACTTGTTCTTGGACCTTGTTACGCTTGAAAAGACATGTTGTTAAGACAAAACAAAATATTTTAGTTCCTTTAAAAATGACCTTAATGTTGGACTTACACTACGATGTGATACCTCATAAAATCTTATCCCTATCTCTTCCAGTGACTTCCCAGAGGAAGTCTAATTTTAGGAGAGGGGGATGTAGTGCCCACTTTTTCTAGCCTCAATTACCTGTTGAATTCTTAACCCATAGTTGTGACTTAACATGATTTTGACATAATTTTTGATGTTATGATATGTTGGTTGGCCTTCATGGACATGTATGGTGAATTGGGGCGTGAAACGCCAATTTGACTAGATTAATAGATTGACACTCTTTATTTGAGATTGTGGATACTAACACTTTTCTATGCGATTTGGGCCTAATTCCTATATGTTGGATAATTAGCTTAGTCACATACTGTCATCACCAATCCGACACTATGATATTTCTTCACCGGGAACTCCTCGTGCTATGATTATTTACTAATGCACAACTTTTAGTTTGGTGGATGTAATCTAGAAACACAACAACAACATAACACAAGAATACCATAGAATATGATAAGAAGGAATGATGATAAATCTGAAATATAAGTGTAAATTATAATATCAACATGAAATTGTTACAATCTCACCCATGAGGTACTTCAAGTGTTACTGACTTCACTTGCCTTCCAACAATAACTATGGGAGAAACTTCACAATTACACCTCTTAATGGCTTCTTTAACACACCTTCAAAATGATGGCTTCCTTTACACACTTACTCATACAATATTTCTCACTACTTTCCCTATGCTAAATGAGGGGGGTGGCCTCTTTATTTATAGGAATTCAAGCTTATCCACCCTATCTCTAAGATATGATAGGAAATCTCTTCCGGCCAATCATATTCCATGCCTAAAATCTTGCCTTTACATGTAGGCTTATCTTCTAAGATAAGATAAACCTTATCATCTCACATGGATTTAACCTTTTAGACTTTTCCCCAAATAATATACACAAAATATTTATGACATCACTCTTTGTCCTTATTAAAAATATAATATTTCTAATTCCTAATTATGTAGACCCTACTTCTTTACTTACCCCAACTTTGACATTTTAACATTACCGGACCTTACTTACAAATATTTACTTTTTACCACAACATTCCTTTAGTACTTTGACTATTACCATACTCTACTTTATTGGCGGCACCGCATCGATGGCGCCATTATCTTCTATTGACGCTACTACTAATTATACTTAACAACATCCTATTCCTAATACATACATTAATAAAATAGGAATTACAGAGGAAAATTTTAATGTCGATATTTTTCCCATTCTTAGCTTCTACTTCGTCCTTACAGTAGACTATTCTGGTGCTTGGAAAATCTTCAACTTGTCGTGGTTGACCCATTTGGTAATGGGGGTTCAATTCGGCCCAAATCGATATGTACCATTTTCATGCACAATCAAGTTATTTTGTAGGGCCTCATCCATTTGGGAAGAAATTTTCTCTTGCCTTCTTTTTTTTGTATCCGGAATCATATACTAGAACCAAGTCATTCACATGAAATGGAGACCAATGGATCTTTTAATCAAAGTATTCCTTCTCGCTTCATTTTCTTCTTATAGCTTGTATCTTTCGCTATTTCCCTTATTTTCTCTAGAAAATGAAGATCACCAACCTTTCTTTTATTGAATCACTTTTATCCATCCTTTCGCTTTTCATAACTCTCACAAAGTGGGAATATCAAACTCAATAGGATGAACCGGATCAATGCCATAAGCCAACCGAAATGGGGAGTATCCTGTTGCATTGACTTTGATGTTGCCCTATATGCCCATAATGCTGCATGAATCATTTTATCCCACTAATGTACCTATAAGGCTGCATCTTTTGCTAGAATTTGACATAACACAAAATTTTTCGCTCCACCACCGTCCATTTGTGCTTGACTTGTATGTTGTTGCCTTCCCGTGCTTAATAGAAAACTTGTTGACTAGGGCTTCTACCACCTCATTAATGAAGTGGCTTCTTTTATCTATTACAATTTGTAATGGGCAACCAAATTTGTGACAATGTGTTCATATATGAACCTTGCCACTTCATCCATGGAAGTTATTTTCAATGGCCTAGCTTCAACCCACTTGGTTAAATAATCTCCTGCGCAACTACAATATACTTATTTTGGCGTGGGGTAGTTGGAAGTGGACCTACAATGTCTATTCCCCACTTTTCAAAGGGACCAAGTGGAAGAATATGGCATAATGGAGTTGATGAAGTCTTACGGTTACCATGTGTTTGACAAATATCACATGTCTTACAATAATTATAACAATCTCTAAAAAGAGTGGGCCAGTGATAACCCGCATCCAAGATCCTTCTTGCTTTGTAAGTTGTCTATAGAAGTGTCCTCCACATGTACCATTGTGGAATTCTTCTATCGATCCTTCCCTTGATCATGTCCAATCGCTCTCTTGTCTTTCCATCGTGTCTTATTCAAAATAATACTCCATGCAAAATAGAATATGGACGATCGGCTTGAGTAATCTTCCTCTTAGTCTTTGTATTGACACCATCGTGAAACTTGAATTCATTCGTATAATTCCAAATATCTATGTATTCACTAGGGATTGTGTCGAGGGATAACAATGCCGCATTTGAGAAATCATCATCATCACAAGATGAACCTAAACCATCATAGGCTTGAGAGATTGCATATGTATTGACATGCTTCTTTCCCGGCCTATCTATAATATCAAATTCAAATTCTTGTAGAAAAATTATCCATTTTGCTATCCTCCCCGATGGGTTAGGATTATTTACAATATATTTTAGAGCCCGATGATCTATTACAACTATAAATTTCTGCCCTAACAAGTAATTTCTAAATTTCTTTACATAAAAATGATAGCTAGAGCCTCTTTTTCATTCATGAGTATAATTTACCTCAAGATCTTTTGCTCATTTGTCTCGCTCCCAAAGTAAACGGGTGATCATTCCCATTTTCATCCTTTTGGCTCGAGTACTTGTTAGTGCTTTGCATCCGAGGCATTAATATACATAATGAATGGCTTGCTCCAATCTGGATTCTTTAAAACAGTGAAGACACCAGTGGCTTCCTTCATTGTTCAAAAGCTGTGCGCCTTATTTCTTGGTTCGTAAGTAACATCCTTCTTTAAGAATCAAGCTTAGGGTTAGTGGTCATGCAATCTTTGGGAAATTCTTGATGAACCTTCTATAGTAACCCACATGGCCTAAAAATGATCTCAACTTACTTCTATTCATAGGAAATGGTAACTCTTTGATTTTTGAAACTTTATCAGGATCAATACTAATACCATCTCTGGATACAACATGCCCTAACAAAACACCTTTAGAACATCCAAAGACACACTTTGTAGGGTTTAGTGAGGCTTGTGTTTCATCTAACCTTTGAAATGTTGTTTCCATTTGGTGCAGGTGGTCCATCTTGCTCCCATAGATGCAAAAATCATCCATAAATACTTTGATGAAGTTCCCAATGTAGGGTTCAAACACCCTATTCATCAAGCTGGAACATTGCCGGAGCATTACACAACCCAAAAGACATAACTCTATAAGAAAACGTTCCCCAAGGAGTGGTGAACGTGGTCTTCAGCTGATCTTTCTCCGCTATACGAACTTGGTTATATCCGCTATATCCATCAGAGAAACTATAGCATTCTTGGCTAGCTACTTCGTCCCGGATCTGATCTGAGAGTGGAAAAGGGTAATGATCCTTCTTTGTTGCCTTATTGAGCTTCCTATAATCAACACAAATGCATAGCTTCCCATTCTTTTTTATTGAGATCACAATGGGAGAAACCCATTCTGAATTCTCCACAGCAAATATGAATCCTGCATTAAGCAACTTATCTATTTCTTCTTTTACAATTTGGAAAAATTAGGATTCATTCTATATGGCATTTTCTTTATGGGCTTAGCACCATCTACCAACTCAATAGAATGTTCTACCCAACTTACTTGATGGAGTTCCTTGTAATCAAAAGTGAATATGTGTATGTACCTTCGAAAGAGTTGGAGGTAGGATTCCTTCTCACTCTCCATCACAGCATCACCAATATTTATTTGTTAGAGACGATCATCAATTTCTTCTTCAGATAATTTTATGGGTTCATGAGTCGGTGTGACTGGAAGGATATCCATGACCGAACATAAACCTCACTTTCTTCATCTTCTGTCCACTTCACCGGGTACTAGAGTAATCGAGAGGATGTCCAATCATCGCTTTCTTCACTTGAATCCACAGTTCTGTTTTTATGATGCCGAGGATCACGTTTATCTTTACCCTCTTTTACCATGTCCAAGTGTCATGAAGCCTTCATCACAGTAGTTTCTTGCATGAAATCTCCTTAGACATGGTATCCCCAACAACATTAGGTACGCAATAAAGTACCATTTTTCATCACCCGAAATTCTACCACACATATAACACCCATAAAAGATATTGCTACATTTGAAACTACACCTTCGGTTTAGTTTTTCCCTTATTTAATGACCTTAACATAAGTGTTGAGGGGCGATCAATTTTAAACCCAACATATTCATTACTGACTTGGCCATTACATTAACTACATCACCTCCATCAACTAAGACATCATGAATTGAAATACCATTACATAATACCTCACTTATGGAGCGTAGTTATCCGCATCTGCCTCCAAAACAGGGACCTCAACCTCCTTCCTTTGTCGAGCATTGAGTCCACTTCGCATCTCCCGCATTTTCTCGAAGACATAGCTAAGAGTTGACCATATGCAATATTTGTAGGCCTTTTGGAAAGATCTTCTAAGATGGAGTATGGTCCTTGTTCCCGTGAAATCGAGAAAATCCCGCACACCCAACTTTCTTCTCCTATGTTTCTTACTAGTTTCTCTTTTCATCTTCTTAGGTCATTTCCATCTTGGTTATCTTTTTCTTTATTTATTTTTGTTACAAACACATCTGCTTCATTATTTATGCTCTTATCTACTACATCAAAAGAATTCACAGGTGCTTTTCCTTTATCATTATCTCTTGTACCAGATGTAGAAGCTCTATCTCGACAATTATACTTATAATGACCCTTTTTATAACAACCATAATATACGACTTCGAAATATTTCTTTTTGATCTCTATCTTCTCCCCGAGAACTAAATTCTTTTCCTCAAGAAGATTAATAGTTAATCGCCCATCTTCCCGAAAGCGAGATCTTCATACTCGGTAGATGTACTAGGAGAAAGATTTGTGCTCACCAAGAGTGGTTGTGGATTACGACCAAAGGTGTTGGTGTAGGCTCTACTTTAGCAACAATTTCTTTGGGCTCCTCTTCCATTCTTTCTTCGCCTTCTTGCAATCTCCTTTGCTTGTTCAATGGTAGCTAGGAGATCATACTTCACTCGTTGTTTGATCTTTGGCTTCATCCCAAGAATGAAGTGCTTGTAGAGGAGATTATCCATGCCATTCATCAACCCATCCGCTAATCCTTCCTTCCAAATTTGGGCATCGAGCTTCCTCCTTAGCTCTAGAACATGAGCATGATAATCCCTTATCTTCTCCTTCTCTCCTTGGGATAACTTTGTGATATCGATCATGAGATCTGCATATTTCTGTTGTTCACCAAATTCTTCAAGAAAACTTTCGGTTAATAAATCCCATGAGTTTTTCACATTATCACCTAATGTTTTAAACCACCTAAGTGCTTTGAACCATCCAAAAAGGTAGGAAAAAAATCAGTTTATTGTTCCATTCTTATGAGGCCATTACAAATGCAAGATATTTTAAACTCTTGAATAAAAGAGGAAACATCTTCATTAGATTGAACTGAAAAAATAGGAATCTTCCTCATTTTAAAAATAACCACAAATAAAATACCAACTCACAAGTACAATCAAGAAGACTTATGTGCACAAATAATTGGACTCACTACAATAAAAATTTCCTTTACACCTTTCTACAAAAATACGAATGACCACGGTAAACTATGGTAAAACTTGACTTATCATGATAAAACTCGACTTTATCTTGTGGTAAACACTATTCACAATAAAAAGTGAAGTTAATGCGGTAAATACTATTCATGGTAAAAGTGAAGTTACTTGTAGTAAATACTATTCATGTAAAAAGTGACTTTACCATGGTAACTACTATGCACAAAGTAGAAACAAGGTTACCCTCCAAATGTTTTTGACTAAGTGGGAATATCTTTCCGAGAAAATCCACCAACGCCGAATGGTCCCGCAATGGAACCAAAATGTCATCACCAATCCGACACTATGATAATTCTTCACCGAGAACTCCTCGTGCTATGATTATTTACTAATGCACAACCTTTAGTTTGGTGGATGTAATCTGGAAACACAACAACAACATAACACAAGAATACCATAGACTATGATAAGAAGGAATGATGATAAATCTGAAATATAAGTGTAAATTATAATATCAACATGAAATTGTTACAATCTCACCCATGAGGTACTTCAAGTGTTACTGACTTCACTTGCCTTCCAACAATAACTATGGGAGAAACTTCACAATTACACCTCTTAATGGCTTCTTTAACACACCTTCAAAATGATGGCTTCCTTTACACACTTACTCATACAATATTTCTCACTACTTCCTCTATGCTAAATGGGGGGGGTGGTCTCTTTATTTATAGGAATTCAGGCTTATCCACCCTATCTCTAAGATAGGATAGGAAATCTCTTCCGCCAATCATATTCCATGCCTAAAATCTTGCCTTTACATGTAGGCTTATCTTCTAAGATAAGATAAACCTTATCATCTCACATGGGTTCCACCTTTTTAGACTTTTCCACAAATAAAATACACAAAATATTTATGACATCACTCTTTGTCCTTATTACAAATATAATATTTCTAACTCCTAATCATGTATACCCTACTTCTCTACTTACCCTAACTTTGACATTTTAACATTACCTAACCATTTACGAAAAATATTTACTTTTTACCACAACATTCCTTTTATACTTTGATCACAGTTACCATACTCTACTTTATCAAGGGCACCCATCGATGGTGCCGTTATCTTCTATTGGACGCCACTACTAATTATACTTAACAACATCCTATTCCTAATACATACATTAATAAAATAGGAATTACGGAGGAAAATTTTAATGTCGACAAATTACTTTGATTTTGTAACGTAATGTTTTGTGATAAGGATACATGATGGCAAGGTGATATGACATTTGTATGTATTGTAATACCTAACATACGAAGAATTGTGTGAGATTGTGCATTCCACATTGATGATGGTGATATAGTTAATTTACATGTTTGAATTTATTCGCTTAGTGAGTAGTTAGTTTACTCTTGTATTGGACAGGTGCGTTTAATGTGTGCAATGAGTGTGCAGGTGACAGTCACGGGAGAACGTGGGACTTAGGAGAACTATGCAAATTTGCACAAGCAGCCTGAGGCTAAGCCCTAACCATGTTTATTGCTTGAGGCCTTAGCGTTAGAATTATTGTTTTGGGCACCATGGGTGACCCTCATTTGTAATGCAATATGTCTTGTAATTATTAATTTTGCTTAGGGTGTTTAGTTTGTGTTGTAAACTTGTTTTGAGGGAAATAATAACCCCACTTGCATTAAGTTTTGAATTAGATTAATGATGTACTTAATCTAGAGGGTTAGGGGTCACATGTGAACCCTTGGGTGGTCCCCACACCCTTGACCATTGTGCCAATTTTGCCAAACCCGAAATTGGGTTATTTTGGGCATTTTTAGGGACCCCCTTTTTTAATTTGGGGGTTCCCTTAACATAAAAATGAGCGCTTCGACCATACCTAATAGGTAGGGGCTTATTTCCAAGGCTAGAGAGAGAGTTTTCCTCCCTTTTGCCTCTTCTTTGGTCACATCCATGTAAGGGGTATGGATTAGTGTGCTTTGTTAAAAGTTGCACTTGATTTGTTTTGTTATCAATTTAGGTAATTTGGGAGAAGAGGGAAAAAGGTATTTTACTGTTTTCTCTCTTTTGTTTTGACATCTTTGACCTTGAAGGAGGAGAGGGGTGACACATGTCACCCCCTCATCTCGTGAGGATTTTTTGCTCCTCTTCAAATTCTCCCTCACGGGAAAAGAAAAGAACTTTTTTTGGAGCTTTTGCTTGGATGCTTGTGGATTTGGAGCTAGAGTTCTCTTGAGTCAAGAAGTGGAAAAGATTGAAGTTGGAAAGCCTTTTGGAGAGCTTTCTTTGAGGTAGATCTCTTAAGCCTTATTGTATGTGTTGTATTCATGCTAGTTGTTAGATTTGTTTACTTTGAAATGTGGTTGTTGCATGTGGATTTTTATTTATTGTTACTTGTTTTTGCTCCCTCCATCATATGACATGATGGAGTTTTGGAGTTGTGGGGGAAGAGAGAGGGATTTTTCCCTCTCAATCCTCATAGGCTTGATAGGAAAGCCTTGTAGGATTTAGTTTTTCCCCCTCAAATGGTTGAGGTGGGGAAGTTGGTTCATTTGGCTTGAACCTCCTTCCCCATTCTTGGTAAGGAAACCCCTTTGGGGTTTGAAAATCCTTCCAAGAAGGATTTGGTGAAAGGGAGGAGAAATAAGGAGGGCTTGAATGATTAGGAGAAATAAGGAGGGCATGGAGATCTTGATTTAAAGCAACTATTGTTGGTTACAATTTTGGAGAACTTATCTTCTCTCTTCCCCATTGGTTTTAGAGGTAGAACTTGGGTTCTCCTTTTTGTAAAAAATAAATAAATTGGAGTCTTGTTTATACTTGTCTTGTGTTTTCATGTGGAGGTATCATTGTTTGTTCACCCTCATTCTTGTGCATAGTTGTGGATTTTGTCCTCTTTCCCATGGGCTTGGGGGAGGCTAGCATGCATTCCAACCTTGGAAAGACATGTAATGATGCCTAAAGGTTGGGTGGTTAACAAGCCATGATTCTCTTGGAGTTAGATCCTTGTAAAGCATACAAAGTTGGAGCCTTGAGCTTGGGGTTTGCTAGAGTATTTTGGTGGCATGGTCTTTTATTTGACTCTCTTCTTGTCTTGGAAATTTCCCTCTTGAGAGTTGAAATTCTCATGTAATCTTGATTTAACATATGTTGTTGGGATATTGCTTCATTCTTGAAAAGAGAACTTGATTGTTTGGACCCTTATGTATTTTAAACATTTTGGAATCATGGTGTGGTTGAGAGCTCAAGCTCCTTGGAAAGCAATGTTGTAACAAGTTTGATCCATTTAATAGGAAATTGATGGCAGCCTTTTTAAAAGAAAGTTAGTATATTATGGAGTTTTAGGATTAACCTTGTATGGAAATATTACACTTCTTTCATTGTTCCCTTCCATGTGAAATTTAATGAGTTGTTCTTATTAGTAAATCATACTTGAATAGGTAATCTCCTTTGAAAATTTTAAGACATAAGTCTCTTTTCTTGTTGGAAATACCTTGTTACATTTCTTTTATCTCAAAATATGTAAATCATCTTAACATAAATAGTTATAGAAAAATTTGTAAGTTCTGCCTTTCCAAGCTAATAAACTAAGATTGAAGTTTTCATAGTATGAAATATTTATTTCTTTTACATTGTGTACAAGATATTAAAATATATATGTACCCAATATAGTTTTATTTTAAGGTTATTATATCTTACTTAAACAAAATAATATTTATAATGTTATATGAATATACTGTGAATCAATGTATTAAAATACGTTAGGACATATATTGTGCTATTATATATATATATATATATATATATATATATATATATATATATATATATATATATATATATATATATATATATATATATATTATTAAACTATTAAAACTGCAAAGAAAATAATGTAAAAAAAAACAAAAAAAAGGGGAGGGCCGAACCCCTCCCCACTCCCCACGCAGTTCCACCTCCCTGCGCAGCCCTCTCCTCTGTCCTCCCCAGTGCTGCATGTCCCCTTTCCTCCTCGCTATCCACCACACACCGGTCATGCCCCCCACACACTGTCTCCCCTCTCTCCTCCTACGCGGACCCCCATCCTCCAAAACCCTCATTTTGCCCCACGCGGCTTCCACTCCATTACCTCCCACACTATCGCCGCCCCCTCTCTCCACACCATTTTCTTTCCCCAAACCCGCAGCCAAACCCTAATTTATCATGCCACCTTGGTTCACTTTAGAACCAAAGATTTCTCCTTCTCGGGCTCTCAATCAAAACTTTAGAAAAAAATAATACAAGACAATAGCAAATACATCTCCATATCCGTTTTGGAGAGATTGTTTGAGCAGTGTGGCCTTTCAAAGAATGCATATTTACATTCAAACACTTATGACACCCACCATTAATTCGACCAAGGAATGTGGATGGAAGAAACTTGAATTTTACGGATAAAATATGAAGACAATAAGATATCATCCTTTTGCTTCATAAGACCAAACACCATAGCTTCCCAAGCAACCTACAAATAGCACATGAAAAACAAAATGAGGAAAAGAAAGAAGGGAAAATAACATAAGGAAAATTTAGGGCATCTTTAGGGAAACTTAGATCAAGGGCTGAGATAACTTCTATCCTATGGCTCATAATTAACCCTACATTCTTTTGGAGCCAAGTGTATTTTAAATGTGAATGGAAAATAAAGTTTAAGAGGTGTGCATGTGGGTAAATAAAATGAAAAAGGGGAAATCTAAATAACTAAAAATGAGTGTAGACTCATACTAGGGTGTCCCTAATAAATCTATTAATAATTAAATAAATGAAAATTGTTTCACGGATAGTGGTTGAGTAATTGGGTTAATCAAATTAGTTTAAAATAAATAATTTCAGAAATCGGTTTTGTAGCATTTGTTTTAGTATTGTTAGTAATCACTTTCAATTTTTTTTTAGTTACACTTGGGTGTGGGTTACGGTGTCCCGAGGTGAGGCACTACAGTTGATGCACCAAAGGAATGTTAAACATTCATTTTGTAATTTAACATAGACCATGGAAATGTAATGCAAACACCATGCACGATGACCAAACTGCAATAAGAGATCGAGAGACAACAAGGAACACATGAAGGTCAAGAATCATCCATAGACATATATATCATTGCTCAGAATTGATACGGTTTATAACGGTGGCCAATAAGAAAAATTTCATTACAACCCGAATGAGAGGTTAGGAAAGTTCCACAAATCCTTCTACGAGAAAAGAAGAAGGGAGGGTGCAAAACAAAAATGTCCAACCCTTTACAACGAGTCCCGACCCTTCTTTTATAGATATAGCACAGAGGGAAGAAGGAGAGAGAAGGGGAAAACTAGTTTGAAGATCAACCACTATCATCAATGCCTCTTACAAATCTGCCCCAAATCTATCGTGGTCTGCGTCAATTGTTTGTTCGGCGCCTCGAAGGAAGGGGAACGGTGGATCAGATTGAATCTCATATGGTTGTTGGGGTAAATAGATCCTCAGATTAATGGCATGAAGATGTTTCTTCATTTTTTCCCACCTAACCTCTCCTAAATTAAAGTTTTATATCTCAATGGCATAGACGAGGTTGAGATCTTTCCAACGGTGCCAGATTTGTTGGATTTCTAGCTTTCGAGTCAAAAGATGTGCCCATTTGAAATTTAAATCGGGTCCATACAAAATGGCAGGAACTAGCTACCAAAATGGACCCCTTCAAATGAGACACATGGAGGGTCTGGTGCATGTTTGGGGACTACCTTTGTATTTTACTTTTGAAGTTGTGCCAGCCGACACTTGGCATCTTTTAGTAGCTCGCCGCTTTCCTCATGGTTTGGCTAAATTCCTTTGCTCGACAGGTCATATATCTGACCGGGGACACGTGGAGGCTTAGCGCTTGTTTGGAAACCTTCCCCAAATTTTACTCTTGAATTAGCACCGTGCTGACACTTGGCTCCCTCCGCCGGCTTGTCTTTGCTTTGACTATTCAACCCCAACCCTGTCCCTTTCTTTGGACTTGGGACACATGGAAGGTCCGTGCTCATTTGGAAACCCACTTAGGATTTTGCCTTTGAAGGAGCATCGGGTTGACACGTGGAAGCCTCCGCATGCTCTTGGAATTTTCAATGGCCGCTCTTACTTTTTTGGCCCCTGAACACATGGCGGCCGACGCTCATTTGGGAATCACCTTTTGGGCCGCGCTTTGAAATTGCACTGATGCAACACGTGGAGCCATCCATAGACTCTCTATACTTAGTCAATTTTAGGCCTCCTTTATCCGCATTTTTGACTTTTAGTTGTTAACTTTGCCCTCTTTGGGCTTGGGACATGTGGAGGGCTGGTGTAAGTTTGAGTCCCCACCTTGGGCTCCCATCTTGAAATTGCGCCAAGTCAACACTTGGCACCCTCCGCCAAGTCAAAGAATTTTCAACAAATGATGTAAATTTTGGGGTTACGGACACGTGGAGGCTTGGCACTTGTTTGAGTCTTTGGCTTGGGATTTAATCATTGGAGGTTTTCCATTTGGACACTTGGCAACACCTGCTATCTCCTCCATACTTTGTCATTTTGGGGCTTGTTTCGAGTCATTTCGAGCCCGATGACTTCGAGCCTTCACCGTCTCTTTTTCTTCGAGCCTCGACTTCTTTGACACTATTTCTCCTTCCCACCCCCGCCATTCTACTTTAGAGCCCCCTTCAACCTATTTTCTAGATTTGAAGCATGAATTCGCTTGATAGAGCCATTTTTGAATTTCTTCTTACATGGGGTCGTTCGATCATTTTGTCGGGGGACAAAAATAGTGATAATAGATTCTAAACAAATGATTATTCACATGTCGATCAAATGACCAATATGAAAACATCTATCAATAACCGATTCATGAAAATACAAGATGAATTAACTCAAATGACTAGTGGACTACGTCATATTCAATGAGGTGTATATAAACCTCATTTTTCACTCTTACTAGTGATTTCTCTTTGTTAGATATTGGTGCATTAAATTCCTTGAGTGTGTTCTTTGAAAGACATACTGCAATGTAGGATATTTAGTGATCCCTTTGATTTAATTTAATTTGGAAATTAATTAAATCTAGTTACTGAGTAACCATCGTAATATATGATGCATCAATGATAAAATACTCCAATGACATAAGAAAATAAGTATGCAAAATATGTAACCCTAAGTAAGAAGGAGAAGTGAAAGGAATTAGCTGATTTCCAAATGGACATGAGTGATTTGGATAGGTGTGAGTGCTGAATAGGTTGTGAACATGGTAGTCACTAGTCACTCAGTAAATTTTGGAACCCATGATCAAAGCTGGACAAGTGCGCCCATAGGAGGTCGAGGCACTTAGGCGCCGATGATTGGAATTAGGTCTTTGGTATCAGAAAATGATCAAAATCTAGTTTTTCCTTTATTACAAGAGTTTCACAGCTTGTTCCTATTGATCATATGATATTCACTCCTTGATTGCCAAAGATACTGTAACTCTGCAAAATATAAGTTCACTTGTACAAGCCTAAAACCACATCAAATATAAAAAGTAAAATGCAGAATGGGGAGTCGAACTCATCCTATGGTCACCCAAAGAGTAAAATTATGACCAAATACTACAATACATCTCAAAACCCATGTAGTTCTTATGTGTGTGTGTATAAATTATGCGCTAAGATGCCATTGTGCAAGTTACACAAATGATAACGGGCTCAGTAGCTAGAATGTAGTAATGTAGCAGTTGTGTGGATGGAATAGAATGAATTTCCCCCTATGTAGTGTATGTAGATGTGATGCAACCATTTTCCCTTTTATGGATGCTATATGGATGCTTTTTGAGTTCTTTAGTGACTTTGGAAGGCAAGGTTAGGTGATGATAGTAATGACTAGTGCTTGGTCCCTCATTTTGAAAGCATAACTATGTATTTATATGATTCCCTTGTTTGAATTTCGTAATTGACAACTGAAAGGCTCGACCCAAGGTAATAAAATGCAATTAAGAAGTGAAAGAGGTCCAAAAGGGGTAGGAAAAATATAAAGAGGGACATAAGCACCCAAGAGGACAAGAGTGCTTGACGTTCTGTGTGAACTAGGCACTAGTGTCTCAAGCCATAGAAAAGTAAATCACCAAATGTCGAAAGAGAAATAGATGTATGAATCTAATAAAAGTGCGGAAGACAAAGAAACAGTTAAGGGAGTTGTTAATTGCTTATTTTATTTCTTAGAAAACCATGTAAATGTTAGCATGCTTTTAGGACCTATAAATGTAACCAAGTGCGTGATTTTGTGTCTACCCCTCGGTGAGAGATTCATGCTTGGAATCACTCTCGTATCCTTTCATGTGGTCCTACCCTTTAACTTCCCCCTTAGTACCCTCTTACAACCTCCATCTAACCTTCCTTGATACATTATTACAACCAATTTACTACCATTTCCATGTTTATCACCTTCACACCTACTTACAACACCTTTAAATCCTATTGAAATCATCATCACACCCACTTCTAAGTGTTGATTTCCACGTTCATTCTCTTTCTGTATTAAATTTATGCTAGATTGTTGTAGCCGATGACATCGACCTTGGTTGATGTTATCCGGCATAAATTTCTGCTTGTTGACGACATTGGCTAAGTGAGAACATGGATTCCCGTCATGTACCCATATATAAGGGAATCATTATTTCCATTTCTCCAATAATATCCTGGCATAAATTCTCTACATGTGCTCTTAAAATTTCCCTTCAAGGTATTAAAATGTTTAAGGTTTAGTAGATATTATACTTGAAGGTCTAATATGAAACATTGGGTTATTAGGATCCATAAGATTAGAAGCTACACCAATGAGGTTTATCAAATATTTTGAGTCCCCAAATTTGGTCTACTTAGGTCTTATTCCTATCCCTCTTGTGGTCCAACCACACATACTCTTTCACGAGGTACTAATAACCCTTAGGGGGTTAATGAGTCGATAATTTATTCAAAAGGCAAGTATCCATAACCTTTCCTTTCCCCTTATATATGGTATGGTTGAATATGTTTGATGTATCCTTTATTAGACTAAGATAAGAGTGGCCTATTATTATCTATTGCCTTATTTTTATAATCAACCCTTTTCTATATCTGCCACATGGATTAAAAACCCTTAGCTTAAATATATATTGTATTCCGTTGCTTACTATATTATTCTTCCAAATTTTGGATCTTATCAAGATCCCACCCCTATTCTAGACATATATTTTGGAACCCTACTCCTTTGATAGAGTGTGTATTATCTTCTTCTAGATCAAGTACTCTTATATCTCTTAATCTTCTATCTTGAAGTGTGTGTTGGTCTTAGAATGGCAATATAATTATACCCTAAAAATATTATCGAGAAGAGAGAATAATCATACTAACCATCTATGCCCACATATATTCAAATGAATCCAACATGAATCTTACTCCAATGTTGAGTGATCTATATTCTAATTTCCTTATCTTCACTTCAATTTCATCATTATATTGTGGTGAACCCAAAAGCAAATATTACTCCACTATTAGTTGATTCATATTCACATTAACTTTATCTTCTATCATATAACTTCTTATCATGATTAGAAAAGGCTAATTTGTTAGGCATTAGACTCACAAATATATTTACCAATGGGGAAAAAGGCTAGAGGGTGAAAAGATCGAGTTAGTAAGTTATATTCATAGTACCTACCTATTAACAAATGCTAATGGTGCTTGTGTGCTAAAGTGGGCCCCCTTGCCTTGTTATTATTACCAAAATCATGAAGGGAAATATCATTAGAGGAATGAATACACATGGAGGTCATTAGGTTAATACATAAAAATTAGATGAGTAAAAATTACAAAAATATATCATTTAATTAAATTGCTTGGGAGATCCACCAAATTAACATAAAATACATGATTGGGCTATAATTGGATTTATCCCACATAGATAAAATCATATTTATCCCACATAATTAATAATTACAAGGCAAGGGTGATTTATTAGGCACTACACTCACCATTATATTTTCCAATGGAGAAATAGGTGAGGGTGAAAAACTTGAATTAGTCAATTAAATTCACCTTCTTCCCCCTCCTAAAAAATGTTTACAGTAAGAATAATTTAATTAGAGTAATGAATACTAATGGAGGTCATTTGGTTGATAACTAAAAATTGCACTTGTAAAAATACCACAATATACATTATCAAACTTTTTATAAATTTCTCTCCTTCTAGCTCTTAGGCTTCATCATCATATTCTTATTTCTCATATTTATTCCTTATTTAGTTCCTAAGATTCTTTATCATAAATTCTTATGGTTTTTCTTGTAAGCCTTAACCCATTTTAATTTTACACAGTTTCTCCTTTCTCCCTTCATTTATCACCATTAAAGGAAACCATTAACAATGCATTTTTTCAATCCCAACCTCAACCAACCATACAATGTAACATGGTTGAAGATCCAGAGATGATCTTACGATATTCAACATATATTTGAATGAATATCCACAAGATGATCTTCCCATATTTGAAAAATATCCACAAGTGGACCTTCCCATTTTCAACATATATAGATAAATATCCACACGCCGATCTTTCCATTTTCTTAAAAATATCTTTCCAACCCTTTCTATAATACATTCCATTTTCCAATTTGACACCCGTGATGAATTTATGTATTTTGACCCTTTCTCCCATCCTTAATTAAATAATTTCAAATGGTTCATTCAAAAGATTTCAAACTTTATTAATCAAATTTAAAAGTTAGTCAATTTTAAAATATCATCCATCTTGCTAAAAAGTGTGATGCCATTTAGAAGATCGATTGATTGCATCAGCCATCAAAATAAAAAGAACAATAGAATTGTGAAAAATCTCAATCTTATAGATTACATTGGATCACTCTCTGAAAAAATCTATATAGTTTTAAATCATCTCACCGCAAATAAATGCATCAACCACCTAATTTTAACATCATGGATGATGTCATTCAAAATTGTGTTATTTTTGACTCAACATTAGTCCACATCATCTTTAATTTTCCAATCCTTGATTTTCCCTAGATTCTTGCATTAAATCCCCATACAGATCATAAGTCCATGAATCTCAACCTCAACATTACCGACAATCATCCATTATCTCACATTTCATCGCACTTCTCATCCCCTGTCTTTCATCACACTTTTGGAAATACTCCTATGCCCATCCTTCTCATAATTCATCTCATTGGAAGTTTTATGATGTGTACTTCTCTCTTCATCTACATTTTGAGACATCCTCTCGATTCCTATCTTTTACACTTTGAGGCATGCATTGATGCCTATATGTGCTTCATGTTAGTGTAAAATCACAACACCACTTTGGATGTCTCGCAACTAGATGAGTTGAGACTCTTAGTGTGATTGTATAACATAGAACATCTCTCAAAGTGTGGGAATTTGCGAATCGAGAGAACTCTTTGGATGAAGGCTGGTTCCTATTCCTCTGTTCATGTGCACACATTCGGATTGCGAGAGGATCTACTCTTAAAGCCTATTCTATCTTACCAAGGAGACAGAGAGAGAGATATGCAAGAAATAAAACCTAATCTAATAGAGGCGATGCACTAAAGGAATGTTGAACATCTGCATTTCCCTTAAACACAAACCATTAAAATGTGACACAATATCCATGCACAAGATGACCAAAATTGTAATGAGAGACAAGGAGGATGCAATAAACACAAGAGAGGGTTGAAGTCATCCACAAACTTATCTTATTGCTCCAAAATTGATACAATACATTACAATAGCAAAGGGGTAGAAATTACATTACAATTTGAAGGGGGTTCAAAATCCACATTCACTGCAGGCGAGAGAAGAAGGGAGGGTGCAAAGAAAGAGTGTCCAACCATTAGAAATTGACCCTCCTGCATAATATATAGGAATAATTAGCGAAGGAGGCGAGAGAAATCCAGTAATCTTATTTAACCACCCCAAAAGGGGAAATAAATTCTCCTGTAAAAATGATGGTTCTCGATGCCATACCATGCCCCCATCGTTGTTCCTTGTTGGGAAAGAAAGGAAGCCCATTCTTCATCATGGTGGTAGGTGGGAGACTTGACAACCTTGAAAATGGCAGACCAAATCATTAATGGTGGCAGGTGAGTAGAAGGTGCCGAGAGCTTTCCAAAACGTCCTCTCCCACTCGATTCCAAGCTTCGATCAAAAGATATGGCCATCTGAAGGTGCTTTAGGTTTGGAGTCTACTCACACGATCCATCTGGTGGCCTCACATGTCCTAAGATTCCGCCCCCGTTGGCTCCCAGGTTACGTTTGAAGAGACACATGACATCGTTCATGGGTCCTCTTTGTTTCCTTTATTTTTTCAAAGCCCCCTGTTTGGTGGAGCAATATGCTTGACCCGAGACATGTGGAGAGATGGCACTCATTTGGAGATCCTGCTGGAAATTTCCCCTAAAGTTGTGTCGGTGACACGCGAGGCTTCCAGCCCCGGAATTTTCAACCACCAACTCTGTTTGATCTCGCCCATTTAGGGATGACTTTGTGGGACCACTGGATGCATGGAGAGCTAGCACTCATTTGGGGACCGCCTTTGGATTCGCCCCTTGAAGGAGCGCCGAAGAGACATGTGGTGATTTCCGATGATGATTCGGCTCATACTTAGCCGATTCAAGCCTCAAGTGAACACTTCGCCTCATCCCTTTGGTGAGTAAGGGGCCCCACCGTATATAATGCTAAAAAACCCTTTATGGGTGGGACCCTTATAGCCAGACTCCCGAAATTGTGACGGTGGGACACTTGGCATCATCCGCGGGCCACCCCTTTGTTTCCTCGTGTTTGGCTTAGTCCCTCCTATTTGGTGGGGTGATGTTTGACCTTAGACACGTGGAGAGCTGGGTGCACATTTGGGACCCGCCTTTGGATATTTATTTTGAAGTTATGTCGAGTTGACAAGTGGCATCATCCGCTGACCCTTAGACCTTTCAACGACCAACTCTATCTTTCCCGCCCATTAAAAGCAACGTTTTGGGACCCTGGACATGTGGAGAGTCTCGCACACATTTAGGTACTACCTTTTAGGTCATGCCTTTGAAGATGCATTGAATTGACATGTGGAGGCTTCCGCTGGTTCCTCTTTCCTTAGCCGATTCAATGGCTGAATCTGTCCCTTTTTGGACTCCCGGCCACGTGGCGATCTGTGCTCATTTGGGGACCCTATTTGGACTCGACCCTTAGAGATGCACCGCTGATGCACGTGGCACCCTCATGTTCCTTTGCTCCACTTGTTTTTGGAATCATTTTGGGATCGAATGTGAGTCCACATGACTGGGCCGACCCCTCCATTTCTCTTGTGCAAGGTCACACTAGACCAATTTTGCTGGGGTAAAAATTGGGATAATAGTTTAGCGACTCATGGTTACATCTGCCTACTAGATGAAGAGACCAATAGCTTTGGAAGTATCCATTGGGCATGGAGTCATGAATGGTAGCCTAATACTGACCTTATTCTTTAAAACCTAAATCTGACGCTTGCATTTGGTGACCCCGAACCTACCCCGCTGTCCGCACTCTCAATTTTCATAAGAAAATCTTGAAGATGAGATTTATGAGAGTAGAAAATTGTCTAGACTTGGGGTCTTCACTTGTTTCTAAAATAAACTACTACAACATTCACTGGAGGCACATCAAACTGTACAATGATACAACCTTGGAGCAATAAAACCTATGTCGAGGCACTTAGGGAAATTAAAACCTACACTACAACAAGACAATGTGCATACGCACTTAGAGGAATTAAAATCCTAGGCTAATATTTACAAAGGTGAGAATTATCTTCCTAGTAGCAATGTTTGAGATAGATCCCATTGACTGGAATATGCAATTCTTCACCATCCAACTTAGCTAGCTGGAAGGCATTGCTAACTTTGCATTCAGTGATCATGTAGGGGCCACTCCAAATGGCATCAAAATTGGAATGCCTACCTGGCTTTGCATGGTCTCGCATCCCATTTCAGTACCAAGTCTCCAACTTGGAATGTCCTAGCTGTAGCTTTCTTGTCAAATCTCTTCTTGATCAACACTTGATCCTTCTCCATGGTCTGCACCGCATGTTCTCTTGCCTCTTCTAACTCCATCAGCTTTGCATACCTGATCTCCATAGGCTCAAACTCAGCTAGTTCCAGTTGTTTCATGAGTTCTAATGCTGACAACTCAAGTGATATAGGAAGAAACGCTTCCTTCTCATATACAAAATTGAATGGAGAGCTGCATGTAGACCTCTTGGGTGTGACCCTATCTTCCTAAAGAGATGATTTGAGTTTTGTGTGCCAAGTTCTCTGATTCTCCTCAAGAGTCCTTTTGATGATTCTTAGTAAGTTCTTGTTTGTGGACTCTGTTTGGATATTACCTTGAGGGTAATAGTTTGAAGAGGTGTTGAGGTATACACCATTCTTAACTACCCATTTTGTGATCTTTGCGCCAAGGAATGCCAATGCATTATACGATATGATAAGAACAAGGACAACAAACCTTGTGACTATCCCTTCATAGAAATCTAAGATGCTTTGGATTCATTTGCCTCCTTAAGTGCCACTTTGCTTCATTCCACTTGGTGAAATAGTCGGTCGTTGTGAGTATCCACTTGTGGCCTTGTGATTCACCGAAATTGGGAAAAGAGGTAGGGCTGCTTAACCTTTCCTTCCCTGTGAAGAATGCACACTTCTTGCACTTCTTGATCCATGAGTAACAATCACTAAACACCGTAGGCCAATAATAGCCGGCCTTCATAATCCTGAGAGCTGTTACTCGTGGAGAAAAGTGGCCTCCAGATTCTCCATCATGGAACTCATGTAATATCTTCTTGACTTGGACTGTCCCAATGCACCTTAATAGGACACCATTGATGTCCCTCTTGAACAAAACACCGTCAAAAACACATACAAAATGGTTCATAATCTAAAGTACCTTCTCTTTTCTCTACTCATTTTGGAGGACACGAACTGTTTGAGATAATGCACCAAGTCTCGAGTCCAACATGGATGGGAGCATCATTAGCTGGTTGTTCTTGATCATTCTGCAGTAGTAGGACAACCTCTTCCTCATCTGTTGACTCAGTTTTTGTTTGGAAGTGAGCTTCTCACACGGACCTTTCTTCTGAAACCAGCTTAGTCACTTTGATTTCAATGTCGTATTCCATTACCCGAGTGATCCAACCTGCTCTCTTATCATTCAAATCCTTGTTGGAAGAAAGCCCTTAACAATGGCATGAGACACTAGCAATTGAATCTTATTGTTCAAGACCAAGTGTCTAAACTTCTTCAAACTCCTAATGACAATAAGGACATGCTTTTCAATGAAAGAATACCTTACTTCATACTCTTCTAGGATTTGATTGAAGAATTCTATTAGCTGTTATGAACCTTCTTTATTGGGCTGTACTAAGATAGCTGAGATTGTGTCTAGATCCTCCAAAAGCATACAACATGAAGTCCTTTGAAAAGTCTGGGTTAATAAGAGTTGGGGCTGTGATATTGCATTCTTGATAGCCTCAAAACTCTCTTTACCTTCTGCTGTCCATTTGAATGCAAGACTCTTCTTCAACATCATTTTCAAAGGCTTCACAAGAGTGGTAAAATTAGGCACAAATATGCGGATAAAGTTTATCCTTCCCAAGAAGCTTTGGAGATATTTCTTGTGATGTGGCAGTGGAAGTGTTCTAATGGATTCAACTCTTTCAGGGTCAATTGTTAACCCTTATTTTGAGACAATGTGGCCCAACAACTTGCCCTTGTGTGCCAAAAATACACATTTCTTTGGATTCAATGACACTCTGAACCTTCTACACCTTTGAAATACTTTCTGAGGTGAAAGAGGTGGTCTGCTTTGCATTCTTTGAGAAGATAGTGATATCATCTAGATATACCAACACCATCTTATTGATTAAACCTTTGAATGCCATATCTATAACTCATTGAAATGTTGCTCCAGCGTTGGACAATCAAATGGCATCTTCTTGTAAGCATATGTTCCCCATTTTGTGGTGAAGGATGTCTTGTACTGATCTTCCTCTTTCACCATTATCTTGATTATAGCCTAAGTATCCATCTAGCAATGAAAACATTTGAGCCCATTTCTGAACCTGCAAGATCTGTTCCATCGATGGAAGCGGATAATGATCCTTGAGTGATGCCTGTTAAGATCATGGAAGTCCACACACAATCTGATTTCTCTATTTCTTTTCCTCACTGGCACCAGGTTTGCAACCCAACTTGAATGTTTGATAGGAAGATGATGCTAGCTTCAATCAGCTTGTTCAAATTTTTCTTCATGAGAGGTTCAATGTGGGGATTTACCGCCCTTTGCTTCTGTTTGATAGGTTTAGATCCCGAATTCAACTTGATAGTGTGTTGTGCCAACTTTGGGTTGAAACCTCTTAAATCCTTGTAAGTCCAAGCAAAGACATCTAGGAATTCTTGACAAAGTTGGATGAATTCAGATTTTTCTTGTGGGGTACTTACTTTTCCAATTCACAATGTTTTTCCTTCATCTATTGAAATGGGCTCTGAATCTTCACCGTTTCCCTAAATATTTGATTTATCCTTTAAAAATTGATCATTTGGGTTGAAGATTGACTCCAAAGTTACAAGACCTTTTGGTAATTTGTTGGTTCTCAGCTACACCACTTGGTCACCATACCGTTGTTCCAACTTGTCTTGGTTTCGGTAGAGAACTCAACTTCTTCTTGTAGAAAGTTGATAATTTGCTGATCATTCTCAAAGACTTACCAACTTGTGTTGTTTTCTCGAAAAGCGGTATTACAACCAATTTAATGTGGGGATGAGATTTCTCACTCTTGATACTCTCTACAACATCAAATGCCGCCACGATTGTTGCCAATCTGTCCGCTGCTTCATTCTCCTTTCTTGGGATGGAATTGATGCCAAACGCTTCAAAATATTCAATGAAATCCCATACCGATTCTTGTAATTTTTTAATAGATCATTCTTGGCAGCTTTTTGTCCTCGACTTGATTCAAACTAGCTCACTATCGCCAAACACTTTTAAATTTTTAATGCTTCTCTTTCTTTCCTAATGCAATCCATGAATCAAGGCTTCATACTCAGCTGTGTTATTTGAGCAAGAAAACTGGAAACGAAAGATGAGTAATATTTCATACCACGAGGTGAAATGATCATTTCCCCTCATCTTGTGCCTTATTTACTTCTTGAGCCATCGAAGAATAATGCCATACTTTGTTATCATCCTTGTGGTATGACTCAAAGATGTTAGGGAAAGGGTGATTCGCTTCATGCAAATAATAAACTCCTACCTCATATTCTTCCATTTCCTTGTAAGGGTTAAAAACATCCATCTTGTTTCCCGATTATCAAGAGTCACGTTTGGGATGCATCAAACCTTAGTATCTGCTTCATAAGTGCTTAGGAGATCTTCTTGATCAAAGGATAAACAATTTACATTGATCGGGCTAGGTACATGAGGCTCTATGTGGAAGTTTGCAATGGGCTCAGATCTGATCATAGCCTTAGCTCCATACCTTGTTTTGAAAAGCATGCGGCCAATGAAAAGAAAAATAACCTCCAATTTTAGCGGTGAAGTCTCTTGACAAACATAATGCAAAGAGAGGGGGCAAGTCTATGACTAATACATCTTGCCAGACGGTCATGTTGGGTCATGCATGTACCATGAGGCTCAAATCCTTGATTATCCTAATCATTATTGTTACCGTTTTCTATTCCAATTACACTTGCCCTTTGGAGATGAATTCATATTGAAGGCCCAACCGATATGATATTTGTTTCGGCATGACTGAGCTACTTTCCCCTGAATCAATCATGTAATTATGCACTAATTTATCTCCTATGATCAATGAGATGTAGAATGGTGGTGGTTTTGGATTTTTACCTTGGTGGCTTCCATGATTTCCTTCTTGCTGAGCTGTATTGGTAAGTACCTTGTCTTGTTGATCATGTGGCTAATTCGATGTTGACCAATTAGCCATAACAAACTTGCAATAGGTCCCTCTATCCTAGGATAGCCAATGACTCCCACATTGAGATGTTTACATTCGTTTTCTTCATCTACTCAATGATGTTGAATGGGGATGAGCTATCCTTTTCTGCCCCTTGCCTTGCACATTCTTCTCTTGCACATGGGTCGTTACAACCGGTACTTGAGCGGGTCTAGAAGGTGGCTTGGGCTGGCTCTACATATTGGGGGCTGCACTTTGATTGCTAGCACCTTACGGGGTAGCATAGGGTTGTGGACCGTTTGAATTGGAGGATTTCCCTTCTCTAATATTCCTCTTCTTGGACCGTGTATTTGCTGCTACACTATGAGGAGGTGCTTGATTCATACCACATAAATCTTCAGCCTACCAATTGACAAGCGTGGTCTCATTTGGAGGTGCCTCTTTCTGGGTTACTTCCTGTTGTTGATTCCCTTCCTGGCTTGTCTCTTGTTCCACACCAGTTATTTGTCACCATAAGAGCTTGATTCAAAGCACCATTGAAACACATTGACTAGTTATGGGGCTGATTACATGGGAAACACCAATCATATTCCTGAGCCATGTTATTTTGCATTGGTACTATCGACATTAAAATTTTCCTCTGTAATTTCTATTTTATTAATGTATGTATTAGGAATAGGATGTTGTTAAGTATAATTAGTAGTGGCGTCCAATAGAAGATAACGACACCGTCAGTACAGTGCCACCAATAAAGTAGAGTACGGTAACAATCAAAGTACAAAAGGAATGTTGTGGTAAAAAGTAAATATTTGTCATAAGTGGTCCGATAATGTTAAAATGTCAAAGTTGGGGTAAGTAGAGAAGTAGGGTCTACATGATTAGGAATTAGAAATATTATATTTGTAATAAGGACAAAGAGTGATGTCATAAATATTTTGTGTATTTTATTTGTGGAAAAGTCTAAAAAGGTGGAACCCATGTGAGATGATAAGGTTTATCTTATCTTAGAAGATAAGCCTACATGTAAAGGCAAGAGTTTAGGCATGGAATATGATTGGCCATAAGATATTTCCTATCCTATCTTAGAGATAGGGTGGATAATCTTGAATTCTTATAAATAAAGAGGCCACCCCCTCATTTAGCATAGAGGGAAGTAGTGAGAAATATTGTATGAGTAAGTGTGTAAAGGAAGCCATCATTTCAAAGGCGTGTTAAAGAATCCATTGTGAAGTTTCTCCCATAGTTATTGTTGGAAGGCAAGCAAATTCAGTAACACTTGAAGTACCTCATGGGTGAGATTGTAACAATTTCATGTTGATATTATAATTTACACTTATATTTCAGATTTGTCATCATTTCTTTGTATCATAGTCTATGGTATTCTTGTGTTATGTTTGTTGTTGTGTTTTCAGATTTCATCCACCAAACTAAAGGTTGTGAATTAGTAAATAATCATAGCACGAGGAGTTCCTAGTGAAGAATTATCATAGTGCGGATTGGTGTTGAAATTTTGGTTCCATTTCCGGGACCATTCCTCGTTAATGGATTTTACGGAGAAATATTCCCACTTGGTCAGAAATCATTTGGAGGGTAACCTTGTTTTTATTGTGCATAGTAGTTACCATGGTAAAGTCACTTTTTACCATGAATAGTATTTACCACAGTAACTTTACTTTTTACCTGAATAGTATTTACCATAGTAACTTTACTTTTTATCGTGAATAGTATTTACCATAGTAAAGTCAGTTATTACCGCAGTAAGTCAAGTTTTACCGTGGTCATTCCTATTTTACCGTAGAAAGGTGTAAAGTCACTTTCTATTATAGTGAGTCCAATTATTTGTGCACATAAGTCTTATTGATTGTACTTGTGAGTTGGTATTTCACTGTGGTTACATTTAAAAATGGGGAAGATTCTATTTTTTTAGCCCAATCTAATGAAGATGCTTCCTCTTTCATTCAAGAGTTTAAATGATCTTGCATTTGTAATGGCCTCATAAGAAGGGAATAATGGATTGAATTTTTCCTACCTTTTGGATGGTTCAACCCTTAGGTGGTTTGAAACACTATGTGATAATGTGAAAAAATCATGGGATTTATTAACTGAAAGTTTTCTTGAAGAATTTGGTGAACAACGAAATATTCAGATCTCATGATCGATATCACAAAGCTATCTCAAGGAGAGAAGGAAAAGATAAGGGATTATCATGCTCGTATTCTAGAGCTAAGGAGGAAGCTCGATGCCCGTTCGGAAGGAAGGATTAGCGGATGGGTTGATGAATGGCGTGGATAATCTCCTCTGTAAGCACTTCATTCTTGGGATGAAGCCAGAAATTAGACAATGAGTGAAGTATGACCGCCCAACTACCATTGAACAAGCAAAGGAGATTGCAAGAAGGCAAGAAGAAAGCATGGAAGAGGAACCCAAAGAAATTGCTGCTAAGGTAGAGCCTACACCAACACCTTTGGTCCGTAATCCACAACCACTCTCGGGTGAGCACAAATATTTTCCTAGTACATCTACGAGTATGAATATCTGCTCAAGAAGATGGGTCGCTTAACTATTAATCTTCTTCAGGAAATGAATTTAGTTCTCGGGAGGAGATAGAGGTCCAAAAAGAAATATAATCTTGGAAGTTGTATGTTATGGTTATCATAAAAGGGTCATTATAACTTGTATAATTATCCAGATAGAGCTTCTACATCTGAGTACAAGAGATAATGATAAAGGAAAAGCACCTATGAATTCTTTTGATGTAATAGATAGGAGCATAAATAATGAAGCAGATGTGTTTGTAACAAAAAGAAAGAAAGAAAAAGATAACCAAGATGGAAATGATCCTAAGAAGATGAAAGGAGAAACTAGTAAGAAACATAGGAGAAGAAAGTTGGGTGTGCAGGATTTTCTAATTTCATAGGGACAAGGACCATACTCCATCTTAGAAGATCTATCCAAAAGGCCTGCAAATATTACATATGGTCAACTTTTGGCTATGTCTTCTGAGAAGAGGCGGGAGCTGCGAAGTGGACTCAATGCTCGATGAAGTTAGGAGGTTGAGGTACTGTTTTGGTGGCGAGGTGGATCCTTACGCTCCACAAGGTGAGGTATTATGTAATGGTATTTCAATTCATGATGTCTTAGTTGATGGAGGTGGTGCGATTAATGTAATGACCAAGTATGTAATGAATATGTTGGGTTTAAAATTGATCGCCCTCAACACTTATGTTAAGGTCATTAAATAAGGGAAAAACTAAACCGAGAAGGTGTTGTTTCAAATGTGGCAATATCATTATGGGTGTTGTATGTGTGGTATACTTTCGGGTGATGAAAAATGGTAATTTGTTGCGTACTCCAATGTTGTTGGGAAGGCCATGGCTAAGGAGAGTTCATGCAAGAAACTACTGGAATAAAGACTTCATGACACTTAGATGTGGTAGAGAGGGTGAAGATAAACGTGATCCCTCGGTATCATAAGGTAGAACCTCGTGATTCAAGTGATGAAACCGATGATTGGACATCGTCTAATTACTCTAGTACCAGTGAAGTGGACATAGAAGATGAAGAAAGTGAGGTTGATGTTTTGGTCATGGATATCCTTCCAATCACACCAACTCATGAACCCATAAAATTATCTGAAGAAGAAATTGATGATCGTCTCCAACAAATAAAGATTGGTGATGTTGTGATGGAGAGTGAGAAGGAATCCTACCTCCAACTCTTTCAAAGGTATATACACCTATTCACTTTTGATTACAAGGAACTCCATCAAGTAAGTTGGGTAGAACATTCTATTGAGCTAGTAGATGGTGCTAAGCCCATAAAGAAAATGCCATATAAAATGAATCCTAATTTTTCCAAGACTGTAAAAGAAGAAATAGATAAGTTGCTTGATGCAGGATTCATATTTGCTATGGAGAATTCAGAATGGGTTTCTCCCATTGTGATCTCAATAAAAAAGAATGGGAAACTATGCATTTGTGTTGATTATAGGAAGCTCAACAAGGCAATAAAGAAGGATCATTACCCTCTTCCATTCTCAGATTAGATCTTGGATGAAGTAGCTGGCCAAGAGTGCTATAGTTTTGCTAATGGATATAGCAGATACAACCAAGTTCGTATAGCAGAGAAAGATCAGCTGAAGACCACATTCACCACTCCTTGGGGAACGTTTGCTTATAGAGTTATGCCTTTTGGGTTGTGTAATGCTCCGGCAATGTTCCAACGTTTGATGAATAGGGTGTTTGAACCCTACATTGGAAACTTCATCGATTATTTCGGATGATTTTAAATCTATGGGAGTAAAATGGACCACTGCGAGATGGAGACAACATTTCAAAGGTTAGATGAAGCACAAGCCTCACTAAACCCTACAAAGTGTGTCTTTGGATGTTCTAAAGGTGTTTTGTTAGGGCATGAATTAAGAAATTTTCAGCTCTAATGAAAATGTTATAGGATGCGAGTAAAGTGCTACCTCCCATGGATTGAATCATTAAGGAAATATAAGAATTTAAAGCTTTAAGGAAGTATAGAAAATCACCTTCAGCTGTTGGTCTCACAGCCACCGGAATCCTATCCCACGTATTCGGAATTTAAAGTTGAAATCGATGAACTTTGCTCATTAGAGTCCTCTTGATTATTTTCAGTTGTTCCAAAAAGGATAGATTATCTCCCTTCTCTCCAAATTGATTGTGAAGAGTTGTGCACAAATGGTCCCAATTCTAGAATGGATCTCGCGGTTAGACTCCTGAACCACTATAAAGATTTACCCTTAAAAGATGAAGCCAACAACTTGACCGCAACATCCATTTCAATGATCTCATGAATTACATAGACATTTGCAATATCCTGGATGTGGTCAATTGGAGTCATCTAGTTATCTTTAGTAAAATATGGGGTGTTTTTCCATGGCACTTGGACCGGATTTTTTGCATTGAGAGCCGGGCCGGGTTGTTACCAGTGAAGTTGACATAGGGGTTAGGCTATGCCATCCTGATTGGTCGGAGGAATCTAGTCAATTGAAAGAAGGGTCTACCAAGTGGAGGTGTTGACAATGTCCTTCTTGGTGGAGATGGAGACCTTTGGGATCCTCTTCCTCTTCTTGCTATATATGGGGATAAATGTAGATAGAAAAATAGCCCCTCCTCTCTAGTTCTTTGTCTTGTTTGTATTTTCTCATGAACTTGACAAGCTTGGACTGCTGAAACTAGTGGATTTTGCCTCTTTTGGAGTCGCTAGATGTGTAATTTGAGGTTCTTAAAAGCTAGGAACTCACAACAAGTGCACATCAACCTTGCTACAATAGAAATGAAGAATTCTGGTCCCACTGGCAAGTAAAACCGTTAGTACAAAATAAAAACACCCCTAGATGTCTCGCAACTAAATGGGTTGAGACTCTCTGTGTGATTGCATAACATGGAGCATCTCTCAAAGTGTGGGACTTTGTGAATCGAGAGAACTCTCTAGATGTAGGTCGATTCCTATTCCTATGTCCAGTGCACACATTCATATTGCGAGAGGATCTACTATAAATTCTATTCTAACTTTCCAAGGAGACAAGGAGAGAGAGATGGAAGAAATAAAACCTAATCTAACAGAGGTGATGCACCAAAGGAATGATGAACATCTCGTGCATTTCTCTTAAACACAAACCACTAAAATGTGACAGAATATCCATGCACGAGATGACCAAAATTGCAAATTCGAGAGACCAAGAGGATGCAAAGAACACAAGAGAGGGTTGAAGTCATCCACAGACTTATCTTATTGCTCCAAAATTGATACAGACATTACAGTAGCCAAGGGGCAAATTGCATTACAATTTGAATGGGGGGTTCAAAACTCCACAGATTCGCTGCAGGGAAGAGAAGAAGGGAGGGTGCAAAGCAAGAGTGTCCAACCATTAGAAATTTCCCCTCCTGTATAATATATAGGAATAATTAGAGAAGGAGGTAGAGAAATCCAGGACTCTTGTTCAACCACCCAAAAGGGGCAATGAATTCTCCTATAACAATGATGGGTCTCATTGCAATACCCATGCCCCCATCGCTGTTCCTTGTTGGGCAAGAAAGGAAGCCCATTATTCATCATGGTGGCAAGTGGGAGACTTGACAACCTTGAAAATGGGAGAATGAATCATTAATGGTGGTAGGTGAGTAACAGTGCTAAGAGCCTTCCCAAACATCCTCTCCCGCTTGATTATGAGCTTCTAATCAAAATATATGGCCGTCTAAAGGTGCTTCGGGTTTGGAGTCTACTCACAGAGATCCATGTGGTGGCCAGCGCATCTTAAGATTCGACCCCCTCCTGTTGGCTCCTGAAGTTGCGCCAAGAGACACGTGGCATTATCTGCAGTCTACTATGTTTCCTTAATTTTTCCTAAGCCCCCCTGTTTGGTGGAGCAATATGTCTAACTCAAGACACATAGAGAGATGGCACTCATTTGGAGACCTAGATTGGAATTTTCCTCACGAAGTTGCACCCGGTGACACGTGGAGGCCTGCTGCACCCCCAGGACTTTTCAACAACCAACTCATGCGATCCTACCCATTTAGGGATGACTTTGTGGGACCTTGGATGCATGGAGAGATAGCACTCGTTTGGGGACCACCTTTGGATTCACCCCTCAAGGAGCGCTAAAGAGACATGTGGGGCTTTCCACGATTCTATCTCATACTTAGCTGATTCGGGCCTCAAGTGAACACTTCCTGCCTCATCCCTTTGGTGAGTAAGGGGGCCCACCATATATAATGCCAAAAACCCCTTTATGGGTGGGACCTTTGTAGCCAACTCCTGAAATTGTGATGGTGGGACACTTTGCATCATTCGCGAGCCACCCCTTTATTTTCTCATGTTTGTCTTAGTCCGTCCTATTTGGTGGGGTGATATATCGACCATAGACACGTGGAGGGGTGGCGCATGTTTGGGACCCGCCTCCGGATCTTGCTTTTGAAGTTACACCGAGTTGATATGTGGCATCATCCGCTAACCCTTAGACCTTTCAATGGTCGAATTTGTCTTTCCCGCCCATTAAGAGCAACGCGTTGGGACCCTGACACGTGGAGAGTCTCGCACACATTTGGGTACTACATTTTGGGTCACATCTTTGAATATGCACAGAGCGCGACGCGTGGAGGCTTCCCGGGTTCCTCTTTCCTTAGCCTTTGAACAACGACTCTGTCCCTTTTTGGACTCCTAGCCACGTGGAGAGCCTGCGATCATTTGGAGACCTGTTTGGACTCGACCCTTGGAGATGCACTATTGAGGCACGTGGCACCCTCCTATTCCTTTTCTCTGCTCGTTTGGACTCGGTTTTGGGATTGAATGTGAGTCCACACGAGTGGTAGACCCCTCCATTTTCTTGTGCAAGGTCACATTCGACCAATTTTCCTGGGGGTAAAATTGGGATAACACTTCCTCCTTATACTAAAAAAATCATACTTTTACCATTCTCTTATCTTTGAAGATATTACAATGCCTATTATTCCTCATTCTCTAGCTAGGGAGCACCTTATGATGCCTTTCATCTCCCAAAATTCAAATTGAAACCAAAATCCTTGTAATAAATGAATTCAAAAATTCAAATTCAATAAATCTTCAAATATTAACACTTACTCTTTGAATAATACACCACCAAGGTTTGCTATGCTTGTGCATTTATGTATCCAATCCATCTCACATGTCATACCAACTTGAAATCTCATCTTATTTTCTTGTCATTATATTACCTTAATATGTCAATGTGCTTTAATTTAGTACCCAAATATCCTACAAATTGAACACATATTTTTCATCCCATGATTTATTACTTTTTCTTTGCAAAGTATTTTACAACCTAAATTTGATAACTTATCCTCTTGGGTACTTTCAACCATTTTTATTTTTTAGAAAGTTGGCAATTTTACCTTTCCAATCTATTTTTCAACCTACACTCTAATTTACCTCCTTCCATCTAATGTTTTATCACACTACCTAACCAAATCATCTTCATTATGATATTATATTACTACCTTTATTGTACATCATTTTACTTTATTTTTTATGTGTGCGTACACACACACATATAACGTAATATTATATTCTCATGTTTATACTATTATTTTATGTACAAAAATGTTAATAACATATTACATATCCTCTTATATCCCATACCACATTGTTTTATACGCGTCTTACTTTTGCCACTACCTATTATATTTCACTCACTTTCTTTTTATCTCTATACCTCTTCACTTTTTACACTTCATAACTTTGACATACTATTTTATGCACTTCATAATTTCCTTATTCTTTTAATAACTCTTAGTTTCAGATGATTTATATTTTCTTTATTTCTATTTTACCTAAATATAGCACTCTTAATATTATTTTTCATGACTATTAGTTAGGGCATTTCATTTCCTGTTAGCACCTCTAATGCATTATTTTTATAATACCGTTTAGTTAGGTCAATTCATTTCTCAACTAACACCTCACCACCTAGTATTTTTATAGGACATTTAATTTGTTCAATTCATTTCTCGACTATCATCTCACAACCTATTCTTTTTACATGAATTTTAGCTTAATCAATTCATTTCCCGACTAACACCTCACAACCTATTAATTTTACAAGAAAATTAATTCAATTGATTAAATTTCCAACTAGCACTTTGCACATCCTAATTCTTTTTACAAGACCACTAGTTTGGTCAATTAAGTTTTCAGCTAACACCTCACAACCTATGTTTTAAGTGTGAATGTTAGATCGATTCTTGACTAGTACCTTACTACCTATTATTTTTACAAGACAATTAGTTCGATCAATTTATGTAATGAATAACATCTCACCACCTTTTATTTTTATAGAATTATTAGTTTAATTAATTTATTTCTGACTAACACCTTAACATTACCTAATATTTTTACAAGACTATTAGTTCATTCGATTCATTTCCATGCTATTACCTCACAACATATTCTTTTCAATGATCATATTTTGATCATTTTATTTCATGATTATCATCTCACAACTTACTATTTTTACAAAACTATTATTTCAGTCAATTCATTTCCTAACTAACACCTCATAACATATTATTTTAAAGGATTTGGGATGATTCATTTCCTAACTAGAATTTCACATCTTAATCTTTTTACATGTATATTACTTCGATTGATTTATTTCTTTATTAGTAACTCAAAAATTATTATTTTAATAAGCCTATTAGTTTGGTCCATTCATGTCCCCAACTAGCACCTCACAACATATACTTATTATAGACACCTAAATATGAACTATGTATTTTATTACTAAAATTGCACTATTTATCATTTCTCGTTATTTCATTATAATTAGTGATTTCTCCCTAATTAGATATCATTCCCCCTCATCTCGGTCAATTAATGAAACTTTTTAATTAAATAGCCTTTCCTTCATCCTGGATGCCAATTAATGAACTTAGTTATAATCCTCTTCTAATTAATTAACTATTATTAGTTTTTTTGGAAATTGATAAAATTTGGGGTTTTTGAAAGGACTTGTATCCTTGTACAACAATCCCTCAAGGCTAGATTAAACATTTAAGCATAATAAAGAGAATCCCCAACACCAAAGTGGGTCATCGAAGATAAATAAAAATGATAAAAATAACACAACACTCATTGTTATCACTTTGAAACCATCTTACCTTTTAAAGTCCCCAGTATGAGATCTTAGATGCATAGAAAAACATTATTTTTTATTTTAACTAAAGTCCAGTCATCATTCCTATTAGGATCAACATTCTCATCAAAGTGAGCTTGACGTTGAATCTAAGAGGAAGCTAAACTATCAGAATTGGGCTTCTTAGTAGTGAAACTGGTAACAAACATCCAACAACAACCTCTGGAACTAGAGTGTTACACCTAATCCACAAAACTACACCAAAATTTTCCTTTGAAGGTCAACTAGTGAGTTTAGAGATTCAATGTCACGAGCATTAATGGTGACTCAGGTTCCACATCAATAAATAAAATATCTTGATGAGAGTCCTTCCACCAAGAAACCTTTTCCTTCTTAGATTTTTGCTTTACCATCTGAAAATATGAAGTGAGATGTCCTAGGTTAAAGAATTTTCTACATCTAAAGGGTAATCCTTCATAATCAAGGGGTTGTGACCAAACCCTATCCAACACTTTGAGGTCAATAGAAGCAGGTAGATCAAGTGAAGTATCCAAATCCACCAATATCCGTGTGAAAGTAGTGTGAGTGTAGGATTTTGTATTGGAATCAATGGATAAAAATTTACCCAAAGTGTTTCCAATAGCAGTAAGACTTTATTCTCCAAAAACTATAATGCAAATAAGATGGGGTAAATAGATCCGGACAATTTTAATAGTGAAGGAGGTTGTGAGTGGATTGAAATTTGGGAACCATGGTTTCATTAACAAGTGATGATTCTATAGTTCCCAGATCTTTGAGAGAATGATATCCCTATCATCATCAATGCTAAAAGATACAATAAAAAAACCCCTTACACAAGGGTAAATATCAATCCTACCTAAAAATATGATGTTAGTTTGAATAAATCCTCGAGTGAAGGAGTGGAAGACTGGCAAAGTCCATTGAAATGATAGATCAAACTATTGGAGGATAAGAAATAATTAGTCTCTAGAACTAAATACCCAAGAGTGACCAGAGGATCAACCTTAGTAGCAAAAAGGGTTTAGAATATGAAGGAGGAAAAGCAACAACATAAGAGCACTTCCCAGAAAAAGCATCAAGCCCAAATTTTTAGCCTACGTAGAAATAGAGATAGTTGCAGGAAGAACCAGCCCACCTCCACCCTTGTCTCCCTTATTAGAAGATGAGATAGGGTTCACCAAGCTACATTAACCTTTAGAAAGACCAAAAAATCCCATACCCTCACCACCAAAAACCTACGTAACCGGAGGAATGTTTCCACATGATGCATTGTAAGTGAGGATGAGAAAAATGGAGCAGGAACCCGAGGGTCTCAACACCCACCACTTGCAAAAATATGCCATGTCAAACCTCCAATATGCCATCAAATCCTGAGATCTATACAACAGAGAGAAAAGGAGATGAACCAATGTTGCCTCCCCCTTATCACCAATCGCAAGATCCGAGAAAGGATTCACGAAAGCATGTTTAGGGCATCGGGAAGACTTCCGTAAACCCATCAGGAATAATTTTATATCAACACACACACACACACACACACACACATTAACTATTATTAGTTAATTAAGCCTTTAAATATCTTATTTAATGAATAAACCTTTTTATTGGTTAAAATCCCCTTTTGAATCCTCCAAATTCTACCAATTTCCTTCTCAATCACCTCTAAATGGCTTCTTAAGATTATCTTGGTCTATTAATTAATCCTATTTGATTAATTAAACCATCTCCAACTCCCATGTATTTTTAATCACTAATTAATTCCTTCTAATCATGATTATCCCTTTCTAATTCTACTTTATCTTTATCCCACATTCTCTAGGTTTCTAGATTCTCCCAAATTAGAAATCTATATAAAGAACCTAGTACCTCCTTTCCAATCTTACACCAGTGTTTCACTTTTACACTATATGCACATGATAAGAGCATTTTCTACCTTGAAAATCTTATTGATCTAGCATCCATTCTATCCTCTACTTGTAAAGAGTAGTAAAGGAAGAACCATACATGGAAATCAAGCCATATTGGTGAGATCCTTTCCTCTTCATGGAGATATCCTTCCTTTGATCACATCGTAATCATGATCGGTTCAACAAAAGGAACAACTACAATTTAGAAATCCCATAAAAAATAACAAGGGATGGCTTAGTGTTTCATGTTTAATTGGATGCATTAGTTAAGTTTTTCCCTTACATAGCTTTATCATGGTGTTTTTGAGATTAGCTTAGTTATGAAGGCTACTTGGTGTTAGTTTTCATTAAGTAACTTAGCTTGGTTTATTCACTTGCATACACTTATAACATTAACATCTCTCTTTAATACCTGCCTCTTGGTTTTTTGATGTTACCAAACATTTACAACTTACTTTATCTACTAATATTTCTATTTGTTTTATCATCTCTCTACAATGCACTTGTTGGATTTCCATTTGTGACTCACATTGTAATACTTTGGGAATCAACCAATAATTCCTCATGAACTCTTGTCTACTATGATTACCTACTTGTTACTTTAGTCTCCCAGCCATAGTTAGGTGTCTTTATATAAATAAATAACAATGATTGAGAGTGTCATTTTGTCTCATATAGTCATTTGTGCTTCTTGTAGCTCAATACTTGAAATTATTTACTTGTCTTTCATCAATATTTACCCTTTGTGATGAAAATATCAAATCTATCCATGATTATACCACTTCTTTATACACAATGATTGAATAATCCCAATCATAGCTCAATATGTACCTTTTATACCACACACTTTATTAGAAGCACTAAGTTAGAATGTCAAGCTAACATTGTTTTCTAAGGTGCAAGGCTAGGAATATCTAAGCGTCATGCTTTTAGGACATCCTTCATGGCATCTAGGTATAAGAACTTGAATTTTAGTTATCTTTTCATACCCATATAATCAATATTCTGAATCCATATGGAGGAGGAACAAAAAATGTCAAAAAAGTTAAATCCATATTATCAAAGAAAAATCAAGCAAAAAAGTTATAGAAAAATGTAAATATTACAATCAAAAGTAATCAAACACTAAAAATACATGTTGTCATTGACACCCCTATCATAAATTTGAAATCTCAAAATTCACAATTAAATTCATGATAAGGCCTGGGGTCCTTAGGGATGTGGTAGGTTTTTTTTTACTAGGATTAGAAGCTACATATTTGTAGACACCCCAAATCCACCACTCATAAATCATTCTCGAATAATTAAATCACATTACCACATGAAAATTAATTAATTAAATCATCCCTAACTCATCACACATTCCACAACATCCCATGACCAATTTATCACTCTTAATTAATCCTAATCACTCTTCACAAGAAACTAATCCTACATTTCCATTATACCACATTTATTAAAATTAATTAAATTCGCCCAACTAAAACCTATATAAAGGACCTTCCAAAGGTACATTGTACACCATCATGTCATACAAACTTTCTTTTCTAGAAACCTTATGAAATTAATAAATCAATTTATTGAAAAGCCTTCCCAAATTTGGAAATCTTTCCATTTTGGGAAAGTTTCTTAATTTCTTCCCCTCTTTACAAGCACACTACCAAAATCTTGTAAAAATCACTTGAGAATCTACATCCATTGATAAAATCCATCAACAAGGAAATATTTTACAATCTATTATTCTTGGATTGCTCTATATTGAGGTACTTTGTTAGGTTTATATTAAGGATTTTCTTGGTGTCATTTCCTTTTTTATGTATATTATCCTTTCATGTATATAATATCTATTGTTATTTTCAATATAGTTTTATGCTAGTAATAATCCTGATAGTAGACATATAGCTTGTAAATGAGGTATCGAGGAATAGGGAAAATGTTGTGGGAAGCTAGCGACCTGTAATTTTTCTTACATCTCATAGTTGTCATGGGATAAGCTTATACATCATTCGTTTTCCCAAGTGAAAGCCTACAAAGTTGAGATCCAATAAAGATTAGTCTTTCTAATTCCAATAAAGATTTTTTTTACGCCATGGTGGCACCCATTTTCATTCCGATTTCCACTATCTCACCTAGAGGGACAAGCTAGATTATAAGTCTTTCCCATATTATTTACATCCTTTTCTGCACCTCGTTTCAGACATGTTAGAATTATGAAAGGAATTATATTTTAAGGTATTCCATTATACCATCCCTACTTGGGCTTCTGCATCTTTGACATTTTAAAATGCTCTTTATCGATCATTTCTATCTTCTTTATAAAAAATTGTCTTAGTTATGTTAGGGACGTAAACCTCACATTTTGGTGATTAATTATTTATAGGTCTTCTAGTTTGGTCCGGTTAATTTCTCAACTAGTATCTTTATGAAATTCACTAGGTTTATATGGACCCAATTTAGTCTTCCCTTGTAAGGCTATGTTGATCCACCGCAGTACCATTTATCTAATTCTGTATCATACTATAAGTATACTATATCTTACTTCTAGGCCTGTTAGATTAGTTGATTGAGTTTTAAAATAACACCTTTTTGATTCTTTATATGTTTTCATAGAACTATTTTAGTCTTCCTTTAATAATACTATCCAGACCTATATAACTATTTACAACCTTACTTTCCTAGATTTCTAGTACAATTAATTAATTTCCCAGCTAACACCTTTTTAAAAATCCACATGTTATTCAGAACCAAACTATTCTTCTTCTCCAGACTATTCTAACATCCTCTTATAATATTTTTTCCTTACTATTTTATATACTTATCAATTCGACACATGATGGCATTTTTATCCTCTCCTTTTATTTTATATTATCAAGGTCCTTGAGCAGATTTGAGTCCTCCATGGTTGAGAATAGAGGTAACATGTATTCAATTTCATGGGAAGGCAAGTGGAGGTTAAATTTTTAATTTAGTTGAGTTCATATTTTTATGATAAAATACGAGAAGATATGTAGGTGAAGGTGGAGGTTGAAAAAATCTCTCATGCTATATATTTGATTATATATATGTTTTCTATCAATCAACCTAACTATAAACTCTAGATAGTCACCCTTTCCCACCTTCTCTAAATAAGAAAGCCATATTTCTCTAAATATGAAAGCCATACTTTATTTACAACAATTCCTTTTGATTTTAGTGTTGCATGTTTTTTTTTCTTGAAAACCATTTCATAGTACACTATTATCAAACACAATGATATTTAGTTGAAGCATATATATGCACCTTATTTTAAGTCTTGATAATTATTTCTCTTTACAAGATGTTAGTACATTAACTTCCTTGAGTGCATACCTAAAATGGTATATGAAGAATGGGAATATCTTGGTTAGTAGTACCTAGAGAGGTTATTTTGTGGCATCACCTTAGGTTGTCCTAGAATACATTACTACACTCTCACTACCTTCCTATTACCTTCTTCCTACCCTCTTACAACCTCTTTATAACCCTTATTATTACCTTCTTATGACCAATTTACTACCCTCTTAGTTTCATCACCTTTACATCTACTAACAACACCTTTATAACCCCTTTAGATCATTATCGATATGCTTCCAGTGTCAAATTATTCCTCCATGATATTTCCCCTTTTATATTTATGATTAACAATAGGTTTGAAGCAATCGACATTACATTTTTCCATAAATATGTCATTATTTTCCTTTCTTAAAGAATATCATCACATAATGACTCTACCCACAATCACATATCGAACCTTAAAGGTATTAAAGGGTTTAAGGTTTAATAGAGCTTATAATTGGAGGTTGAATTTGGATCATAGGGTTAGTATGAGACATAACAATAATGGTTTCACCGACAATATTTTTAAAGTCTTTAGAGTCCCCAAATTGAATCTACTTAGGCCTTATACCTATCCCTCTTGTGATCCATCAATAAAGACTCTCTCATGAGGTGATACTAACCCTAGGGGTTTAATGCACCAACAACATACTAAAAAGTAAGTATATATAAAATGTCCCTTTTGTTTATATTTGGTTTAATTTATTATGTATGATGTATTATGTTTTAGACTAGGATAAAGTAACATATTCTTATATTTTGGATTATTCTTATTATCGGTCCTTTCCTATATCCGAAACATTATTTTCCAACCCTTTACTTACATATATATTGCATATAATTTATTATTATATTCTTACCAAAATTATAATCTTATAAAGAACACACCCCCTATATTAGATATTGAATTGAGAACTCTATACCTTTGATAAAGTGTAGATTATAATTTTCTATATCCACGACTCCCACACCTCTTGGTATTTTATCTTGGCTTGTGTGTTGTCCCTAAATTTATCTTCTATTTATATCTATCCCACTATATAAGAGTACACTTGTGATACCCTTAACTTGTAATATGGGTTGGGATATATATGATTGACTTATGACTAACACAATCTCTTAACTTGTCATATAACTTTTCTTTATGCTTCCACATTATTAGTAGGGTCAACCTATGGAGTAACATATTCTAAGTCATATATAAATAAGAGGTAGTGTATATTAAGAGGTAGATTGGAGATGTTCCCCCTCGAAGTGTCTTAGTAATATATTTACAATGTTGTGCTCTTTTTTTCCATCATTAGTGTTATTATGGTATTATTATGACTATATATCAAAACAAGTTCATTAAAATTGGTATTAGAGCATTGATTCATTCTAAAATTGGGTCAAAATCATGATTTCAAAGATTCATATATTTCTCAAATGTTTCTACAATTTTGTTACTATATTTGGAGATTCATCTAAGTAAGATACTATCCAAATTTCATTCTTTTGTGATATATTCTAATTTTTTTCCATTTTATTTTTCTCAAAAATTTGTTCCATAAGTGGAAATTTGTAGAGTTATCATGTTCTTCACATTTTCAGAATGTTCCCAAAAAATTGTAGGGGTTTTTTCCTATGCTTTTGGGCATCATGTCAATATTGTGCCCCAAAATAACCTTGTCAATTTTTTTGTCAAATGTGAAGGTATTATTGTGTAAAATATATTTTATGTGTGGGTAAAGGCCGGGCTAAAGGGATTATCAATCTAGGAGGAATTCCTAACAATGAAGAGATGAAGTTAGTAAATTATGATTCAAGTGTTTCTAAGGTAATTTCCCCACCCTATGTAGATGTAGTGTGAAATTTGAGGGCAACCTAAACTCAACGAAGGGAGAGTTTATGACATCATTAGAAGCTATGAATTCAACATTGGCTAACATATAGTCACAATTTAACAATTCTTATCTTGATCACATGATATTCAAGAAAACCTCATCACAATCCGATACAACCCCAAAATGTTCCTTTCTCCACTATGAGGCCTTAAAACATGCTACCAAAAGTGGAGATGCTTAATTTTTATGATAAGGATCCATTTACATGGATCAATAAAATGGAGAATTTATTTTACATACATAAAACTCCATGTGCACAAAATATGGTACTAACATCCCTATATTTGGAACCCAAGCAATTCATTTGGTATTGATGGTTATGTGCTCAAAAGAATAACAACCTTAATATTTCTTGGTCAATATCTATCGATGATTTACAAATTTACCAACTCAAAAATGTGTTTGATAACTACTTCAAACTATTAGAAAAACTAAACAAACATGAATAATCAAGGATTATATTAAAAATTCTAAAACATTTAACTATCATTGGAGGACATCATACGATAAAAATTGAGTAAGGTTCTTCTAGGGGTTCAAAGATAACATCCAAATCCATATTTTCACGTTTAATCCATGTTTGGCGTACGCGTATATACTATTTTAGTGAAGGGAAGAGGAAAGAGAAATGGCCATAATCAATCAACGCAATTTTTCTAGCTTTAGAGACAATAGTTCTTATGAACATTCATTCTTAACTGACTAGGTTAACACATAAAAAGGAAGAACATAAAGAGAAATGGTTATGCTTAAAATGTGACAAAAAATATATTCAAGGACATAAATGTTCTGAAAATATGTTTTTATGAATTTCAAACATCAATGAATAAGAATAAAATAAATAAAAATTAGCAAAGCTTTTTGACTAGCTTGAGTCACGGGATTCCAAAAAAATTATATCTTTCCTACTATTTCATATGTCCGCACCCCAAAAAATATAAAGGAAGGTTTATTAAAATAATATAAGGTGGGTTTATTGATTGACTAACGAAGAACTTACAATTTCATCAATGATAGGTTTGTTACCTATTTGAACTTCCCTAATGTTTATCGGACACCAAAATTTAAGGTCGTGGTTATGCAAGGAGTACCATAAAGTGTTTAGGAAAATTATGTAATCCTAAACTCACTATGGGTGAATGATTTTTTGAATGGACCTATACTTTCCTTTCCCATGGGAGTAGCCAACATTGTGTTGAGAGTTCAATGGATCACAACGTTAGACATATTTGAGATGAATGTCTAGGAATCATTCACATGTTTTTATGGATAAGAAAGAGGTTTGAGATGAGAGGGTTTCCAACTAAGTTCCCACATATGAAAATATATCATAAAATTTACAATCCTAAATAAGGGTTAAATAGGGACCTCAACACGATTTTTAGGGGAATAAAAATCATCATAAATAAAAATACCATTAGATCATTAGGAAGGGTTGAACAATTATTTTATACCGGTTGAGAACATGCCAAAGGAGTAGCCACCTATCGTAGAAACTTATTTAAAAAGGTATCATTCTATAGGACCTTTTGGCCCAAATATTCCATTTATTACATTTTCTTGGAAGATACAACAAAAATTCAAGCGACCGAGGAATACACTCAACATTAACAAAGGTGGCCACTTGTAAACTAAAATACAACCTATATTTCAAGTTTCTTATATGGGTGAAAATAATAATGTCTAAAGAGAGTCTTCAACAGAATAAGCCTTGTGGATTCAAAGGGAGTTGACTATACTCAATTAAAGAGGATGTAGCTAAGTAGGATTCTCATGGATCTTATGTAGTGGAAGAACATGTCGAGAGAGCTTGTGACATGGGAGGACGAAGATGATCAATTTTGAAGACAATATCTTTTAAGGTGGCAATGTCATGCCATAAAATTATAATATGTATTGGGATGTATAGACGACTCATGGATAACAAGATATCTTAAATTAGCTTATCATATTTATCTATGCTTTCATATTATTAGTAAAGGTAGCCTATGGAGTTAACATAGCTTTGAATAGGGTATAGATAAGAGGTAGTGTTTATAAATATATTCTATTCTCATTATAAGGTTGTGAGGTTTCCCCCTCAAAGTGGATTAGTAATATATTTGAAATATTCTTCTCTTATTTCAATATTTTGCTGTTTTAATATTATTATTATAATTATATATCCAAATAAGTTCATTACAATACCAAATCAATTTCCCCTTCACCCCCAATGAATAACCATAAGATCCCAATTCCACAACTACCCACTCATGCCAAGGTGCTTCAACCATTTTAAATTAAAATTTTACACCTTATATTGTGACTATGGACATGGGAGAATAACCCCAACCACCATGTTTAATGGATCAACCAATCCCACTCTTCATATTAATGATTTGGGAAGTGTATAAAGTTTGAATCAAAAATTTTAATGTTAATACCAATGTTTTGGCCAAATCCAGTTATAGGTGACGTTTTATATTAGTACCATCAACTTAAACCTAACTCAACTACTAAATTATAAGGTTTAGTTAATACCTTAGTTAAAGGGATTTCACTATCATGATTTTACTAAACAAATTGAGTAACTTTGTTATTTGTAAACGATTCCTAAATGAGATGGCTCAAGAATTCATCAAGTGATGGTACTATTTGGGCAACAAATAATAACACAACATGCCCAATAATAATCTCTTCAAACTATTGCTTACTAATTTAGAGCCTCTTCTCAAATAAAAGTGAAGTCAAAGTTGGAGGAAGTCCTCGAAAATTCCAAAAGAAATGAATATCTCATGAGAAAATTTGAGATACTTTATGAACCTAAACAAGAAACCCTTAAATTTCTCACACAATCTTAGGATTTCTGTAGCAATGATGATATAGTCATATATGCTCACAACCATGGTATTTATTCCACCATAACCTTTCATAAAATTGAAAATTTTAAAGGTTCAACACCTTCCCAACCTATGGAATATCGTTTCCTCTACCTTCCTAACAAGGGAATCAACATCAACCTATTACCAAAGAACTTAAATGATTTCTACCTAAACCTCAATCAATGCATACAAATCCTTCTCAACCTATTATGTAGTGCTACGAGGAAAATATTTTATTTTGTTTCCATGATAATTGGGGTCTTCCTCATGAAAATAATAAATCTCCAAGAGTCCTTTCCTACTCTTTCATTCTTATTCGTAACTTCAATCATGAGGCCATGTATATAGAAAGATATGATGAGACCACCAAAACAAGAAAAAATGTATAAATACACAATAAACATGATGCAATTCATAAATCCAATGTCATCCTATAAAAGTTGACATATGGGGCATACAATTATTAGAAGAGTATGTTCTTAACTCTTCAATCATCAATTAAAAATTAATTCATCCACATATTTTTCAAAAAATATTATGTAGTTAAACTATCCGAAATGAGGGCCTTAAAAATCGTCAGGGAGGAAGGACACCCAAAGGAAATTATAAATATAATCATAAAACATACTTGCATATAACAAATAAGCATGACAACCATTGATCAAGAACATTAGGACTAGTTAGAGAAACTAATGTTTAAGATATCATCGACTTCCAAATCGATTTTTTTTGTGCTTCAAAAAATCATAATTCAATTTGAAAGATGTCAAATATAAAAGAAACTCCAAACAAATTGGGACATGTCAAAGATGGTATCAAGATTCAATACCTTTGGAGGGACTAACAATGAATACCATATTTCATTACTCTCAATGCCAGTCTTTTAAACACATGTTTAGGAATTTCTTTTTGATTTAACATCAAAATTTTATTAGTACATCGCTAATCCTACAAATAATTGGGTGAAAAAAGTCACATTATAGAATAAAAAAGATGCCAACTCATATAAAAAAGGAAAAAATAGATGAAGCACATAATAAAAGTGTGAATTTTAATTAAAAAATATCCAAGAAACAAGATAGAGCCTTCTATATGATTAATAAAGTTATTGTAATCTTCAATGTTATGCTTCATATCTAGGTCCAAGTGGAATTTTTTTCTAGGAAGTAGAGCACCTACAATCCTTACTCGCATTTGGGAACACTCCATGCGTTGTTAACCAAGTGTCTCTAGATTGACTATGTTACCCTTCTCAAGGCCTGGATGGGGCTTTTATAGATGCCACTCCAATATTTAATGGAGCTCCTCTCACTTGACGCCGCTACTCTCCTCCCGGATCTTGTGTCCCTCTCACTCACTCGCGGTGAATTTTTTTCACCGAATCATTAATGGGTGGGGTAATCCTTCGTAAGGGAAATTCCTTCAATTGGCACCTACCATTTCTCCTTCACTAGTCTTAGCATGAATTTGAAAAATAAGAACATGCTTAAGAGTTTAAAATGAGGACTTTGAAATGGGAGATATCATGGAACTGTGATATACTTTAGGATGATAAAAAAAATGGCACTAGAGATATTTAAACATATATAAAGAAAGAAATTCTATTTTTACATAAGAAACTAAAGGATAATACTTGCAATGTGTAAGTATTATTAATATTTTAAAAAATTGCTATCTATTTCTATAGTTTATGCCATTACACTATTTTTCTAAAATAATACCTATATAAGTTGCTTTCACCTAAATGGAGATTTAGATGTGAGTTATAGAATTGTGCCAAAGCCTCATGTGTATAACATAAAACTAAATTAATCCGAAACATGAATGAAGGGGAAAAGACATTTTTACAATGCGTTCTAGAGTTTTAATAGAAAATTTGAGAGAGAAAGAAGAAGAAATCCCAAACATGAAAGTATGAGTTATAAAAATAGGAAAAACAAATGTGCCTTACTTTTCTATGCCAAAAATAACTCTTACACGTGAACAATGCACATTCTATTTCTTAAAAATAGGAATCATGATTTATTTTTATCGATTCTACACTAAAAATAAAATATCCATTTCAAGATTCAGAAAAGATAGAACCTCTAAATAGGAAAAACAACTTTTATTTCTCTCCTGCATGATTTTTTCTATTATTAGAACTTCCGGATGATGATACAAACCGCCATTCGTATGTTTTTCATCTATTTTTAACTTGTCATGCATCATTTATAACAACTATGATAAAAATAACATTTCAAATTTAAAGAAATAAAAACAAAGTGATACGTGATTTGTTACTGGGTCATGCAAAACTTCTTTCCTTTTGATTTTCCTTTTTTTTGTGGCATTTTAGGAATATTATTTGTTCCTTATTGTGCGCAGAGCTTCTTGTGGAATTCCACTTGTGCCCTTATGTTGGCAAGTTGTGTTGTCATTGATGTAAATAGGTTTCATTTATGTCAAAAGGAGTAATGAGCATGAATGTTGGTTGGTAGTGTTAGTCGGTGTTGTGTTGAGGTCTAGATGTGTTGCTTGGTCATGATGTTTTCTTAATGAGGTGGCATGGTGGTTTGAGGTGTCTTAAGTAGGTATGATGGCTTGTAGAATGTGGCATAAGTGTTGTAGAGATAGGACAATGTTGTAGAGATGTCATGAAGTGTGTTGAAGGTCCTCGTAGGTGTGTAAGTGTGGAATAGTTAAGAGGTTGCTGAAATGATGGTGCAATCATGTTCAAGATGCCCCATTAGGAGGCCTAATCGGAGTTGGATGAGGTATGTAATTATGGATTTCAGGTATGTATGAGATGGTTATACATGGAGAGAGCATGGAAAACATGAGGATGACGTGTTAGGACATTCACAAATGTCTCAAGAGTGCAAGTATAAGGTTAAGACTACTTTCTAGGTCTCTACACACCTAATCTTAAGTCTTAGATGGTCTAATGAGGTGAGCAGGTCTAATGAAGTGAGCATGGAGATAGAAATATGAGCATGGAAAAATTTGTAGTAGGTTTTTATAGTGGTGTGGTGAAACATTTTAGGTCCTGGTTTACATGAAGAAATAAATTGTGTTTTTAGCTCTATCGAGTTCCTAGAAAGTGAAAATCCCAACTCGAAGTGGTCTTTTGATGCTCATTGGAACGTGTAAACTCTACATGGTGGTCTAAGATATTCATGGTAGTTGGGAAAGGGTCATAATATTACATTCAGGCATTAGTTCAAATATTAAGGGGCAAAACTTTATGAACAATCATTAAGAAGCTAAGGTGGTCTAAAACCCTCCTTAAACCCTAGTTAGGTAGTGATGAAAGAGATCTTGTTCAAAGTGACCTAGAATGGATTGGAATGGATATTATTATTATTTTAGGTTGTATAGGACTCCTCCAACTTTCTCTAGGTGGCAGTTAGGTGTCTTGACAATGTGTGGACCCCATAAAAATTACAACTTTATGAAGAAGTTATGTTTTCTCCAAAGTTTTTCACTAGAATTGTTGAATAATTTGATGATTGAGGAATTATGGAATCCATAATACATGTTTATGGTGATTTCAGATCATGGTTGACCCCTTTTGAGGTTTGTGGAAGTCTATTTTGCAAGACTAGTTTATGAGGTAAAAATGACAGCTTTTGGTGGTTCTTATTGTAGAGGTGTTTTGATGATGTTTCAGTCTAAATTATGATGTATTATGCATTTTTTGATGACCTTGAGGTCATGATATTTCCATTAATGTCTCACACTTTCATGGTTGAGGTGTTTTGGTACTATTTTGAGCTTCATATTTGATGAATGGTTTTGTAGGTCAAAAACCTAGTGAGGAGATTTGCTCTCAACGATGGCTTCATAACATGTTTTGATGATGTAGAGCTGAAAAATATTTTATAAGGCATGGAGTGGACTTATTAAACATGTATAAGTGGTATTTTAAGTTTTGTGATGGCCATGTAGGCCTAAGTTGTCTTGTTTTTAGCGAGAGGGTAGTTTGGGTGTATTAGGCCTATTTGAGACCTAATGAAGGATTATATGTTTCTAGATGCTATTTCTGACCTAAGTGGTCCTTTGTATGGTGTTTTCATGATGTTTTTAAGTTTTAAAAGTGTATTTTTCCTATGATTATTTATTCATATGTGTTATGATCGTAAGTCGTATATATAAACATGTTTTTAGTGACGTATTTTGTGGTTGAGAGGGAATGAGAAAGTACGAGGAATAGGGTAGAGTATAAAGGTGAAGAAGTTATTTATGACCATAAAGAGAGGGAAGAGAGTGTTCCATGTTGTTCTAGAGGTTGTGCAACTATTGGAGAGACATTTCAGATGACCTAATTAGCTTGGTGGAGAAGTGCTTGAGAGAGTTAGCAAAAGGGTAGATATGAAGAAGTGTGAAGGAATGAGAGCTAAACAAGTGTCATCATTAGTTGTTGGTGAAAAATTATAGAGGTGACAAAAATTTATGTGGATGAGTTAGTTTTGAGTCACCTAGAGGGGTGGTGCCTCCATGTAGGGTTGGTGCTCTACTAAATCTAGGGGTTGGTGCTCTTTGTGGGGTTGGTGCCTCACTAAACTTAGGGATTGTGATCCTTGTTTGGTTGGTTCTTAACTAAATTTGATTCATTGCATTAATAAATATTTGTTTTGATGGATTTTCTTCCCCTTGAGGGTTTCCCACTTAAATCTGGTCTTCATGTGTTCTTGCGTTCTCATGGTGCCTGATCATATGTATGGTTATTCATTACCTAATATATATGTTGATGAAATGGTAATGCTTAAGTGAATGAATGTTTTAAGGAAAAATGTTTCACCATCCTCTCAGTTGTTATGCTTCCAATAATTGGTATTAGAGTAGGTCCTCTAAAGCAAGCTTAAAAATATTGAGGTGATCCTTTGAAGAACATAAATGGCGAGTTAGAAAAGTGGTTCCTCTACTAACAAAGATCTTATGTTTATGGGACACATTATGATTTTTAGAGAATCAAGATGAAGAGTCGCATTATGTCCTTAGGATGTGATATTTGGTAGTCAGTTGTAGATGGGTATACTATTCATCAAAATCCTCCAACTGATGCAACAAGTAAGAAGGAAAGTAATGACAATTCTAAAGCAATGAATGCCATTTTTGTGGTTTGGAAGAGTCATAGTTTGTCAAGGTAATGCAATGTGCTACAACTAAGGCCATGTGGGATAATATATAATTTATTTATGAAAGTGAAACTAAGGTGAAGCTGAAAAAGCTCTAGACATATAGGAGTCAGTTTGAAATTTTGAAGATGAAGGAAGAAGAAACCATTGCTGCATATCTTCTCGAGTAGATCAAGTGGTCAATACCATTAGAGGATTAGGAGAAGAAGTGAAAGAAGCTTTGGTGGTGTAGAAGGTGTTGATATATCTCACTCTTAAATTTGATCCTAAAGTATCAACTATAGAATAAGCCAAGGATCTGAGTACTCTACAATATATGAACTCTATGGTATTTTGAAAGCTTATGAGATGAGTAAATGGGTTGATAAATATCCCAAGAGGGAAGAAACATCCAAAGATGAAGGGAAGTCAAAAGGTAAGAATATATTAAATGATAATGTTTTTGATAATGATGATGATGAATTGATTGTTATGTTTTGTAGGAAGTTGAAGACATGTTCGTAAGTATAAGGTAAGTTTCCTTCAAGTGCTTTAGTTGTGGTGAGATTCAAAATTTTGTAAAAATGTATCTTCACAAGTATAAGGGTGAAGGGCATGATGAAGATCGTGATGATGATACGAGGTCCTATAGGTCTCATAAGATTAAAAAGAAATTTAGAAAGTCTAAAGACAAGAATAAGTCTAAGAGAAGCCTTTATTCCAAGGAGGATTGCAACTCATATGAGGTAAGTAGTCAAACTAGTGATTCTGATTCTGATAATGATGATGTTGGAAATAAAACCCTATTCATGGCCAAAGGAGTTGGTATCTCTAAAAATTAAGGTTCCATATATGGAGGTTCATGTGTGGATTCAAATGAATAAGAGGTTGAAGTTGACCTTGAAACTGAGTTGATGTGTGTCATATAAGAGTTGAAGCAATGAGAAGAAGAAGAACAAGAAACTCAAGGCACAAAGTTAAGGACTATGAAGACAAGATTCATCTTCTTGAAGAAAGACATTCGGTTGACACCCATGAGTATGATTAGACCCTCAAACCATTAGAAAATCAAGTGAATACTATAACAACAAGCCTAAATTATAAGGATGAAGAGTGCATTAGGTATGAAAGATAAATTAAGTCTCTAAAAGCATAAGTAACTAAAGCAACTAACAAGGTACAATATTTTCAAAAGTTTGAGAAGAGTTCCAAGGATCTAGATGATCTCTTGGATAGTCATAGGTTTTTGGTGACTGGAAAGGCCTTGGATTCATTGGAGACATCAAGAAAAAAATATAAATGATAATGGTTGTCTCAAGAACATGAAGGATGCCGACACAAGTCAAGATGATGCTGCTCAAAGCAAGGAGGATGCTTTGGCATGGACAACATGAGACTCGTATGCCCAAAATCAACATGTGACCTTTGATGCACTCAAACTCCCAAGTTCGTGTCGGGACATCCGATGTGGAATGAATATGCGGATATGGGAGAATTAGTGACTATGATCAAGTAGTGTGATTTCCTATGGTTTAACTATTGGATTGAATTAAACAAATCTAATCTATTTTATTGAAAGAAACTAACTAAACAATATTAATTAAATAAAACTATTACACACACATAAACAAATTACTTCTAATTTAAACAAGTAAAGTCACTTCTAAACTAAATATAAACAACTAAATAACCAGGTGTAGTTATCTACATGTGCTTTGAGTGTATTTATTATATCCTAATTAATTAAAGCTTTTCCTATAAGTAATTGTGGATCTAAATCTTCTACCTACCTCAGAGACATGGGAAGAATTGAAGCTTCACAGAAGCTTTTCTTCCCATGTAACTTCCTTGGTAAAATATGAGAAATACTTAATAGAAAATATGAATTGAAATGAGATTACAATTATTCTAAATTAATGTATGATAATTCCTTTAGAAATCCTCCTCGCAAAACCCACAAGGATAGGCAGGGAATCTTTTATCAGCAGAAACTTTGTAGAAGAAATGAAACTACATAAATAATCTATCTATTTTGAAATGATCCGAATGGAAATGATTTCTTCTACTCTAGTTGATAAGTGTGTATATGTTAAGAAATAAACAATTTGAAGAAATGAAAGAATCTTAATAATAAATCCAACCCGAATTACATAATAGAGGAAAATCTAGTTGTGTGATACTTTTTCCCCTCAATTTGTCTTTTCAATCTTCTATGTGTCCATGTGAGTCCAAGGAATTGGGAATGCAGAGGAAAAATAGGAAGAAAGCTCTAGAGTAATGAAAAATTGATGGTAGTCCGTAAATCCGTAGATGAAAGATAACACAACGAAACAAAGCTTAGCTATGGAATTTTTAAAGCAAGATTGTTGCAGCTCAACTATGCAAGATAAACAAAATAATCTCCAGCCATTTTATTGAGAACAAGCGATGGTTTTATAGAAGGTTAGCTAGGAAGTGCTTCAACTCACTTGGTAGAAAAGGGGTGCCACATCATCACATGAAGGGGTAGTTTGAACACTCAATTGGGAGTTCCAAGTGGAAGAGGAGTTTATAAAAAATCAATCAAGCCAAATTTATCCAAATTAACTGAGAAACGTGTTCTAAAAGTTAACTCAAGTGAAGTTACATGCATTTAATTCATGGAGGAAGAGTTCTAGAAAATTCACAGGAAACCGTCGCCTTGCATGCAGGTGGTGGTTTGTAACTAGAGGCCAAAAACTAAAGAAAAACACAATGGAAAGCTAGGAAAAAGCATGTGATGGCTAAATAAGGTAATCTAGGATATAAACATGTATTGCAAAGAGGTTAGGGATCTCGAACACCTTTGGAAAAAATATGAATCATCATTCAAGATTTTTGAATTGTTTCCCAAAATGTAGAACATGAAAATTTGGGTGTGTACAAAGAGCTAAACCCATTAGGAAACCTAATGCAATGCGGTATGAGAAGTATTTTAATGGTTACTATTATGATTATAATGAATCTTGTCACATAGCAAGGGAATGTGGTAGAAGGTACTCCATGTATGAGGATTCATGGAATCATGGAAGAAGTATTCATTCACACAAGCCAAGAGGTAAGAATTAAGATGTTTACTATAATTGCCATAATTTTGGGCATATTACAAATTTTTGTTATCATAGGTCCTCAAGGAAAAACAATATGTTTCAAGATCCTATAGTACATGAAGAAAAAAATCAAAACAAGACATGGGAACCAAGAGTAAATTAGGTTAGTCTATCTAAGCATAAGTCATATGTTGGAGCAAGTCAAGAATGTTCATAGGTTGCTTGATCAAAATAATGTTGAAGAAGACATTCCATAAGTGCCAAAGAGGTATTGTAATCTACTAAAGTTGCTATTTCCTATATTCGTATGTCTTAAAGATTCTTAGAGGCATTCATCAATCAAAAGAAGCATATAGTTATGGGGATCTTGAATGGATGTAATTGAGATGTGTTTTAAGGCATGTTTGTGGTATGATGGCATGTTTAGACCTAAAATTTGCATCAAAAGGTACAATCATGGAGTCATGTTGATTCTTTAAGGTATGAACAATCGAGATGTGTTCAAAGGAACAAAAAATTCTTAAATAATGTGGGGTACATGTGTAGAGAATTAGGTTTTGTCATGAATCTGGGTATGAAGCTTGAAAAGATGATCAGTAAGGTGTACTACTATGTAAACTATTGTTAGGTTGAAGTCATTAAAAGGTATGTGTCTATGTGTTGTTTTGTATTTGTATCTACATTCATGATGATCATATAGAAGGTTTATGAAGTATTTTTAGGTAGATATATAATTTTAAGAAGTACTTGAAATATCATGGAGGTGTATTACAAGGATGTTGAAGTCTTGAAAAAGCTATGAGAAGGTAGATTGACTATTTGGAGAGTGTGATGAGCACTTTTTGAGTATAGATCCATGGTTTGTGACCTAATATATGTCCGAGATTCTTACAAAGGCATTTACATGTAGAAGTGAAGGTTCTATATGATTCAAGAAGACTTAGAAGAAAGAAAGACAACTTGGAAGAAAAATGTATGTTTGTTTATACCTAAGCTTGTGTTTTGATGCCTAAAGTGTGTATTGACACTTGAAGATCTGATGATTGGTCTAAAAGACCAATATGTTCTTGTGATTATAGCCTATAACATTATAAAGGACTTAAAGATCTTAATGGATCCATTGAAGTACTTGTGAGGTCATGATCAAGTAGCTAAAAAAATATTTTGAATTTTAAGGTCAAATTTGGGTGTGACTAGTGAAATCAGGTAACAAATTTGTTCATAAATATGAAGAGGTAATTATTATTAGTCCATGATTTTTCAAGGGATAAGTTGTAGTGTCTTAAGTTGAGGAAGCCATGTATGAAAAATGCATTGGATGTTTTTTCTCATCTAGCATATCATGAAGAAGTAAATTATGACAATGAAGTATGATGCATGACCTAGTTGATAATATATAGGTGTTTGATAAAAATGAATTAGGTCCAAATGAGATCAAGAATTTCGTGCTTGTACTCCGTCCAAGCTTAATGCACCAAACTAAACACAAAAACCCCGAAAACCTCAATGAAATAGATACACTGATGAAGATGTAGACGGATGAGGAAGTCGATGTAGATAAGACGGCGCACACGAGCAATTCGCACAATAGATCCGAGTAACCCGCAAAACACCGGTGCTTGACGTAAAAGATGGCGTTAGAAGATATATGGGTGGACCGCCCGAGAAGCGGTCCGAGAAGGCGATATAAGCTTCTCATGGATGTCACCAATGCTTTTCAATAAAGAAAAGCAAAGATACATGATAAAAGATGTAAATAAAGACTAGATTCTCTCGATCATAGTAATAAAACAGAACTCTAACAAAGCAGACATGTGAAGTACGTAAAACAAGGAACCGAGAAATAATGCTAATTTGTGTTACCCGTGACTTTTACCTCGTCTCAGGGAAATCGGCGCCGATCGTGGTAGAATCGGCGCGCGATCGATTTGATCGATCGGCGATCGACCGATCGGGCGGCGATCGGGATCGGGATCGACGCCGATCGATAAGATCGTCAATCAAGGCGCATCGACCAATCGTGGACTGTATGGCGATGAGATTCGGGAGCGGAAGGTGAATGTTGTCTCTGTAGGATGTGCCAAGATGGAGAGACGCTGAACAGAGTCACCAGATGATGAGATAATGGTGTATGGTGTTGATATGATACGGCAGAGTAACGGTGCTCCTCTCAGGATTGATTAGGACAGATCTGCCCTAACCGAGACAATTGATGCTAAGAAGATCTCTTTCCTCACTCTCTGCTCGTGCGTAAGTGCTTCCTTTCACTCGCTCGCTCTTTTTCGGTCTCTTCGCTCTTTTCGCCGATTTTTCCCTAGAACCGAGTTCGACTTGCTTTTATAATCGGCGCCGCCTTAGAAAATCGGCGCCACCATATGGGTCGGCGCCGATCGCGAGAAGACTCCCGAGATGGCTAAAAATGATCGATTCGAGAAAAAAAGACTCATCCCGACTACGGGAAAATATCCCGCTTAGGGAAGATTAAAAATAGATGTGATACATGGGTAGAATAAATTTGGGGTGGATAAGTGATTAAGATGCATGGGAAGAAGCGTAATTAAATATTTAATACTTAATTACTCATGGGTAAGATGTGATGGGATGAATTAAATTTAGAGATAGGTGATTAAATCACAATTGGATAATATCCCAAGGGGATAACAGATGCAAACGTGCCCTAGTTACCTAAGCACGTAAACGGATAAGAGGGACACTAAATTGAGTAACCAATTTTAGGTGTCTACATTTTGCCCCTTTTTGTCAAGTAACTCATGATAAGCAAGGTTATGAGACAAAAACAAAGGGATGGAAGAAGGGAAGAATTGTGGTGATGTGATCCCCCTCAAACTAGGGATGGGATGGATGATAAAACAGATGATCCCGAGTTTGAAAGAGGTAGATAAAAATGCAGGATGCCCCAGTCGGATAGCTGGAGTAGAACTGATCATTGAGGACGCATAAAAATAAACACAAGGGCAGCAACCTAAGGAACTCACATTGGTAGGGAAAACTAGCCGGTCTCCTCATGAGACGACGTTAGTGCCTACAGACCCATGAGTGTAAGGAGAACTGCAAAATAGCCAACATCTAAAGAGAGACACATTGGTAGGGACAACTAGACGGTCTATAAGTCAGACGACGTTAGTGCCTACAGACCCGCGTAACTCTAAGCGGCTAAACAAAAAGCGAGTGCTCCACGCAAAGGGAACAAACTCGAAATAGATGATGATATCGAAAATATGTGCCGAAAGACAACATGTAGCGCACAATAATGATCAGATAGACCAGCCAAGCATCAACACTATGGCAAAGAGATTAGCAGATGGAAGCAAACGACGTGGAGAAGCGATACCGCAATCCACGGGCAAAAATGAGTATAAATCGATAGACTGATAGATGATGATATAGACATAGACTGATAGATGATGAATAGACGTGATTGGATAGATATAGACTGATAGAGGATAGAAATAGATGTGATTAGATAGATTGAAATGTGGATAAAATAGATGTGATTGGATAGATATAAACTGATAGATGATAGATGTGATGTGGATAGAATTTTGATTGATATGTGGATAAAATTTTGATGAAAAAGAGAGATAGATAGATGTAATGTAACTTGGATGCACAAGTTTTTAGATGTTTTGATGGATAGATGGATAGATGTAGCGTAATTGTGATGGATAAAGATATAGACTGATAGAGGATAAAATAGATGTGATCGATAGATATAGACCGATAGATGATAGAAATAGATGTGATTAGATAGATCGATATGTGGATATAACTTTGATAGATGGATGTGATGCAACTTGATGCACATGTGTTGATGTTTGGATTAGATATGGATAGATATAATGTACCTTGACGATATCATGGATGGATAGATTTAGATATAGATAGATGCAATGTACCTTGATGTACATTTTGATGGATAGATAGATGGATGTGTTTGATATATGGATGAGATATAGGTAGATGCAATGAGAAATGAATACGATATAGAATGTTTGATAGATAAGATGAATTTAGATAGAAGATAAATTGTGATTGAATTAACATGCGAAATGTCAATTTAACAGATGCAAGAGCCAAAGATGAAAGCAGTAAACAACCGTGACTTAGAAGAGAAGATACTCTGAGAAGAAGAAAATGATAAGTTGGACTTCCAACCGACCATTAGATAGAATCCGAAAAGAAAACCAAAAGACCAAGCATATAAGGCCCTATATAAGATTAAAATAAATCCGACACTAACTAGTCGCAAACCGCATCTAGGATAGAAATGGAAAGAAAAGAAAGTAAGTATCTTGTCGAACCTACAAGGGACAATAATACATGTCCATGATAGGAAAATAGGATTCTCCATATGATCGACAAAAGGTCTAAAATCTCACTTCATGATTTGGACAAAAAGCAAACCGATCAATGTGGGAAGTTTGCTTGATATGGAAAGACCGATCGATGCGGAAGTCTTTCAAAGATGCTAACAAGTGTATAAACCGACTGAAGGCTGATTGATTACAAGAAGCCTTGAATATTTCTTTTTTTTGAGAAACAAATTGGCCCTTCAAGGGAGCGGTCTGTATTTTGAAATTTGTATGATAGCCATCCTTCGAGGGTATGGTCTATTTGCTTTTTGATTCACTTGACAATGTATGGATAGCTGTCCTTCGAGGGATCAGTCTATCTTTTTGGATAGCATCTTTTTTTTTTTTTTTTTTTTTTTTTTTTTTTTGAAACTCTTTGGAAGAAGCTGAGTTTAGACCTAGATAGATCAGATGAAGGGGAGGAGAACATGGAAGAACATGTACTCATGCCCCGAGCAGATCCGATTAAGATAAGTACTTGGGACAGATGAAGTGGTGATTAAGGTATTCCTACCATGAGGAGGAACATATCCAAAAGAAACGTGCAATGAGTAGAGCCGCGATACTCATATTTAAGGTAAACGAGGCAATAAAGGAGAACCACACAATTTCAAATCACCACGAAAGTAGATGACTCAAGTTATTAGGACAGATGGAAGATCCGAGTCATGCGACTAGATTTGTGTAAGAGAGATTTTAACAATAGAAGGGCCGTAAATGCAAGGCATTAAGAGGTTCTCGCTCAGTGATACCATCCATGGAAGACAAACGATAAGCCCTGCACTCCATATTTATGAGTGATAATGTAGGGACCCATCCAAATGGGAGCAAACTTACCACGTTGACTCCTTTCGAGTGTAGTGACATTTTGATTTTCCTTAAGAACAAGGTCACCAATTTTGAAGTCACTTGTTGCACATGCTTGTCAGAAGCACGCTTGACACGCCGAGATAGACTTGATGATGCTCAAGAGCGCTGAGACGCCGCTCATCTAATAATTCAAGTTGAGCTAGACGATTTTGACGATAATCCTCATCGAGACAAATTCTCCGAGAGAAACACGAGAGATGGGATTTGGACCTCCAAAGGAAGGACGGCCTCGCACTCCATGACGAGAGAGAAGGGAGTAGCACCAAGAGGAGTACGAATGCTAGTCCGATAAGCCCAGAGAGCGAAAGGGATATGTAGATGCCAATCCCTACCAAATGACTAGTTACCTCATGAGGATATTACGCAGAGTTTTATCGAAGCTTCGCCCACTCATTAGCTTGAGGATAGTATGGAGAAGAAAACTCGAGCTTGATTTTGAAAGCATTGCAGAGATTTTGCAAATCGACGTTTCAAGGATTTACCATTATCTCGTGATGAGCTTGTGTGAACGCCAAAGCGACAAATGATGTGTTGATAGACAAAATCAACTATGGGTTTAGCCTTTTGAAGAAAGAGGGATAGCTTCTACCCACTTAGTAAAGTACTCAAAGGTGCGTATGATAGAATGATGACGCCGTGAAGAACGGGATTGATGAGACCAATAAGATCAAGGCCCCATTGTGAAAAAGGCCACAAATCCGCCGCAGTCGCAAAGCCCGACTAGGACGTGCGTGAGATTGGAATGTTGCCGACACTTGACGATTTCTTAGTGTATTCACAACAATCTTGATTAAGAGAAGGCCAATAATATCCCAAACGTAAGATGCGCTTAGCCACAAATTTAAACCACTAAAATGTCCACCACAGATACCGCCATGGACCTCCCGAATAGCTTTAGATGATTCATGGGTTTTGAGGCATCGGCTAAAATACCATCAAAGCCGCTTTGTAAAGAATCCCGCCAGATAGAATAAATGATTAGCGCGCTGACAAAAGACCTTCTACCATCGGAAGTCGATCTCGAGGAAGCACCGAATGAGATAGATAATCAACTATCTCGCTGATACCACTCATCCCGAGTATGGGTTATGACAAAGATTGATCGGGTTAGTCAAAGATGAAGATAAGATGGTTGATCTAATCGCAGACAACCCACATAAAGACGCGAGTCTTCGCAAAAGGCGGATAAGGGATGCTAATGAGGCCATGGTATCCGCGAATCGATTTGGCAAGACGAGGAATGGATCGATGGTGAACTTATCGAAAGATCGAGTCAAGAACAATGTCGCGATATTTTTGAAGGATATCATTCTTGCATCGATAGACACCCGTGACCTCGATTAACGATGAGTTCGTAATCACCAAAGATGTCAATACGACGAGCGCCGAGATTAATGGCATTTTGAAGTCCTAAGACAAGAGCTTCAGACTCACCATATTATTGGTGCACTCAAAGTTCAATTTGTGCGCGATCGATAGGCGTACTCCCAAGGAGGAATCATCACGAAACCCGCACCTCCCTCACCGGCATTTGATCCATCAAAGAAGAGCTTTACTTTAAATGGAGATAGACCAAAATCGATTTGTTGAATAAATTCATCGGGAATCGAGCAAGGGGGTCTTGAGTGTCCTAAGAGGAGCACTAGCTAGTTGATCCGCAATAACCCGACCCTCGATAGCCTTTTGGATAAACTCGAGGTCAAATTCTCGTCATGAGCATAAGCCAACGAGTGATGCGATCATCATGTGATAAGGCTTTGCATGAATTGTCTCGAGGGGATCGACATTTGTGACGATGTAAGTTTTGTGATTAAGAAGATAATGACGAAGCTTAGAAGTTGCAAAGAAGAGAGCGCAACATAGTTTTTCAGCCCCTGAGTAACGTGTCTCATACTCATGAGGGTGCGACGATGTAATAGACATGCTTGTTCTTTACCACAAGTGTCCCGATGCGAAAATCATGGCTCCCAGAGCATGGTCACCACAGAGATATAAAGATAGAAAGGCTCCTCGCGTGGAGGTGTAAGCACGGGTGAGAAAGAAGATAAGCTTTGAGATCATCAAAGGCCTTTCGCAATGCTCATCCCATTTGAAATGAACATTCTTACGAGAAGATGGTGAAAAGGTCGACAACGGTCCGACAATCGGGAGATAAAACGACGACCGATCAAGACGCCCTCGAGACTCATGGAGTTGCTTTGTTGGGACGGGGAGGCATCTCAAGGATGGCTTTTATTTTTATGGGGTCCACTTCAATACCCCTGATGGAAATGATAAACCCTAAAAGTTTACCAGTGAGGACGCCAAACACGCATTTAGATGGATTTAGACGAAGACAAAAGCGGATAAGCCTCTCAAAGAGAGGTGCAAGGATGAAAAGATGCTCCTGACGACGCTTGATTTGCGAGGAGATCGCAACGTAATCCTCTGCGCTTTGTGTAAAAGATCATGGAAGATGTAGGTCATCGCTCGCTGATAAGTCAGCTCCGCGCTTCTTAAGACCGAAGGGCATGACACGATAGCAAAAGGTCCCCCAAGGAGTTATGAAGGAAGTCTTATGCTGGTCTTCTGGTGCGATGAGGATTTGATTATATCCAGAGAAACCATCCATAAGAGAAAGCATTTCATGACCCGCAGTTAAATCTACGAGTTGGTCGATATTAGGAAGAGGAAAATCATCCTTCGACAGCGATTAAGATCCCTAAGTCGGTACAAATTCAATCTTCCCAAAGAGCCTTAGTTACGGTATTACATCGACACCCATCATGATAATCGATGGGTCGATGAAGTTAGCCGAGAGCAAGCGCTGTAATTTTTCTTCTTTAACAAGAAGGGCTACTCTAGGTGCATTTTACGTAATTTTTGCTTGATCGGTTTGATGTTGGGAAGGGTAACGATATCAGGACTACAATATCGGATCGAGTCCCGCATATCCTCGTATGACCAAGCAAAGGCTTGACGATGTTTGGAAAGAAAAGTAGTAAAGTCCCCAATTCTTGTGGATCAAGGATCGGCCGACCTTAATGATGCGAGGGTCTTCAGGAGTCCCTATATTAAGGTCGATAGTGGCCTCGCTGAGAAGGGCAGACGTGTCGAAGGAATGGTTTTGGGAAGATATGAATCCTCCGCCCTGGATAGGTGAGGACAGAGTCGCCATCCGCACAAAGGATAGTGTCGATAGTAGGAGAGTCGCTCCAACTATCTCAGGGAAGATTAATGGTATGTAAGGCCGATTGTTAGTCTCATAGACTAAAGGTCCCAAGGAAATGGTATTGATCAAAAAAAAAAAAAAGGTGGGATGGAAATGTCATCGTCCACATCAAGTGATGCTTCGATTTGGTGGGGGAAGATGGTTCTTCAAGAGGAAGAGGCTCATCAAGAATAGTGACAAAGGGCTTTTAAATGGGTTTAAATCCCAAACCAAACTTTTGGTGTGGCATGAGAGTAGGAATGGATTTGAGGTCATGTATACCTTGTTCATATTTTCCAAGGCCAAAACCTTTCCACGCGCATCGATATAGATAAGTTTTTGCAAACGTGGATTCTCAGAGATAATCAAACCCCGTTAGGTAAGGTTTGGCTCTGGAGGAGAATCCTGACAATAATGAGGTGTATCAAGACCACCGTAGATGAAATTGGTCCGCTGATTGGGCAAACCAATGGTAACGATGCGACCGAGACCCGATTGATATTCAAAGTGTTGCTTGTCGGGTCTACCATACTCATTAGGTTTGAGATGGGCATCGAAAGAAAAGAGAGGAAGCTCTCCTAGTGAGAAACGCCGCAATGTCTCTTCCGATTTCGCAACTGCAGTTTGGTCAGCAGGTATGGAAGAAGATGAAGCCCCATCCGAGAAGATGCATTTTCTTTTAAAGGGCGACTTGTGGGTCATGTCGCATTGCGCAGAAGGAAAAGGATCTCCTGGATGGGTGTAGATTTTGCCCTCATATTGATATTTTAGGCATCGATGGAGGGTGGATGGGACACAATGCATATCGCGCGAACCCGTGAGCGCCCAAGGATCATGTTATAGTGGAATTTTCCTTCGACAATATAGAAGAGTTCATGGAGCAGCCTTTTACCTACTGATGGGTAAGACCACGCTTCCTAGAGTGACTCTAGCTGATCGTTAAATGATCGAAGGGCGAAAGGCGGAGGTGACACCACATTCTTAGGTAACTTAAGTTGTTCGAATGTGTGGGAAGAGATGACGCTGAGAGCAGCTCCACTATCGATCATAACACGTTTTAAGGCAAGTGTTATTGACTTGACCGTGATGAAGAGAGGAGCCTCAAATCCTCCTCAAGAAAGATGAGGAATTTCTCAATCCTCAAAAGAAATGGCGGTCGATGGACCATTCAATCCAACAACCCACTGAAGGGTCAGCTCATCGGAATTTATCGCGATGCGACGCAGACATCGATTAGAGCCCGCGATGTTGTGGAGAGGATTGGATGAGGTCAAAAAGAGACATTTTGACCGGAGCTTGGGTGAGTTGCTTCATGACACTCTCCTCAACTGATACGGAACTTGAGTCCGAGGTGCAAAGACGAATGGAGACCTTGGGTCGTGGGGTCAATGAGGAAGGAGACACGCCTTCGTGGGGGCTGCGTAAATGACAACCCGTGGTCTAGATGTTGGAGATGAAGATGGGTTATGATAATGTTGGGTTCTAGTGGCGATATGGATTGTGTCAATTTGGGAAGGAGGGAGATCAAGTGGAGTGGAACCACTAGAGGTCCGAATGGATGGTTGAGGTTCTGGATGAGGCTAGGGTAACAGAGGTACTTGTTCCTCCTCCAACAAGAGGTCACTTTCTTCCGTAAGGTTCTCGACAACGGCTTGAAGAGCTTTACATCCTTCAAAGGTCATGACCTGGAGTACGGTGGTAAGCACAAATCGATCGAGTTAAACCGTAGGTTTCACTCTTTGGGTTATAAGGCTTAATCGAGGAAGGGTTATGGCTGAAGATTGATAAGTTGATGAAGGATTTCGTGTAGAATCCGTAGACGAAGATGAGGATAGAGATATTGAGATGGTTCTTTTACCTTAACCGACACGGGTAAAAGAACTTGCATGTTAGGTTTAACAGCTTTATTAGGGATCCTCTTATTTGTTTGACATTCGGAGGAGCAAATTTGGGTGCTTGGATGGGAGTAAATGAGACATGATTGTCTTTGGTGGAGGAGGAGTCCCTAAGATAGATTTTGAGGAGGATGGAGATGCGATAATTTTTGCGGTTTTTGGAGACAAAGGGGGTCATTAGTCGGATTTACTTGGATGATTTAGATAATGTCGGTTTGGAAGAGGAAGAAGCTCCCAAAATAGGTGAATTTGGAGGAAGATAGGGTGTCTTGATTTTTGGTAACAAAGATGAGGATTTTGATAGAAGAAGTGGCATCTTTTTGGTAGGTAAGTCTATTTAGGGATGTTGATGAAGAAGAAGATGATGACTTTGATAGGTGTGTAGAAGAAGATGCCTTCTCAAATGGGCAAATCTAATCGCTTATGAGGCGTGAGAGAGATTTTTGGAAGAACACCGAGAGTTTTGATGGTCCGAAATATGGGCTTCCCTTTTCGTGGATGGTGACAACTTCAACGTCATAAGGTGATCAGAACCTTTTTTGGAGGAAGCAAATGGGGAGATATTGATGGTATAATGTTAGATTTTGGTTGTCGCGGTTTAGGTTGAGGAATCGAGTGTGCAGTGTTGGTGTTACTTCTTTTGATTTTTCCCGAATAGGTGAAGTAGTATTAGTGATGGAAGAAGTAAGTGATGAAGAAGTTCTCATGAAGGACCACTTTTGGTGTAGTGATCATGGGTGGAACTACTATAGGAAAAGAGATAGGAAGAGTCAAAGTTGAGGACACTTTCGCCGAAGTCGGCACGATTATAGGATGTTTATCAAGGGCATAGCAGTAGCCGGAATGGGAGCAACAGTAGTAGATGTGTCTCAAGTGGAAACTCAAGGGATGTAATTGCCTCGAGCATCAAAGGATGTCCGATGATGAGACAGATGAGGAAGACACTGCCTCGGTATGGATGGGAGATCGACAAAGGAGCGGAGAGAGATGACTCCGTGTTTAGCAATGTAGGAATATCCAAAGATGGGTTATCCGAGGATGGAGGAATTCCAAAGATTGGTGAAGTGGAAGAGGGTTCTGATTCGATTGCACGCGCTTGTAGATGATGTGGTTTCGTGCGGATTCTTCAAAGAGAAATGAAGTCGATAGTGTGGGTGTTTGGTTTTTGAGATTCTCAAGAATTATGATTTGGGGCATGATTGGGGAAGGGTTGTTTGAAAACGCCCAAATGCTTGATTTGGGGGAGCATTTGGGTTATCCGTAATAAGCTCGCTTTTATCAATGAATTTTTGGACAAGATTTTTGAAAGTCCGACATCGCTCGATGTCATGACCCTCGGTTCTATGATAGTGGCAAAAATCGCTTTCTCTCGTACTCACAAAGGACGTTCGACTTTCATCAATATCTCTAATGGGTGGAAGTTCGATCATGCGAACTTCCAACATTTTTCCTAAGATGGAGGCATATGATTCCCCCAATGGAGCGAAGGATCGAGATGATGAAGCCCCTTTTCGAGCGTATGAAGGGTCTCTTCGTGGTGGTTGATTAGAGTACTATCGGTTCTCGATGTTTTTAATACGATAGATTGGTGGACCCTTGATTCTTATCTTTAGGAGGAAAAGAATTTGGTTTGGTGAACCGAGAGAAATCGGGTTTAGATTTGGAGCGAAGTTTTAGTTTTCTTGTTCAATGGCACGAGATTCGAGCTCATGCGTGCTATCATGAAGGCTTCTTCAAGGTGTGGAAAGTTTGGATTCTTAACGTGGAAGAAATGTGACTAGCGCAAGATCGGGTGAACAGCTCGATCACAGTGATTGAGGAAGAGAGAAGGACAATTGGTTGATTATCCCTCTCCAACGAGCGACAAAGTCTCGCAATAGACTCATCGTCAAATCGCGAATGTCAGAAAGATCTCGTGATTGAGATCTTATGGGCAATATTTATTGAGAAGTTCTCAACAAACATTTGGGCCAATTGAGAGAAAGAAAATAATGAATGTTGAGGAATATTATCAGACCACCAAAGCGGACCCGCTAGAGACATAGGAAAGGTACGGAGCATGAGCTCCCGATCTTGACAATGAGGTAGCAAGCATGTTTGAATGCTCGCAGATGTTGTTGGGGTCTTCCCGACTATGAAATTTTGAGAATTTGGGAAGTTCCCATTGGGGAGGATAAGGCTTAAAAGCCACCGAAGGATGAATGGGTTCATCAGCATACTTCTTCAAAGGAGTATGAAGGGCGGGCTCCTTTTGTGGAGGCTTCCAAGTCTCGCAATTTTCTTGAAGAGAAATTGAACCACATCCGATTGGGGAGGAGGTACATTGGTTTGTCCTATATGAGAAGCAAGTAGTGGGTGTTGTTGAGGTGTCATGGGGATTCATCTGTTGTTGATAGATGATAAGAGGAATAACCAGTGTTCTCGGTGACACCGGTGGGGTATTTGTGTGAGGCACTTGCATGATAGCAGCCATGCGAGATAATAAGTGGTCGAGCAAATAAAGGTCAGGTGACTGATGGAGCCCGTGATCGGTGGACTCCTATGTTGGCCGATCGATCGGATAGATCGAGGAATATGAGTGTTGGTTGATTGGTCATGTTGGGGAACAAGACCTCGAAAGGGGCCTTCTATCGCTGAATTAGGTATCAAGGGTGCCGATACTAGAGGATGGGCGAATGTCACAAAGAGCTGGAATATCGGAAGAAAGACCCCTGAGGACGAGAGAAGTAGGAGCCAACCGCCTATTCGGAGGGGGTCGCTCATGAAGAGGTATTGACCTTGAGAAACGATAGAGGGCATAGACGAATCGACGGCAAAAATGCGGATGTGCGACGAATTTACTATAAAGAAGGGCGTAAGACCTCTCGTAAATGGGTCAGGAATAGTCGAGGTAGCTGCAAAGTTAGGATAGGTAAGACTAATTGAGAATTAGTCGACATGGTAGGTGGAAGAGAAAAGGGAGGCATAGGGGCCTCACCCTTCTCCGTGGCTCGAGGCAAGAGAGATGGTGCAAACCGCTCTAAAGAGGCCTCGGGATGATCCGCGAGGATAATTGTACACTTGTCTTGGATCGGTGGGTCTTGGCCGATATTTGATCGACTTGTGTACTGATAGTCCATGAGGGCTACCGGATTGCGATCAAGGAGAGCCTCGAAATTCAGATCCCCGCGAGGAATAGACTCGAGTCGAAGATATTTCGATGGACTAGGAGAAGCCGACGTGATGGGATTGTTTTGGCTTGATGGAAAGGATTATACGACTACGAGGGGGAACCCACTAACAAAGGGTCCCGAGGAAGATTGAGGGGTGCCAAACATCCACGCCGGTGGTGATTTCTGAGGAAGAAGGAACCCGTTGGGCCATTTTCCTAGATTGTGAACGGGTGATAGCCGCCATAAACAAGCAAGAAAGAAGATTGTCTTAACTAATGCACAAATAGTTCAAGCAACAAAGTGATTATCTCCTTTAAATTTTGATGCTTTTAAGAAATGAAAATGTTAGGGAAGGCTTTTAGAACAGAACTACTCGTATAGCCAAACTAGGGATGGTTTGGGTAATGTTTGGTGAGGAGTCCCGAAGGCACTTCAAGAAAAGACCGGACGTGGCTTGATATAGGGCCTACCCCCGCACTTCACACCGCCGCGATAAGGGAGCTCGGGTGCTTTGCCAATATATACCAAAATCTTTCGTGAATTTATAGCGGCCCGAGTACCGCGTAGGCTCTTCCTCTCGATATCACTTCCAAGTAGGCGAGGCCAGGAAGGAGTTTTGTTTAGATGCTTTATACCTAGTGATTTTGGCTTTGTGCAAGGGTGAAAATAAAAATCAAATAGTGTCACTACCGATTTTGATCAATTTTCCAACCTAATTAACACTAGATGACAAAGCATGCAAAGAATGAAAAAGAAAGGGTTCTTTTTAAGCACTTAAAACGAAATGTTTGATTTCGATGAAGACAATTCAAACAAGTTCTTTCCCAAATGCGATTAGGTTCTTTTTAAGCACCAAAAACTGAAGTGTTTGGATGTGATAAACAACCAACAAAGAAAACCTAAAAAGGAGAAAACACCGAAAAAGAGGAATACCTGTAGTTTTAGCTCTCCAAGGTGTGTGGACTTCAAAAGCGCGTTGTTGAGCTCTTCCCCTCGAACAATCCCACGAACAAGCAAAGTGCTCCGCAAGAAAGGATCAAGCAAACAACAAACAAGATCCGGAAAGATACATCCAGATAATGGCGAAACGAAAAATTTCTATTTTAAGAAAATAGAAAAATTTCAAGATAATGACTTCGCCTAAAAGCAAGATTGAAATGATGAACAGAAATGTTCAAATAGGACTGATAGAAATCAGTGAAGAAAAGGAACAAAGTTCAAAACTAGAAAAGAGATGAACTTACCATAAGGGACTTTGGTTCGGTCCCACCGGGCGTGCCAGAATGTAGATCAAGAATTTCGTGCTTGTTACCTGTCCAAGTTAATGCACCAAACTAAACACAAAAACCCTGAAAAACCTCAATGAAATAGATACCTGATGAAGATGTAGACGGATGAGGAAGTCGATGTAGATAAGACGGGCGCACACGAGCAATTCGCACAATAGATCCGAGTAACCTGCAAAACACCGGTGCTTGACAGAAAAAGATGGCGTTAGAAGATATATGGGTGGACTGCCCGAGAAGCGGGTCCGAGAAGCGATAAGCTTCCTCATGGCGATGTCACCACGCTTTCAATAAAGAAAAGCAAAGATACATGATAAAAGATGTAAATAAAGACTAGATTCTCTCGATCACAGTAATAAAACAGAACCCTAATGCAGACAGAAGTACAGTAAAACAAGAACCGAGAAATAATGCTAAATTTGTGTTACCTCGTGATCTTTTACCTGTCTCGCAGGAAATCGGCGCCGATCGTGGTAGAATCGGGCGGCGATCGATTTGATCGGGCGGCGATCGACCGATCGCGGCGATCGGGACCGATCGACGCCGATCGATAAGATCGTCAAATCAAGGCGATCGACCAATCGGGGACAAAAGCGATGCGAGATTCGGGAGCGGAAGGTGAATGTTGTCCGTAGGATGTGCCAAGATGGAGAGACGCTGAACAGAGTCACCGAGATGATAGATAATGGTGTATGGTGTTGATATGATACGGCAGAGTAACTGGTGTGTTCCTCTCGTGGATTGATTAGGACAGATCTGCCCTAACCGAGACAATTGATGCTAAGAAGATCTCTCTTTCTCACTCTCTCGTGCGTAAGTGCTTCCTTTCACTCGCTCGCCTCTTTTCGGTCTCTTCGCTCTTTTCTGGCCGATTTTTCCGCCCTAGAACCGAGTTCGGGCTTGCTTTTATAATCGGCGCCGCTTCCTAGAAAATCGGCGCCACCATATGGGTCGGCGCCGATCGCGAGAAGACTCCCGAGATGGCTAAAAATGATCGATTCGAGAAAATAAGACTCATCCCGACTACGGGAAAATATCCCGCTTAGGGAAGATTAAAAATAGATGTGATACATGGGTAAATAAATTTGGGGTGGATAAGTGATTAAGATGCATGGGAAGAAGCGTAATTAAATATTTAATACTTAATTACTCATGGGTAAGATGTGATGGGATGAATTAAATTTAGAGATAGGTGATTAAATCACGATTGGATAATATCCCAAGGGGATAGTTGGTGACGCAAACGTGCCCCAAAGTTACCTAAGCACGTAAATGGGTAAGAGGGACACTATCATGTTAGGTTGAAGATATGTTGAAATTATAGAGAGGTGGTACAAATGCACTTGAAGCACAAGTAAGTGTTTTGAGTTCTATATTTATTCAAAGACTAACTACATGGTGTTAGGGTAGCATAATTATGTATGTTCCTACATGATGAATCAATTTTTGCGAGAAAGAGTGGCATATTGAAGGTGTTTTGCCTAAGGGGAGTCAGTGCAATTGGTATCTAGTCACATTGAGATGCCTAGAAGTCAAGGGGAGTTGAGCATTTGGTATATTAGCTCCATGAACAAGTTGTAGTGATAAGATGGAACAAAGAGTCAAGAAGTCATTATTAGTGGAGAAAGTGTTGTTGAGAAGGTGGGTTTTATGTCCCGTAAGTAGGATTATTAGTGTTAAGAAGCCTTAAAATGCACGAAGATCAGTTTATGGATCAAGGATGCCGACAGAGCATGAGACGTGTCATTGAAAGGAAAGCAAGATGGTTCATTTCTTCAAGTAGTTGGTGTTGTGCATTTTACTATTGGTATCACTTATGTACAAGGTTTGAGTCACATCGAAGGCATGCATCTACTAAGGGGGAGTTATGATTTCTCTAATGATGAATGACGTCAAAACAAAGATTAAAGAGGTCAAATGAACCTTTTTATGATTTAGTTGATGTTTCCAAACAAAAGGTGAGCTTAATGTGATGTGATATAAATAAGTCTAAGCTATTACATGTATGAATTTTTGTCATTAATGTCAAAAGGGGGAGAATGTGTTGATGGATTGAGAGAATAATCTTTGTGTGTTTTTCCACCAATGAGTTTTCCATCAATGACAAAGGGGGAGATTATTGGAAAGTGGTGTTGTCATTGATGTCAAAAGAAGTAAGGAGCATGAAGGTTGTGTTGGTGCAAAATCACAAAGACCCTCGAATGGCCTTGGATTTGAGTGGGGCATTCGGCATGATCGCACAACATCGGACCATTTGTCAAGTTGTGGACTTACGAACTTGAGATGGCCCTCCGAGAGAAGGCTGGTTCCCGCTTCCTAAACTACCCGCCAAAATCTACTCTAGTGTAGGAAAACTATCTAATCCTAATCTAACCTTCCAAGGGACCAGGAGAGAGAGAAAAATGCATAAAACAAAGCCTACACTAAAGCGGTGATACACCAGAAAAGGAAGGTGTTGGTCACTAATCCAATTTCCTAAAGTAGAGAGAGGTGAGCAAAGGAGAGGGTGGACAAGATGCACCACAAACTAGAGATAAAGTTCACATGGAACACCACTTCAACCCATTAAACATGGCTCCCAAAACCTGCAATAGACATTAGAAGTATGCACAATATACCCTGCAACGATGAGAGGCGAAGAAGAGACAATAAAATAAGCAAGGATGGACAAAATGCATCATGAAACAAATTTTATTGCTCCAAGAGTTCACATGGTACATCATCAGTGGGAAAGGGGCAAGAAAATGCCATTACAGAGCCATGAGAGGAGGCTTAGACTCCACATTCTACCCTAAGGAAGAAAGAGAGAGGGGTTAGGAGAGAAAAGATGACCAACCTTTAGAAATATGCCCCTCCTTTACAATATATAGAAGAATGAGAGAAGGAGAGAGGGAAAATTCAAACCCTACTTCAACCACCCCTGCAAGAGCATTGAATCCAACCACTCCAACCACCCTAGAAAGCATTAAAATCCAACCTGTAATGTTGATGATGGGCTTCACTACATAACCCATGCCCCCATGTGCTTTTCCTTTCTCGGAAAGAAAAAGGAGCTATGTTCTTAATTACGGTGGTAGGTGGGAGACTTGACGGGACGGCCTTGAAAATAGCGGGGCTGAAACATTAATGGTGGTGGGTGGGTAACAGTGCCGAGAGCTTTCCAAAACATCCTCTCCCGCTCAATTCTAAGTTCCTAGTCGAAAGATATGGTTGTCTCAAGGTCTCAGGTTTGGGGTCTATCCGTGCATATCCAAGTGGTGGCCCCGGGCGTCTTAAGGTTTTGCCCTCCTCTAAATTGTTAAAGTAGTGCCATCGAGACACATGGCATCGCTTTGCATGGCCTCGCTCTGTTTCCTCTCGTATTCTACCTAAGCCCCTCTTATCGGAAGAGACCCTATGCCTAACTCCGAGACACGTGGAGGACCAATGCACATTTGGGACCTACTTTTGGATTCACCCCGAAAGAGCGCCAAAGGGACATGTGGGCATTTTTGCATGGTTCTCCTTTACTTAGCCGATTTTGATGGCCTGTTCTCGACTTTTTTTGGAATCTAACCATTCGGCGAGCTGCGCTTGTTTTGGGACTACCTCCGGATTTTAACTCTAAATTTGTGCTAAAATGATGCATGGAGGATTCCTTCGGCCTATCCCGAGCTTGAAATTTTCAACACCGGTGTCCTCTTTTCTGGACCTAGGACATGTGGAGGGTTGGCACTCATTTGGGAACCCGCTCCAGATTTTTCCTTTGAGTTACGCGGACGAGGCACATGGAGGCTTCCGCCTGACCTATTGTACTTAGCCGATTTGGGTCTCAAATCAATACTTCCTACCTCGTGCCTTTGGGTGAGTAAGGGGGGCCCACTTCATATAATTCCCAAAAAATATTTATTGTGGGGACCCTCAGTAGCCAACTCCTAAAAGTGTGACAAAGGGGACATTTGGCATCATCTCATGGGCCACCCTCCATTTCCCATGTTTGGATTAATCTCTTTTGTTTGGTGGGGTAATATATTTGACTTAAGACACGTGGGGGCTCACGCTTGTTTGGGTCCCGCTTTGGGGCCCGACCTTTTTGAAGATGTGCCATTAGGATGCGTGGCCGCTTCTCTTGGCCTTTTGACTTTTCAATGGTCGAATCTGTCCCATTTTTGTCTTTGACCACGTGGCGAGCTGATGCTTGTCCATGGACCCTGCTCCAGCATTCAACCCTCGAAGATGCACCATCAAGACATGTGGGGATTTCACTGGCTCTTTCGTACTTAGCCGATTTGGGTCTACTCCTCTTCCTCTGTTTTTGGTTGGGTCCCTTTGTCCATTTTAGGAGCGATGGTGTTGGGTCCTGGACACGTGGAAGCTTCACACTCATTTGGGGACCTACTCCATTTGCACCCTTTGAAATGAAATGTGCCGAGTGACGCGTGGCACCTTTCATGACTCTTCTGCGCTTTTCCTCGATTCAACTCGTATGCGAAGTCCAAAACTTTGAGCCCCTTTCTCTAATTTTCTTGTGCCGAGATTTGATCTCCTTTGACGCCGTTTGGCCTCATATTTGAATCTGATCCTCCTGAGTCGAGCTCGCATGCCCCTTGGTTGTTGGATCTAAACTATGGGCATGAATGGACTGACCCCTTTAATTTTCTCATGCATGTGGTTGTGTTTGACGAATTTTCCCAGGGGTAAAATTGTGATAACAGCTTGGCAACTCACAGGGAAATCTACCTGCTAGATGAAGAAATCAGTGGCCTTGTTACATCCATTAGGCATGGAGTCACAAATGATGATAGCCTTACACTCGACTTTGCATATCCACACTCTCAATTTTTGTAAGAAAATCATGGAGATGAGATTTTGAGAGTAGAAAATTATATTGACATGGGCCTTCACCTGTTCCTGAGCCACCGCTACAACATTCACCTTAGAGGCACATCGAACTGTACAATGATAGAACCTTGAAGCAAAGAAACACCACAACAATGCTATGTACAAAAATAAAAATCATACATGTTCCAAGTGAGACATGCAAAGTGTGCAAAGGCACTTCTTCTGCTGAAAGAAAATCTACTCCTACTCCTACACTAACCCTAACAAATAAAAGCTAAACAAATCCTGCTACAGAAGGAGAAATAAATTCTCTTTCTCACAAAAATGCGGCCATGTATATGAATTTGGCGAACATGGCTCTTAAGTATGAATGAGAAACCAATAAGAGGCCGATATTCCACCCAAATCATCAAGGTATCAACTGAAACAAGAAAAATACCTCTTTTAGTTGCTCGCATTTAGATTAAAGAGGCATCAGAGCTGATCCTTGGTACTTTGAACTCATCCTCATGCTCGGGAGTAAGCATGACTAGTTTTGGATTTTCCTTAGCTCAAGTGAATCCAAGTAATCGATTGGGCATGGTCTCGATCCGATGGATGTTACCATTATTATGAATTTTGACTCCAAGAGTGGAGTCTTCCCGTGACCTTCCTAGAGTGAATAGGTGTGGAGAGATGGGATCCTCATGCCCCTTTCCTTTCTCCTCTTGAGAAGAACATGGATGATTATGATCTTCTAACCTTGGTTCCAGAGGGCCATCATGAGATGCAGTGCCGATGTCCTTGAATGATCTCCTTCATGACAACAGTTCATGTGCTTGGAGATGGATGATGGAGGAGAAAATGATTTAATCTCTTCTGGGCTCCTCCATCAAAGAAATCCTCCAAGTATGACAGCATAATCTGCCTCCTCGTTGTCCTACTATGCATGTGCTTGACCTCCTCCATGGTGTCCTCCTGATCTGTAATTTTCTCACCATGGTTCCCCTCATCCTCAAACATGAATTTTGAAAGCTCAAACTCTTATTCAACATTAGAGCTCAAAGGGGATGAAGTGGGAGGAAGAATGAAGGTTCTTATGTGGCCTACTCTACGTTTGAATCCTATGAGACCGTATGATCCTCCTCCGTCATGGATTCATCAACCAAATCAGACCCTTCGAATGAAAGAAAAAAATCTTCAATAATGCTTTCTTCATTAAGTGGCCTCAACTTTGATTTGATCTCTTCCAGTTGCTCCTCTTCAATGGGACTTGGAGCTGATTTTTCTTCCTCTCTTTTGACTGGTTGTGTAGCTTGGATTAGATCAACATCCTCTTTAGACAAATTTCCATTACGGACACTGCATTAAGAGAAAACAGACTACTGATCTTTTTCTTCTTGTTCTTGTTCTTGTTCTGTTGCAAACTCAACTTCCACCACTTGTGGTCTGACCCCGGCCTCCTCTGAAGGTTTAACCATCAAGGGGATTTTTGTAATCCCAAACTTGAGAGCCCATCTTGCTAAGATTTTGATCATTTCTTCTCTGTCAGCTCTCTCCTGAATGGTTTTTGAGTCTCTCCCCACATGGACTCCTGGAGAGTAGGAGGAGTGGTGGGTGGGGTCTCTACTAGTTGTTTCCTTATTTGTGGTGGAGGGGAAGGCATTAATTTTGGCTCTTATGGAGGGGACTTAGATTTGGAAGGGAAAAGGGTAGAAGAATTGAGGTGAGATGGAAGACTAGGGGATGGAGAAGAGAAACCAACACTTGGGGCAGCAGATGGGAAGCTTGGAAATTGAAGCTCAGGTTGAGATGGTGCTACTTGGAGAATGAAGAGAAAACTACCAGATGATGGTGTAGGACTTACCCATTAACAAGGCTCCTTGACACCAAGTTCATAGGCCTCTATCTCCTTAGTCCACTATGCAAGTTGGGGTAGCATCTCAACTATGAAGTCAAGCTTCTCCTGTGGACTGTAGTGTCTTGGAAAAGGGCCGACCCATGGACAAGGTGCCCTGCAACCAATCCTGAATGCCTTATCTATGTCAGTAACCCTTGACTACACCATGCTACCCCCCTTCTTTGGATCTTCTCCAAAACCAACATTCTCCACATAACCTGCACCATCCATTGTATGTGTCCCCTTGTTCTTAATAAGCTCCATAGCCAAAATGGTTTTGACCTTACTCATATGGGTAAGCATAATGGTTTTGGATTTGATCATGATGCTAATCTGGAGGAGTTACGAAATACATTGGAGGCGGATCGCACCGTGGTTTCTCGCAAGTGTGATTTCCAAGTAGGAAATGAAGTCACGATTGCACAAATTCATGGAATGGAAGAAAATGAAAGATATGGAAAGAAAATGGATGGGAGAAGGTCTACAACTTTAGAGACCGAGTTGTTGACTAGATAGAGTCACCAGATATGCTTGAAAGTTCCTCCAAAGGCTGAAATATTCACCAAGGGCACATCAAACCTGATGAAGTGAAGTGGTAAGGTGCTTTAGACCTGTCCCCAATGGGCGGGTCAAAATCAAGTGTAAAATCACAAAGCACCCCGAATGGCCTTATATTTTAGTGGGGCATTCAAACAATCAAAAATATTGGACCATATCTCAAGTTGTGGGACTTGCAAACTTGAGATGGCCCTCTAGAGAAGGCTAGTTCCTACTTCCTAAACTACCCGCCACAAGATACTCTAGTGTAGGAAAACTATCTAATCCTAATATAAACTTCCAAGGGACCAGGAGAGAGAGAAATGCATAAAAAAGACTACACTAAAGTGGTGATACACCGTAAAAGGAACGTGTTGGTCACTAATTCAACTCGCTCAAGTAGAGAGAGGTGAGCAATGGAGAGGATAGAAAGATACATAAAAACTAGAGATAGATGCTTACATGGAACACACTTCAACCCATTAAACATGGATCCAAAACCTATAATAGACATCGAAGTATACACAAGATGCCCCGCAAGGATGAGAGGCAAGAAGAGACAATAAAATAAGCAAGGATGGAAAAAATGCATCATGAAATAGATTTTATTACTCCAAGAGTTCACACGGTACATCATCAGTGGGAAAGGGGCAAGAAAATGCCATTACAGAGCCAAAAGAGGAGGCTTAAACTCCACATTCCACCCTAAGGAAGAAAGAGAGAGGGGGGGCAGGAGGGAAATGATGACCAACCTTTAGAAATATGCCCCTCCTTTACAATATATAGAAGAATGAGAGAAGGAGAGAGGGAAAATTCAAACCCTGCTTCAACCACCCTTGCAAGAGCATTGAATCCAACCACTCCAACCACCCCGAAAAGCATTATAATCACCCTGCAATAATGATGGGCTTCACTACAGAACCCATGCCCCCATGTGCTTTTCCTTACTAGGCAAGAAAAGAGGTATGTTCTTCATCATGGTGGCAGGTGGGAGACTTGACGACCTCAAAAATGGTAGGTTGAAACATTAATGGTGGCAAGTGGGTAGCAAAGTGTGAGAGCTTTCCAAAATTTCCTCTCTCGCTCAAATATGAGTTCCCGCTTAAAAGATATTTCCATCTAAAGGTCTCATGTTTAGAGTCCTGCTCATGCATATCCACGTGGCGGCCCCATACATCTTAAGGTTTTTACCCCTCCTCTACACTCTTAAAGTAGTGCCGCCGAGGCATGTGGCGTTGTCTCGTGGGCCTCGCTCTGTTTCCTTTGTATTCTACCTAAGCCCCTCTTATTGGCGGAGACACTATGCCTGACCCGAGACACATGGAGGCTCAATGCACATTTGGGACCTACTTTTGGATTCGCCCCTTAAAAGAGCACCGAAGGGACATGTGGGGATTTCCACTAGTTCTCCTTTACTTAGGTGATTCAATGGCCGCCTCTACCCCCTTTTTGGACTCGACCACGCGGCGAGCCTGTGCTTGTTTGGGGACCGCCTCCGGATTTTAACTTTGAAGTTGTGCTGAATTGACACATGGAGGCTTCCTTCGCCTATCCCGAGCTTGGAATTTTCAATGGCCGGTGGTGTCCCATTTTGACCGGGACATGTGGATGGATGGTGATCATTTGGGAATTCACTCTGATTTTTCCTTCAAGTTGCTTAAACGAGACACGTGGAGACTTCCTATGACCCTATTGTACTTAGCTGATTCAGTCTCAAATCAATACTACCTGCCTCGTGCCTTTGGGTGAGTAAGGGGGCCCAATGTATATAATGCCAAAAACTCTTTATGGGTGGGACCCTTATAGCTATCTCCCGAAAGTGTGATAGTGGGACACTTAGCATCATCCGCGGGCCGCCTCCATTTCCTCATGTTTGGCTTAGTCTCTTTTGTTTAGCGGGAAATATGTTTGACTTGAGACATGTGGGGGATCACACTTGTTTAGGTCCTACCTTTGGGGCCCGAACTTTGAAGATGCGCCGTTAGGATGCATGGCCCCTTCCGTTGGCTCGTGAATTTTCAATGGTCGACTCTGTCCCTATTTTTGCTCCAACCACGTGGCGAGCTAGCGCTTGTCCATGGACCCCGTTCGCATTCAAACCCGTAAGGTGTGCCTTTGAGACACATGGGGATTTCGCTAGCTCTTCCATACTTAGTCGATTCAGTCTTCTCCTCTTCCTTAATTTTTGGTTGGGTCCCTTCACCATTTTAGCAGTGATGATGTTAGGTCATAGAAATGTGGAAGCTTCGTGCTCATTTGGGGACCTACTCCACTGCACCCTTTCTGAAATGCACCAAGCCGACACGTGGCACCTTTCACGGCTCTACTCTATTTTTCCCAGTCCACTCGTATACAAAGTATGAAAACTTGAGCCCCTTTCTCTAATTTTCTTATGTTAAGCTCGATCTCCTTTGATGCCATTCAACCTCATATTTGACTCTCCTCCTCCCGAGTCGAGCTCGCCTACCCCTCGGTTGTTGGATTTGAACTATGGGCTTGCATGACCGAACCAAACCCTTAAATTTTCTCCCGCACAGTCGTGTTTGACCAATTTTGCCTTGGGGGTAAAATTGTGATAATAGGTTGATTGGTAGTTTTAGTCAGTTGTTATGTTTCTTGGTCATGGTGTTTTCTTGATGAGGTGGTATGGTGTTTTGAGGTGTCTTGAGTAGGTATGATGGCTTGTAGGATTTTCGCAAAGGTACTTAAATGATAGGAGGATGTTATATAAAAGTCATAAAGTGTGTTGAAGGTCCTTTTAGGTGTATAAGTGTGGAAAATTCATGAGGTTGTCAACATTGATTGGGAAAGCATGTCTAGGATGCCTTATTAGGAGGTTTAGTCACTGGATGAGGTATGTTTTTATGGATTATAGGTATGTATGAGATGGTTATACATGGTGAGAGAATAGAGAGCATGAATATTAAGTTTTAAGACACTTACAAGTGTCTTAGAGTGTAGGTATAGGGTTAAGACTACTTTCTAGGTCTCTGTACTAGACCTATTATTAATCCTAGGTGGTCTAATGAGGTGAGAAGGTATGATTTCAGCATGGAGATGGAAATATGATCATGGGAAAATGTGTAGTAGGTTTTTATAGTGGTGTGGGAAAACTTTTAGGTCATGGTTTGTATGATTAAGTAAGAAATTGTGCTTTTAGCTCTATTAAGTTCCTAAAAAGTGAAAACCCCAACTCGAAGTGGTATGTTTTATGCTCATTAGCACATGTAAAATATGAATAGTGGCTCAATATCTTCATGGTAGTTTGGGAAGGTTCCTAAGATGAAATTATAGGCATTAGTTCAAATATTAAAGGCTAGAGCTTTATGAACAATCGTTAAGAAGTGAAGGTGGTCTAAAACCCTCCTTAAACACTAGTTACGTAGCAATGGAAGGGATCTTATTCAAAGTGATCTAAAATGGATTATACTAGCTAGTATGATTATTGAGAGTTGTATAATACTCCTCAATATTTCTCCAGTGACATTTACGTGTCTTGATAAAGTGTGTGTACCCCATAACAAATTATAAGTTTATGAATAAGTTATGTTTTATTGAAAATTTTACTCTAGAACTATTGAATAAATTGATTATTGAGGAAGTATGGAAGCCATAATACATGTTTGGAGTGGTTTTAGATCATGGTTGATCCCTTTGGAGTTTTATGTAAGTCCATTTTATAAGACATGTTTTTGGGATGAAAATGTTATTTTTGGTGGTCCCGTTGCAGAGGTATTTTGATGATGTTTCATTCTAATTTGTGATGTATTATGCATTTGGTGATGACCCTGAGGTCATGATATTTCCATTCATGTGTCAAAATTTCATGGTTGAGGTGTTTTGGTATTAGTTTGAGCTTCATCTTTGAAGATTGGTTTTGTAGGTCATAGACCTAGTGAGAAGAGTTGATCTTAATGGTGGCTTCATAGCATGATTTGATGAAGTAGAGATAAAAATATTATAGAAGGCATGGATTAGACTTATAAATTTTTTATGGCAAGAGGGTCTTGTTTTTGGTGAGAGGGTAGTTTGTGTATTAGGCCTTGATTAACTAAAATGGACTAAACTAGTAGTGTTATGATATTTAATCTAATCTAGAGGACATAAATATTGTAAATAAAGTGTTAAAGTGAAAATAAGCAAATATATAGTGTAACTAATGAAAATGATACCCTAATATGCAAGGATAAAGTAAGGAAAGAACTTAGATAATAACCGGTGATTGTCATCAGAGTGTTACAGAGGTAATTGGAGATTTTAGGAGTAGGAAAAACTACACAATGTCCCAAAAAGGATGGATTTGGAGGATATGAGTGGAATGGAGAACCTAATAAGGGATTGGGGTGCCCACGTGCTTTGGTATATAGAATATGTGCCATGGTATTTGAAAAATTCCAACTTGGTTCTCTCAAGGTCATAAGATGACCTTCAAACCTTCGATGACCATCAAACTGAACTTCATGAACTATGCCAATGTATCAATTAATGCAAGATGATGTTGAGAACATGCAAAAGACAAAATGAGTATAAAAACCCTAAAAATAGAAAATGCAAATGATTGGGTTGGATTGACCTTAGCTATCATAACAATGGGCTTACTACTATGAGCTGCTTGCACTACATTTGGGACCCAAATGTAGTTCGGTGAGTGTGTGCATGTCGTGCCCTAGTGCTCTTGTGCTAGTCGCACTATGTGAAATAACGAGCAATAGTTAAATGTAGAAAATGTAATAGCATGTGTGTAGGGAATAAAATAGAATACCCCCTATGAAGTGTGATGTAGATGTCCTAGCCTTATGCCTTGATGATGGAGCTATGTGGATACCAATGTAATAAATGGATTCAACTCTAGATGGAATGATAGTAGTAGATGATGATAGGTCTCTCATTATGGTTTCATAACTTTATATTTATAGGGTTCTCTTGTTTTAATTTCATGATTAACCCCGAAATGGATGACTACCAAAAATATAAGGATGAAAATGGATAGAAAGAACCAAAAAGTGGTGAGAAGATTTAAATAGGACCAAGGCATATGAGGTGGGACCGGGATTCCCATGGGCACACGAAAAGGTTTGGGTGCCCCAATCAAGTTTAAAACAAAAAGAAAAGGTAAAAATCATTGGGCATGTGGGTGGTAAGGTGTGGAAATGACAAAATAAAACAAAATAATATGGCCAAAGGATGGGGTTAATTAATAATTTCTTCACTCAAAACCTTCTAAATAGTAGTATGAAACTAGGATAAATAAATGTCTAAAGTGCACAATTTTGTGACTACATTTTACCCCCACTTTATGTTGGTGAGTAGAACACTTGGTAATATAAAGTAATTAGAGATGTCTACCTAATGTCCATGAAGAGTGAAGTAGAAACACGCTAAGGAATAGACAAAAACATGGAATGACCAAAAATGGAGGAGTGTGGGAAATAAAGATGAAAAATGTGCAAAGAAAATGATGAGAGTGAATCTAGGGTGGAACACGTGTGTAGTCACTGCGGTGTGCAATGTTCAAGCATGGTTTGTAAAGCATGAGTTGTCACAAAATGTTGTTGTTTTTGATGTTGCCCCCAATTTGACTACTTGTTTCTCATACGATGGATCTAAGGAGAAAATGATCAAGTAGTTAAAATGTGTATATGTGTAAATGTAAAAGCACTATATAAAATACACATTTGTAAAAACACATGTAAATGTAAAGTATAAAAAATAAAAGTTTAAATGGAACATGTGCACCTAATCCATGTCAAGAGAAAGGGTGTTGAAGGATATATTGTACTACCGGTTTTTTTGGGTGATCCGACACTATAGGCCAAAGAAATGTAGGGAGGAAATGTTGTGTCCTCTAAGCTCTAACTGCTTCCATGAAATGTGAAGAAATATTTGTATCATCTTTGTTTTTTAGGCGATCTGACGACAATAATATAAGAAGTATTGGGAGGAATTCCAAGTGTATCCTTCAAACCATTAACTACTCCTTCGATTGCTAAGGGCACCATGTCCTATAAAATCCACCGTGCACCTAATCCATGTCGAGAGAAAGGGTATAGAAGGATATCTTGTACTTGCCGGGTTTTTTTGGGTGATCCGACGCCATAGGCCAAAAAAGTGTAGGGAGAAAATGTTGTGTCCTCCAAGCTCTAACTATTTCCATGAACTATGAAGAAATATCTTTATCATCCTAGTTTTTGAGCGATTTGACACCTAAAGGTAGAAGAAGTTTTGGGAGGAATTCCAGTGTATCCTTTAACCATTAACTACTCCTCTGAATGATAAGGACACCATGTCCTATAATAGTCATTGTGTATGGGGTTTGTAGATTGGTCTTAACCCAGCACCGTATGTAAACACACAATGCCAAGGGAAAAAAGTTACACTAAAATGAACCGGTGTAAACATGCTATTTTAGTATATAAACCCATAATGATGCCCCTCTTTGGGGATACATGTGACTTTGTTGATAGGAGAATGTGGCCCAAAAAGAGGACCAACCGCATGTATGCTAAACTCGCTTTTAGGGGGAAGGGAATGTGCTTGGTAGAAACCAAGGTGTGCAAAAAAAGGATGGATAACCAAAAAAGTGTTATTAAGAAAACACATGCATGCAATAAGACAAGTGTAAAATACACAAACAATGTAAAAACTACCAAGCATAGTAGTGTAAACACCCAAGAAGACAAGTTGACAAAGCATAAAATGGGTAGTAAAAATGGGACATCACTCACAATGTCAAAAGAAACACAAGGCCATCATGGACACAAATAACAAGCAAGTGTGCACAAAAACATAGGGAAAATCCTATAGATAAGAAGCAAACAATAGTGGACAAGTATAAAGAAACAAACAAGTAGTCATGGAAACATGTAATCCTACAAAATAAGTGTTACACATGGAACACCCGTTAGCATGTTAGAGAAATAAACAATATGTCAAATCATGAATAAAAAGTAATGTAAAGTGCTAAGTACAAAATGAAATAATAACACCTATGAGAGATGAATGTGGATGCCCCCAAAGGACCAATATAGTAAGGGTAGAAGACAAACATCCATACCGCATGTAAGAGTCATGTACCTATGATCACTCTAAACAATGGTGTGAACATGAATGTGTGGATGGTATTGATAATGGCATATATAATAAATCAATCTAACATGTGTAGTAAATTGATCATGTAAAATACTAGTAAACAAGAGTAAATTCTCCAAGACAATGTAGTATGTTGTGGATGGATGGAATGGAATGCAAGATGGAATGATAGGATCCGCATGCCCCCGAGTGGATGGAAATTTATGCAATGAGGTTCATTTTTTTTGCACCCTTATAATTCAATAATGAACCTAAATGAGAGTGTGTCATCAGGAAATGGTCGAATAGTGTATGTTGTGTCTAGCGTGTTGTGATGAATGGGTGAGTTTTGTGGTGAAATGTGACATAGAAATGATGTGTGTGTGTGAACCATATATCCAAATAATATATCAAGAATAGATGAACATGAAAGTGATGATTTATCCTAAGCGTATATCACTATAATATGAATGGATGAGTGATGATTTAATCCTAAGCGCATATCACTATAATATGGAATAAGGAAGTGGTGTTGTAACCTAAGGTGTATACCACTAGAAGATGATATAATGGGTGAAAATTTAGCCTAAAGCGTATGCCAAAAAGATGAAAGGATGGAGTGGTGATGTAGCCTAATGGTGTATACCACTATAAAATGATGGAATAAGTGACAATTTATCCCTAAAGAGTATGTCACTATAAGATGATAGAATGGGTGATGATTTATCCTAAAGCGTATGTCACAAAAAGATGAAAGGAGGGAGTGGTGATGTAACCTAATGGTGTATACCACTAAAAATGATGGAATAGGTGTCGATTTAGCTTAAAACATATGTCACTACAAGATGATAGAATGGGGGTGGTGATCTAGCATGAAATGTATACCAATACTAGATGAAACAATGGAGGTGATGATTTAGCCTAAAGCGTATACCACTACTTGGATGAAATGATGGAAGTGGTGATATAGCCTAAAGCATATACCACTCAATGAGATTAAAGGGGATGAGTTATGATTTATCCTAAAGCGTATGTCACTAGCCTAGGAATGTCAAATGGTGAAATGTCGCATGGTGAGTGTAAGGTCCATTTGATTGGTAAACCCTCGGCAAATTGAGTATGGACCAAGGAACTAAAGTGCATCATAGGGTGGTGGGTATATCATGTAGAAGACAACGTAGTATTTATGATAATAAATGACCATGGGATGAGTATTATGTGTAAATTGATGCTAATTTTTTTGGATGCACAATACGTAGTGATGTAATAGATGTAGATAGACTACTAATGTAATATGTGAGGATGAAATGTAAAGCTTAGCCTCATTTTCTACGTGATGTAGAATAACGTATCATGTAAAAAAGCATAGGCGATGTATAAATGCGTAGTGCATGATGTGACTAAGTATAGGTTGTGTGTAGATAGCCTATCGTGTATGGAATGTGTAATATGGATAACATATGACCGTAGACACGTAGATGATACAAGTATTGGAAAACTAGCTGAAACGTGTGATGTATGAATGTGTAAATGTCAGACAATCTTAGGACTTCTGATTTTGGTGATTTTACCGTGTAAATTTTGTAGACAAAATTATAGGATGAATATGTTGGATGCGAAATGTGTGATGAAATGAAATGTGTAATGTGTAGAGTGTAGTGTGTTTTATTTGGGTTCAATGGAGCATGTAATAATAATCCCTCATAATTTCACTTCATTTACTACAAAGTGCAAACTAAATTTTCAAAATCTAATGTGTCATCGGGTAATGACACTAAAAGACATGATAATTATGGACTCTTGCATGGTGAGATATGATTGGATTGTGGATAGATACTAAGATGAAGGTGGGGGAATGAATTAGATGAAATTCCCCCATGATATGAATGCAATGAATTAATTAATGATGGTAATAGGAAATAATTTCATTAGTTAATGTATGCCCCTTCTAGGTGATGAAAGTGTATGGCTATGGGATACATGTATGACAATGTCAATATAAGATATGTGTACATGTTATGAGTGTGATGTAGTACTATGTAAATATATAAATGAATTATAATGTAAATATGATAAATGTGCCTGTGATGATAGGATGATGAGGGAGGGGATGTGTGAGTGTTATGCCTCCTCGTGTGTTCTAGATGAGGATATATAGTTTTTTTTTTGGCATTGTGAGTAGTTTGGTGCAAGGTAGTTTAGAACCAACTGGAGGTCTATCTCAAATCCCACAACTTGAGATGACCTGCAAGAAGATCATGTAAAGTCATCAAGAAGGTCGTCATCCTCTCGGGTCATAATCGAATGGAAAAACATTAGTGACTTGATAAGATAAGGTGCATAATGAGCCATTGAGGAAAACATTGTACATGCCCATGGTATACTCCTTATCAATGAACGAAGAATGTGGGAAACCATGTATATACATACCAAGTGAGATTTTGTGAATATCCAAGAAAGGAGCTATTGCAGATGAAAACACGACCAAAGGCATAAGAAATAAAATATCGGTATGACGAGGGTCTGATGTGCCTCCAATATAAGTAAGTCATGACTCCCCTAATGTGATTGGAGAAGAATGAGGGTATGTGGTAAGTAGACTAAAATATAAAGACACACAAACCATAAGTAACATTTATATTGAAAAAAATCCATTGTATAGATGAGGGGCATGGGTAGAAGGATGTAGGTCCTCAAAGGTGAAACCAAGATGAGCTAGACCATCATACAAAGATCATAGTAACATGTAGTGACACCACATGTAGGATCAAATGGAATATATTCCCAATATGAGTTATGAATGAAAAGAAAGCGAAGTGAATGGTGGTCATGTATGTGGTGGCGGATGTGATAGATCAACGTCCATAGAATGGACATGCCTCGATAAGAAATCATGATAGTAGTAGTAGAAAGTGGCATAGGAGAAACAACATCCATAGGTTGGGGATCATTTTTAGTATTTATGAATGGGATATGAAGGCTAGTGTTAGGATCTCGGTCACAATATTGAAATGGATCACGGTCATGAAAAATGGTATACTCCATGCCCTCATGTAAGAACTTAAAATAATGATGAATGGTAGATGCGACAACATGTATGGCATGAAGCCATGAACTACCAAGTAGACAATTATAGTAACCTAGGAAATCAATAATGAAAAAGACCGTGTGGATAGTCTTAGGACCAATAGTGATGGGTAATGTGACACGACCAAAACATGAGTGAGTGGAACCATCATAAGCACATAGTGAAATAATAGAGGGATTAATGTGATGAGTAGTGAGACCCAAAAATTTGAGAAATTATATGGGACACAAATTAAGCTCGATCCGTCATGTCAATCAAATTTCTCTTGATAATGACATTATAAATATGAGAGATAATATGTAAATGTGGATCATTGTCAAAATTAGCACAATCATTATGAGGAGTATATGGGAAAGTAATATATTGAGAGAATGCATCTATAAAGGTATTATAGACTATATATGGATGAGTGGTTTCATGAATACATGTAGTGAATAGAAGATTAATGATTTTAGCTCATAATTCAGGATGAAGAAGTAAAAGGTTGTGAATAGAGATATCTATGATGAAGGAAGAGAAATGAGGATGTTAGGAATGTGTAGGTTGAGTCGGGTTCACCAAAATGATTAACTAAAAATAGACTAAACTAGTAGTGCTATGATAGTTATTGTAATATAGGAGGATATAAACGCTATAAATAAATGTGCTAAAGTGAAAATAAGAAAATATATATTGTAGCTAATGGAAATGAAACCCTAATATGTAAGGAGAAAGTAAGGAAAAACTCAGATGATAACCAATGATTGTCACAGAGGTAATCGGAGATGCCAGAGCCATAACAAAACATAGAGGTCCCGCAAAGGCTTGATCTCGGAGGATTTGGGTGGACCGGAGTGCCCAAGAAGGAAATGGGGCACCCACGGGCACTTTGGCATGCACAACAAGCACCCTTTTTTGTCAAAAGCTCAACCTAGTTTTCTTAGGGTCAAGATGACTTGTAACATTCGCTAATGGTCACATTGAACTTCTTGAATTATGCCAAATGCATCAAATAATACAAGATGATGTTGAGAAAATGCAAAAGACAAAAGGAGTATAAAAAACCTAAAAATATAAAATGAAAATGAATGGGTCAAACTAACCTTAGTTGCCACAATATAGGGCTTACTACTCTAAGCACTACACTACATTTCACCCAAATGTAGTTCTCGGTGAGTGTGTGCATGCATGCCCTAGGTGCTCTTATGTCACCACACTATGTGAAATAGTGAACAACAGATAAATGTAGAAAATGTAATAACATGTGTGCATGGAATAAAATAGAATCCTCCCCTAAGAAGTGTGATGCATATGTCCTAGCCTTATGCCTTGATAAAAAATCTATGTGGATGCCAATGCAATAGATGGATGCAACTCTAGATGGCGTGATAGTAGTAGATGATGTTAGGTCCCTCATTATGGTTTCATAACTTTATATTTATAGGGTTATTTTGTTCTAATTTCATAATTAACCATGACATGGAAGACTACCAAAAAGATAAGGATGAAAAATGGCTAAAAAGAGCCCAAAAAGTGGTGGGAAGATTTGAAAAGGACCCAAGCACCCATGATGCCCCAAGATAGGCCCCGGGGCACCTCGCTTAAGGCTAAAACAATAGAAATGATCAAAACTAACTAGGCATGTGCATTGTAAGGTGTAGAAATGAAGAAATAAAATAAAATAAGATGGCCAAAAGATGGGGGTTAATTAGTACTTTCTTCACTCAAGAACCTTCTAAATAGTAGTATGAAACCGAGATAAATAAATGTCTAAAGTGCATGAGTTTGTGACTATAGGCCTATTTGAGACCTAATGAAGGATTAGATGTTTCTAGATGTTATTGCTGATCAAATTGGTCCTTTGTATGGGATTATCATGATGTGTTTAAGTTTTTTAATTTTATTTTTCCTATGATGGTTGACCTAGATGTGTTATGATCATAAGTCATGTCTATAAACATATTCATTGTGAACTAATTTGTGGTTGAGAGGGAATGTGAAAGTGTGACCAAGAGGGAAAAGTATAGAGGTGAAGAAGGTATTCGTGACCATATAGAGAGGGAAGAGAGTGTGTAATGTTGTTATAGAGGGTGTGTAGCTATTGGAGGGACATGTCGATGACCTAATCATCTTGGTGGAGAAGTTCTTGAGTGAGTTAGTAATAAGTGAGAATTTTAATAAGTTCAAAGGAAAGAGAGATAAGTAAGTGTCATCATTAGTTATTGGTACAACATTCCGAGATGAAAAAAATCTAGGTGGATGAGTTGGTGCTGAGTCATACAGGGGGTTGGTGCCTCCATGTAGGTTTGGTTCTCTATTAAATTTAGGGGTTTGTACTCCTTGTGGGGTTGGTGCCTCACTAATCCTAGGGTTTAGTTCACCTTGTTGGCCTGCTCAACTAAATTTGATTCATTGTTGTAATAAAGCTTTGTTTTCCTAGGTTATCTTCCTCTCAGGGTTTGACCACTTAAATCGGTGTTCATGTGTTCTTACGTTCTCATGGTGCACGCTCATGTGTATGGTTAAACATTAATCTTAATCTATATGTTGATGGATGCATTGAATAATTGCTAGATGTTAATGCTTAAGTGATTGAATGTTCTAAAGTACATTGATTCACCCTCTCGGTGGTTGTGTTTCCAACACTTTATAATTTATTTCCCTTGCCACGACTTCTTGTGCCTTAGTTACATATTTTTACTTTCCCTCGTTCGTAGAGTGTCTTCATGTATTATGTTGATTTCCATGTGGATATATTTTTATCACTTATCGCGTGCATTTTTTCCTAACTACACAACCTACACATTGATCTTCCTCATTTCATCACCCTCACATCCTCATGTGGGCTAGTTTCTCTATCACGTGGCCTTTGCACAACTTTTGAATGCCACCTACGTGGCCCTATATTTTTCTTTATCACACTTTTTTGTGTGGGTTTTGTTTTCCTTTGTAGATATAAAATCATACACTTTGTGTATTATTTAGTCTTGGTCTCATATTACTATTCATATGGTTTTTGAGTGAAGAAAGTACTAATTAACCCATGTCCTTTGGCCATTTTACTTTGCTTTTTGTTGTCATTGCTGATCTCTCGCATGCACTTGCCTAGTTAGTTTTGTCACTTTGTGTCATTTTATCCCCGACCGGGGTGCTCGGACCAACATTGGGGTTCCCGGTGCCCTATTCGTAGTTGGGGTGCCCCGATCCTTTCTCACATTTTCTCCATCTTTTGGGCACTTTCTAGTTGTTTGATCTTCTCATATTTTAAGTGGCCGGCCTTGTCGGGTTAATTACGAAATCAAAACAAGAGAACCATATAAATATAAAATCTTTGAGACCAAAATGAGGGAATAAACACATTGTACTACTACTACCACTTAAGATTTCATCCATCGAGGCTTCATTTTCATCCATCTAGCTCCATAACAAGGGGCAAGACTAGTTCATCTCGCATCACACTTCATAGGAGGGGAGTGTTAAGTTTCTTTCATGCACCATCTATTACATTTTAATATCTAGTTATTTCTCACTACTTCACAAGCTACGAATGGAACAAGAACACATAGGGAACCATTTTCACACACACACACACCTAAAACTATATTTGGGTTTGAAATGTAGTGCAATGCTCAGTTAATACATCCAACATTATGGCTGAGGTTAGTCGACCCCTCATATGCATATTTATTTTTTAGGGTTTTGATGCTTGTTTTGGGGTTTTACAGGTCTCTTATTCATCACGATTACCAACAATATCCAACACAGAGCAGCGATGACATACACGCGATATGCAACGAAGGCTTCACATCACTTAATGACCTTGCAAAATTGGTTTTGACCTCTTGCACAAACCAGTCACCCAAATATTAGACTAGGGAGCCCCAAACACCCCCATACTTCTCTAAATGCCTCATTCCATCTAGATAGCTTGGTTCTATACATTCTGGACCTCTATGTGGTCACATCTAAATTATGTTCATCTGGTTTATCCCATGACACAATTATGAACAATTGAAAAATCAGCTAAGCTCCTTCTAACCCTCCTTTGCACATTTAGGGTTTTATATTTTACCTACTTGATTGCTTGGGTCATTTACTCTATCTATTATTTAGTGATGTTCATAATATTTTAGGTTAAACTATCATAGGTCTATATATCCCATTTTAGTTTAATCATTTTGGTGAACTTGACTTCGATCTTGCACTTTTAAGATCCCTCTTCTTTTCTTATCATAATGAGTATCTCTATCAATGATTACTTGCTTGCAAGCATCATGATTTAAGATATAGAGTCCAACATATTCTCACAACTACTCACATTGGAGCTGATATGCATCCTGATGAAGTCTACCAAATGTTTATTGATGCATTTTATAAACATATTGCTTTCCCTGATAATCTTGATTCTAATCTTACTATCTTTGACAATGATCCACCTTTTCATATCATAATTCACATTTATAATGTTTCATTAAGGACCCTTTAATTGAAAATGGATCTTAGCTCAATTTATGTCCCATGTCATTCCTTGAGAAGCTAGGTCTCACCGCTTCTCATGTTAATCCCTCATGTCTTTCTCTACATTCTTATGATGGCTCCATTCGTCCATGTGTCGGTCACACCACATTACCTATCATCGTAGGGCCAAAAATATCAATAATGTCTTCTTTGTCATCGATTTTCTAGTCTCCTATAACTATTTTCTTGGTAGACCATGGCTCCATGCCATGCAATCCATTGCTTCTACTATACATCATTATGTCAAATTCATACATAAAAGTATTGAATATACTATTTTTCGTGATCATGAATCTTACCAATATTGTGACCGAGATCCTAATACTACTCTTCCTATTCCACACACTGATACTACATGTGAACCTCAACCCATGGAAGAACTACCTCATTTTCCACCACTTCAAGGTGTCATTTGTGTGATAGATGATGTCTTTCCCACACCACCATCTCCACATGTTACTACTACGCTACGATTCCTTATCGGGGGCTTGTTCAATCTTCATACATCACTCTATCACCTATACCCTCACAAGCACCACCTTCATCAAGTATGTCCACCGTCGTCATGCATCCTATTCATAAATGGTTGATATTGGGAACATATTCTATTTTATCCTACTTGCAACGTCACTATATGATCACACGATGGCTTAGCTCGATCGCCACTTTTGAGGAACTCTATCCTCTTACTCATGATCCTCATTTATATTATGGCTTCATCACTCTTACCGCTGATTATGTCTTTTGCGTATTTCATCTTACTATCTATATTTTTCTCACTCCTATCTCTTCTCCACTCATATTAAGGGAGTCTTGGATTACTTATATAGGGGCATATTGGATCCCGGTCATATTGATATATCATTTCCTATGCCCTTCGGTTGTATATTCATTTGCAATAATTATTTTTTGGGTTATACAAAAATCTCACTTTCGATGGTATGCACACAATTATCCACTTCCTCCATTCAAAGATGAGGAATATGCTATGGGTATGCACTTTGTTTACACCTTAGTGAATCATTACGTGACAATCCCGACACTATCACCTATCGTGTTTCGATGCAACACCACATGGCTTCAAACCAGACAAAACTGACACGATGACCTTCTAGATAACATTACATGATCACATTCTTTGTATTACATACTTGGTGGGCATAACATCCAACACATTTTCCCCATCTTAGCATCAACATATCATGTACATATTGACCTCATCACATAGGCATACACATTCTAGTGTCGTCATTACCCAATGAAACACTCTTTTGATTTGGTTTACACTTGACTATTGAGGTCCTTCTACACATGAACCCCACACACTCCACTATAGACACTACACATTTCATTTTATCAAACACATCGTGTCATACAACCTACATTCTACATTTAGTTTTCATCATTTCAATATTTGCGTATATACATATCATATTAATCTTCATCATACAAGTGTCATACTCTTATTATCTATGCACATAACATCATATACTACTCATCCTACATTCTATACTTACTCTACATCATTTGAATATTTGTTCATTTATACATCATACACCATTTTAGTATGCATCATCCATATATAACACCATCGGGGTCTACAAGTATAGAATTACATCGTACTCATCTTACATACTACATAGCGTGCATATCACACTACTAGTCTATCTACACATCGTTATGGCATACATAACATATTACATATTTCTACACATCACATGGTCATCTTTCATCATCACACATACTACATACATCGTCTTCTACATGCTGCACTCATTACCCTATGACACACTCTAGTTCCTCGGTCCATACTCGATGTCGAGGGTTTACAAATCAGATGGACCTTATTATACTCACACATGCATAATTCAATATTATATCATGTGACATCCCTAGGTTAGTGACATACATTTTAGGCTAAATGGTCACCCAATCCTTCATCTTATAGTGGTATACACTTTAGGCTACATCACCACTCCCACTATTCTTCTAGAAGTGATATACACTTTAGGATACATCATCACTTTCTTGATCATCTTATCGTGATATACGCTTCGGCTATAAGGGTCATGCACACCGATATTTAAGTCGCATATCATTACTAATGCACATATAAAATCATCACAGCGTGTTAGGCACAACACACACTTAAACCATTTCCTGATGATGCACTCTTGTTTACGATTCATTCTTGATTGCTGAGGGGGAAAACCAAATCAACCTCACTACATACACTTCCTTCCACTTGGGGGCACGCAGATCCTACTATCCATCTTGCATTCCATTCCATCCATCTAAAAATACTTGAATTTCTTGTATTCTTTTACTCTTTCTTGCATTTGCTTATACATGGTCGTCTTATTACACATGCTAGATAGATTTCTTGTATGTCATTATCTTTACCATACACACATGCACATTCACAACCTTTTCTATTTTTGATCGCATATACATGTCTCTTACATGCAACATGGATACTTGGCTATTACCGGATCCACAACAATTACTAGGGGCATCCACATGTATAACTACTACAGTGCTATTGTTTCATTTTATACTTAACATCTTACTTTATTGGTTATACACGCTTTAGACATACAAGTTATATTTCTAACATGATAATGGGTGTTTCATGTGCAGTACTTGTTTTACAGGTATTTGCTTCCATCATTGTACACTACATTGTTTGTTCTTACTTGTCTCTATTTTCTATCAGTATGCGGGCCTTGCCATTTTTTTGGAGTAGTCATTACGGACTTACGTGTCTTGTGACATCATGAGTGATGTCCCATATTTATAACTCACTTTTCCCGGTCTCTGAGTGTTTTCTCACGTGTTTACTTGCTTTCTAGCTTATAGACTATTTACGTAGATTACACTTGTATTTTACATGCATGCTTGTTTGTACTAACACTTGTTTCTATCCATTTGTTTCGTGCACCTTGGTTTCTACTAAGTGCATTCCCTTCCCCTTATAGGGTACAATTTACATAGTCTTGGTCTTTTGGGGCCGCATTCTCCTATTAACGATGTCACATGCTCCCCAAAGAGGGGGCATAATTTGGGGTTTACACACTACACAACACTTTCTACCAATACATTTCATTTCAAATTTCCATCATTGACATTGTGGGATACATAAAATGAATGGGTTCAGCCATTTACTCACGAGTCCCATACATAACGACTTTTATAGGACAAGGTGTCCTTAGCATGCGGGAACAATTAAAGGTTAGGGGATAAAACAAAGCTTCCTCTCTACACTACAATGGCATTGGATCGCCCAAAAAACCAGACAAGATACAAAGATATATTCATTACTCTTGGGAAGTAGTTACAGTTTGAAAATAACACAACTTTCTCCCTACACTTATTCAGCCAACGTAGTGGCGTGAGATCGCCCAAAAACTTGCACTTCACCGACATTTATAGGATCCTTTTCTATAACCTTTTTCTTGATGCGGTCAGTGCACATGTTCCTTTTGTAGTTTCCATACTTTTATTTTAGTATTTTTACTACATACATGCAATTTTTACACATATAAATGCGTATTTAACTACTTGATTGTCTTCTCCTCAGTAGGTCCGTATGTATGAGAAACAAGTAGTAAAAAATGTCAACAACAACACTAATTTTTTTTACGGCCACACCCACCTCATAGTAACATGTAGGTACATCACACACATTGGTAGTTACACACACATGTTTCCGCCTAGGTTCACTCTCATTACTTTTTACACTTTTACATCCGTACTCTCCACACTCCATCTTTTTGTCACTCCACGCTTTGTCTAGTCCATCGGTACGCTTTCTAATTCACTCTACATGGAAATCGTGTATGCATATCTATATACTTTATGTTATCGAGCATTTCTCTCACCAACATAAAGTGGCGACAAATTTAGATACAAAATCACGTACTTTGGATATTATTTAGGCCCGGTCTCAAACTACTATTCATATGGTTTTGAATGAAGAAAGTACTAATTAACCCATGTCCTTTGGCCATTTTAATTTGCTTTATGTCATCACTTACGATCTCTCGCATGTACTCACCCAGTCAGCTTTTGTCACTTTGCTTCATTTTAGCGTTGATCAGGCGCACCGGCGCCCTAGTCCCACTTGGGGCACCCTAATCCTTCTCCCAATTTTTATCCATCTTTTGGTCACTTTCTAGCCATTTTAGCTTTTCATATTTTTAATGTTCTTCCTTATCACAGGTTTAATTACTTAAATCAAAGCAAGAGAACCATATAAATATAAAGTTATAAGACTATAATGAGGGACACAACACATATCACTACTACTACCACCTAAGGTCAGCATCCATCAAAGGATTCATTTACATCCATCTACCTCCATCATAAGGGACAAGGCTGGCTCATCTACATCACACTTCATAGAGGGGAGTATTTAGGTTATTTGATGCAATATCTATTACATTTTTAGATCTTGTTATTATTCGCTACTTTGCAAGGTGTGACTAGAACAAGAGCACATAGGGCACCATTTTCACACACACACACACACACGTACAAGCACACACACACACACACACACGCACACGCACACGCACACACACACGCACATGCACACGCACACGCACACGCACACGCACACGCACACGCACAAGCACATATGCATGCGTGCGTGCACACACACACACACCTATAAATACATTTGGGTTTGAAATGTAGTGCAACGCTTTCAGCTTAGTAAGTCCACCATTGTGGTTGCTTAAGGTCACTCGACCCCTTTATATGTATATTTATTGTTTTAGGGTTTTGATGCTTGTTTTGGGGTTTTACAGGTCTCTTCTTCACCACTCATTACCAACGACATTCAACATATTGCAATGAAATAAATGCAACAAGAAGCTAAGGCTTCACATCACTTAGTGACCCTAAAAAAGTGGTTTTAAAACCTATTAAACAGACTGGGTACCCAAATCTTAGACCAGAGCGCCTAGCGCCCCATCCTTCTCTAAGAACCTCACCCAACTAGATATCCTTGTTTTATAGCTTCCGGAGGTTCTGTGGTCACATCCGAATTTTTCTCATCTTGTTTATTTTGCGATACAATCTCGAACAACAAATCGAATTAGCTGAAGCTCCTTCTAACTCTCCTTTACATATTTAGGGTTTTATATTTTACCTACTTAATTGCTTGGGTCATTTACTTTATCTATTTAGCTATTATTTATTGTTGTTTATAGCATTTTAGGTTAAACTATCATAGATCTATATATCCCATTTTAGTTTAATCACCCTTTTATTACCTCTGCGGATTTCACGGGTTAGATCTTCTATTCCACAGACTTTTCTTTGCTCTGTTGTGTGGGTATGTGTGTGGAATGTTTCTAGAATGCTGTGTGGATATCTCCTTAGCTCCGCAGACTCGTCTTCTTGTATTGTGCACCTTTATGTGTAGACTATATGTGTTGCATGGATTTACACAATTTTTGAATGTCTCTGTCGTGTGGTTTCATGCGTGGAATTTCATGCATTTACTTATTCGTCCCACATATTTGATGGATATTAGGATTTTGTTTGCTGATGCACGTGGTTTTATGCATGGGTCTCGCTCTTTGTTCCTGGAACTAGCATTAATTTTCCCATAGGTTGCGCATACCTTCGTGCAGATCTTCCTTTCGTTGCACAACTTTCATGTCTTAGTTGAGGCACAACCTTCCACTATTTTATTCATTTACTTACGTGGGAGGAATGTCTTCTTGCTTTTGTAAACGTTTGCGTGGATTTGCATGTGGAATTCTATTCTTGTGGCGAAGAATTCCAAACACTGTTTCTCCATAATTTCTTTTTTGCTATCAATTCAGAATTGATTGAGTATGCAAACTAAACAAGTGATATGAATAAACATGGGGCTTATTTGGCTAACAAGAAGAATTTACCATTTGGGTTGTTTAGATGATATAAAGAATTAATAATTACTAAATTTGTTAGGAATAATTATTAAATTGTGTGAGGAATATAGTGGTTAATTTTTAAATTTTTTTGACATAGAAATATTTAAAATAAGTAATTTTGATTCTTGGGGATAAAAATATGACCTAAAAAAATGTATTATGGAAAAGTTGGTTTTGTACGAATTCTAATTTTTGAAAAATATGAACATTAAAATTCCATCTCCTTAATGTCAAAAAGTTACCTTGATTTTGACTTCTTACATACTATTTCAATGTACATAGTTTAATTCTTCTATTTTTATGCCCATTTCAATGTTAAATTGGTAACACACATAATCAAAAACCCCATTTGGGACATTTTCTAAAATCATGACAATATATAATATGCTAATTTTTATGAGGCATTTTTCATTTAATCAAGTTTTAATCAATCCTTACAACCATGATTTTAAAGGTATACCAAAAATACCTTGAAGTGCCATGAGCTAGAAAAGATGTGATTTATTGATAAATGCCTAAAAAAATCTAATTTTTTGGGCTGAGATTATTGTAGGATATGCACCAAAAGTGGTTTTCATACACATATAAGACTTTTGAATCAGATTTCACCTTTTGTGTACATTTACATTATAAAATTAAGAACATATAGAAGGAATGTAAAATTATTGACAAATTGTCTCAACAAAAGTGGGCTAGTATAAATACCATGAAATGCACTTTACTTAACCTAGCCGTATATTCTTATTTTATTTTTATTGCATTGGAAAAACATTATGCCATAGTTATAAATGTCTTCAACCATAGAACTTAACAATTAGAAGAACTAATTGGGGTTGCTTCGTATAAATTAAAAGACGGAACTTGTAATATCTTTATGGAACTACATTCTCTTAATAAGGGATTAGATCTTGTTGATTCCATGGGTATTAAAAATCAGGAGATAGAAGGTGATTCGTGGGTTATCGTTAATGCCATCATTAATAGAAAGCATTTATCATGGAAGTTGGATGCGGGTCTTGAAAAGGATTATATGGTAATTATCAAAATTAACATTAGAGTATCAAACATGTGTATAGAGAAGGCAATCATTGTGTTGATTGGCTCGCCAACGTAAGTATCAAGCAATATCAATTGGAAAAAGTGGGTTATAATTACAATAATTGGGCTGACCTTGATATGATTGTTTTAAGGGATTATTCTTGATGTGGCATGGCGTCGTGGGTGTTTTTTTGCTCGTGTGAGACGTTTTGGGCCTACTTAAGGTAGGATTGTTCTGCTCTTTGCATTGGTTTTCTGTCTTTCCTTTCTGATGGCTGAGTTTAGGGTGCCTGTATAGTTTTGCTCTGTGACAAGTGTGAAATGGATTTTAGGTCAAGAATTTATGATGCCGGATTGAGGAAGATTTTCAATATCACCTGTGATGAGGACTTGGAGATTATCAAGTCGGTGATGGGGGATGAATTTTGTGTTTAGTTGGTGGCCGTGGGTTAATAGTGGAATTGCCTTGATTTTTGTGGAGAATTTGTTGGTCATTCGCCCTTTGAAGTCTGAAGCAGTGAAAATCGCGTCTCACTGGTTGAAGCCTTCCTTCTGTGATAACTTGGCGGCTCAAGTGGCTTCTTGTAACTTGACGTGTTGGTCGGTGGGTGATTCTGGGAATAATTCCCAATTGGTGGTGGTCGGAACCTTCCAAGCGTTGGAGAAAAGGTTTGTGGAGTTAATGGAATTTACAGAGAAGTTGGTCTCTTTGGCTCGGGATCGTAATGCAGTCGTGCGCGGCTCAAGATTCCTAATATGTCGTCCCTGAATAAGCCTCTGGAGCCTGTGTCGAAGTGGTGGGAGTTGCGTGCCTCGGCTAGAGGCGCCTACGACTATCTTTGGAGGGGTTGGGTTAAAGCCAACACCGTGGAGGTTGAATTAGACTTGGAAGTTGCGGACCATGGGTCTACATCGGCTGGCAAGATATCTTTGTCTCCATGGAATATGGGGATAATTCCTGTTTATAAAATATTATAGTTTTCTATAGCTATGGTATAGTTTTTTTGCTTTTCGGTATTGTCTGCTTTAGGTCGGACAATTTTTGGTCTTCTTTTCACGTTCTTATGAGGTTAGGCCTCTTGATACATAAATAGGGAACAAGTTCCTTTAAACTTGCATTATCGATAAAAACAATTAGAAGAACTAATAATAATCACTCAATTAATATAATAAATTTTTACACCCTAATCAAATTAATAATGCTACAAATGCATTAAAAGAAGATGTAAGGTTTGATGCATAGGTTTATCCCGATTAATTAACTTCCGACATTAATTATGTAATATCAAAACAATGTATTAATGTTGTTACTAGTAATAACAATATGTTATAATAAAACACAAGAGGTGAGATGAATTTATCTATACAAAGCCACACATGAGAGATCTGGGTACACAAATTGAAGAATATGTGAGTAATGAACTCAAGATTCTTTATTATTGATAATGTAGCTAGAAAATACCTTGGTATGGAACTATACAACTATGTGTTGTACATTTGTATGGCCTTGACCATATTGATGGTTTTAAACCCGTTAAGAGCATGGATTTGTAATTTCCTATGCCCTTTTATTTCTGAAATGTATGTCGTTGTCAATCGCTAAGCGTCACACATCGTTATTACGAGACCATCCAAATAATATGAATCAAACTAAAACCCTTAATATGGGTGGAAGAACCTTAAAATATATTAGTATTTGGGTTGAAGTGATGTTTTTGCATCACCTACGTCTGAACTACTTGTTAATGCAAAATTATAGCACCCCGATCGCATGTGATTTAATGTACGGGTAACCAAAGGCAACCTGCATAACATGGAATTATTCTGCGCAGTGTGTGACCTTACAAGTAGGATAATCCTCTGGAGAAAGTTGAATTATTCTACCTAATCCTAATGCTACAACTAATCCTAGAAGAAGAAAACACCTAACTAAACCTACACTAACACTTCCAAGGAGACAGGGAGAGAGGAAGTGCATGAAAAGGGAAATCCTACACTAAAGGGGTGATAACACCAAGAAAAGGGGTGAGATACTCTGTTGAGGGAGGATGAAACAAGGAAAAGGGATGAGGGAGGTCAGACAAATGTGACATAGACCCAGATCTTAATCCACCATCAAAACTCCATGGAACACAACATCATAAACCTGCAAGTGAAAGAACATGCACAAAATATAACAATAATAATGGAGAGGTAAGAAAATATAATAAAAATGAGCTAGGGTTGAAGAAACACCACAAAATATGATTTTTATTGCTTCGAAGTATGCACAAACCATTACATTTAATGTAAAAAGGCACAATTACATCGCTAGGCCCAAGAGAAGGCTCACGACTCAAAATGGAGTTGAGGGAAAATTTCGTGAGAGTTTCCCACTCCCAAAATGTCTCTCCTTAAAAATGAGGGGGTCGAATACATTATATAGAAAATTTGTCTCACCTACCAAAACCCTCATTAATTACCTATACGGAGGTATGGGCAGCCATATCGGTCCACTTTCTAATGGTACCTTTCTATCAGAAAAGACATCGATGTTATGCTTCATTAAATCGGTTGTTGAGCTACCCCAGACGGTGTCATTAATGCCTAGCTATACTTGAAATTCCTTGCTATTGCACGGAAACCACTAGCTGATGCACGAAAAGAAGGGAAGAGGTGCCACGACAAGGGAAATAATTTTTGCATGAAAAGAAGAAACGATGTCAAATGATAGCGAGGAACCATTGACGTGCGACAAGGAGGGATGCTGATGCGTGATAAGAACACATGAAAAGGAAGAGACATTGATGCGTGACAAGGAGGCGGTGAAGCATTACAAGGAAGGATGGTTGACATATGACAGGGAAGAATGGTTGATGCACAACAAGAGGGAGGCGGTTGACCATGCGGCGAGGGAGGGATATTGACGCGTGAAAAGAAGAAAGGATGCTTATAGACGACGAGGAAGCATCGGTTGACACACGTTAATAAGAGGTGGTTTTCACATGACATATGGGGACGTTGTCATGTGATAGGAAGGATGGTGTCACATGTCAACAATGTGTGGTTGACGCGCGATAGGAGGAAGTGGTTGTTGTGTGACGGGAAGAGGGCATTTTCACATGATGGTAGAAGCATTGTTACACGACAAGAAGGTTTTGTTGCACAACAGGAAGAGGTGGTTGACATACACAAGAAGAGGCATTTTTGCAGGATAGGAAGAGGGAGTTGTTATGTGATAGGAAGAAGCGGTTGTCACATGAAAGGAAGAAGGAGTTGTCCGTGATAGGAAGGAGTTGTCATGTAACAAGAAGAGGTGTTTGTCACGTGTCGGGAAGAGAGAGTTGCCATGCGTCAAGGACGCAATAATCCGTACATTTTTCCAATTTGACCATTAATGCAAATCCTGCTCCAAACCTTCGCCATGGCGAGACAACTTGCCATGAGATACCTTGTAAACTTCTTCCATTAGTCATTAATGCCTTGACTGAAGGTTGATCCATTTTGCAAGGGGGTGCAAAAATGGATAACACTACTCCAAAGAGGCCTAAAACCGCACATAATTCTCCACATAACATGTGATATCTATATCGATGTAGCTAGTTTGTAAACTTGAACCACTTTGAAAATTATTAGGGATGATTTTTTCCTTGTTAAGAAATTAAAATTAGATTTTTGGATGCTTATAAATGAGGGAAGATGAACTCTTTGACTTATTGAGGGAATATTAGGTGGATTTTTCACTATACATATCTTCCCTAACTTTCCTAAATCTAGACCATGCTGAAGGCATTTTGAGACCTTTTCGATGGTATGCTTTGAACTTTAGAAATGAAGTCCGTATTCGATTCTATCACTGGTCAAAGATGAGGTCTTAAACAAGTCAACCCTGGTCAAAAATCCAATCTGAATGTGACACGTGGCAAGGAGAAAAAGATGAAATAATTGTTTGATATGGTTTTGGGCCTCGGTCTTCGACTCACGTTGTGGCGAAAAAGAACAAGAGGCTCAAATTTTGTAACGGAAGGGAGCCCGGCCGCCATGAGAGCTATATTCTTGTTTGCTGATGTGGTGGGCTCTCAAACCACCATGTGGATGTCAATTTTGCATTCTGAGCTCGATTTTGTATTTCGAGTTCAATTTTTTCATTGAGTTGATTTTGTGTTGCGGTGCTAAAAATAATCTCGATGAGCTATATTACTAGCTTCGATGGGGTGATCAACTCGCCACCGATTTGATAGGTTTATACGATATTACTCGTATAGATTACCACATTTTTCAGATTCACATTATTCCCAACTACCTTGGTGACCACATTAGTGGGTTTGACTATAGCTCAACATGATATGCCAACTCGCCGTAAGACTCAACTTAACCAACACGAGTTACCTCACAAATCAACGCAGATGATCCTAAAAACTCTACCCATGGCTCAACGTTAACACATAGCTAAGAACCTTTATTTATAGGACCAATGAATGAATTAGTGGATATCCCTTTTAACTCGGGATTAGTTCTATGTAGAGCTCATGCATTAGGTGGTTCAAACATAGTACATCGATTGAGCCATTACCACTCAAAATAATTTATGGTGCCAAATAAAATAGTGATGAGTGTGCCTTGGACACATCTACAATGGCATGGAATGACTAATTTAAAATCTACATCCACCCTCCACACGAGACATGTGGGATTTTCCCACTTCCAATGCATTGTGATCATCGTAAAAGGAGATCCATCGTGACTTGAACCACGAACCTCATGGTCCCAAGAACATCACCCTAAAAACTTGTCTAGGAGCTCGAACGGGCTAAGAAAAGAGCTCGGTCCTATTTAAAGAGGACCATGGAGTAGACTATGAAGAGACTAAACAAGGCAATAGGCTTCAAAGGGATTTTGGAGGCTCAAATGGCTGAATTTCTGAATGAAGTAAAATTGAAAGTTTTTTAGAATTTACTCTAGTTTCCATAAATGTAAAATTTTTTCATGTATGTGTTGTACATTTAAATTTGTAGGATTTTCGGATGCATTTACACAGAAACCAAGAGGAGAAGCACTGTAGGAGCCAAGGATCATTTTGGGAACAATTGTTAGTAAATTACAAAGTTTCCAATGTCTTTATTTAGCTAACTTGATCTAAAAATGGTACTCAAAATTTTGAAAGTACTTAGAAAATTTTCAGATGAACAAATTTAACAGACTCAACATTGATCATGAGTTCTATTATCCAATTTTGGGTGTCTTGAAGCCCAATTTTTAAACTCCTCCAAAATGATCAATTAATCGATTTTTTTCAACTTAAGTGATTTAAATGAATCTATATAATTCCATCAAAATAATCACAAGTTGAATTAAAATATGCACTCAATCTGAATTCTGGATTCCAAAATTTGTAAGTGCATTCATATATCTAATGTGGGTTATGGATACTGAAATTTCCTTCAATCCATTTACTCCAGTTTTGTGCTTATATTATCAATTAATAAAATTAATTAAACGATAATGGATTTCACTCAAAGGCTACGCCTCCGGATTCACAAAAAGTGAATCGATCTATTCAACATCTAATGAAGTACAATAACCCTTCAATAATGACTAACAAATCTTTATACATGCAAATGAGCTGATCAATGTCCCAAGGAACTTTGAAAAATAACATAAACTATCCCAAGAATGATATGTGGCTCCTATAGTGCTTCTCCTATTGGTTTCCTATGTAAATGTGTCCAAAAATGCCTACAAATTTAAATTTACAACACCTACATGAAAAAGGTTTACATTTCTGGAAATTAGAGGAAATTTTGAGAAACTTTCATTTTTACTTCATTCAGAAATTCAGCCATTTGAGTGTCCAAAATCCTGTTGAAGCTTACTACCTTGTTTGGTCTCTTCACAATCTGCTCCAAAGTCCTCTTTAAATAGGATTGAACTCTTTTCTTAGCTCGTTTTAGCTCCTAGCTGAGATGGTTGGGATGATTTTCTTGGGACCACAAGGTCCGTGGTTTGAGTCACATAGAATCTCCTTTTGCGTCGATCACTTTACATTGGAAGTGGGAAAAGCCAAATGTCTCGCGTGGAGGGCGGGATTAGGTTCTAAACTAGGCATTCTAGCCCATTGTAGATGTGGCTAAGCCCACACTCATCACCATTTTGTTGGGCGCCCCAAAGTAGTCCCATCTGGCAATGGCTCGGTTGTTGTGCTATGTTTGAACGCTAATGCATGGGCTCTACATAGAACTAATACCAAGTTAAAAGAGATATCCTCCGATTCATTCTCCGTGCACCTATAAATAGAGGTTCAAGTCGTTCATGCCTCCATAGTAGCAGCAACTAACCCACCCACCCAATTTTATGCCTCTAAAGAAATATTATTCTTAGAGAGGGTGTAGTATGGGGCCTCTGATAGGGGACCCATAAGGACATAGGATCCACCTAGAGCCCGATGAAGTGGAGCTCATCCATAATGGCCACAACAGTCCATAGCAAGATCATCGGGTTCTACAACATAGACCAATAGGGAACTAGGAGGGGTTTCTTCACATTGGAGAGGACCAAACAATTATTTTTGATGCGGTGCACCAGGCCATCACTAGAGATATTTTCTGTAAACCACTGTAATAAGGGTAAGGGTCCCATTTCAGAGCCACAACTGGTGACATGGCTTAGAGCCACATGATTTATGTAGCAGTTGAGAACCAAAAGACAAAGCACCAGGCACAGTGCTAGAGACTTTATGTAGCATCGGTGGTATTTCTACCTCTATCTTGTTTGATTCAAGATCTTATGATTCCTTTATTTCTCCATCTTTAGTAGAGTGATCCAGTTGGTGGTAATCGGGTAGGATCGTAGTTGGGACATTGAGATGGCTTATAGAGCTAAGCTCTTAGTGGAATCCTTAGTTAAGGAGTGTGTAGTTGACCTAGGACCCTTCACCACGACCTTGGATCTTTGCATCCTTCCTTTGGGTTCTTATGGAGTCATTTTGGGTATGGATTGGTTATCTACACATAGAGCTAGAGTGGATTGTTACAACAAGGTGATATCTTATGCAGATGATTTGGGTGTTGAGTTGGTGATAGTTGGGGTTAGGAGGCCTATTTCTATTTGTACCATATTCACTATGTAGCTTATGTGGTGTACACATCGGGATGTCATTTATATGCTATTATAGTCAATGATAAATCAAAGGATGAGACTAGTGGGCCTTCACTCGATGATCATCACATTTTGAGAGAGTTTTCAGATGTTTTCCTGATGAGTTACTTGGCCTACCTCCCCCATGTGAGATATATTTTCATATAGATTTAGTTCTGGAGCCTATCTAATGCGTGCCATATAAGATGATTACCCCTAAGATTTTTGAGATTAAGCTTCAGTTGGAGGGCCTTCTTGAGAAGGGCCTAATCCATCCTAGTGTATCTCCTTGGGTGCACTAGTGATTTTTTTGAAGAAGGATGGATCCCTATGATTGTGTATTGATTACGAGAAGCTAAACAAAGTAATGATCAAGAATCGTTACCCATTCCACTTATTGATGATTTATTTGAACAGAGATGGAGAGGGATACTGTGTTTTCCAAGATAGATCTCAAGTTAGGGTATCATCAATTGAGGATTATGGAGGTTGATATTCATACGAAAATATTTCACACGAGATATGGCCACTACGAGTTCACATATGTGTCATTCGGTCTTACGTATGCCCCCACAATATTCATGAGTTTGATGAATGGGGTATTCAAGAAATTTTTAGACCACTTCGTGCTCATATTCTTGGATGAAATTTTTATTTTCTCACGGATGCATGAGGAGAACCTTCGATAGGTTCTACAGTGTCTTCGAGAGCAGTAAATTTATGGGAACCTAGAGAAGTGTGCATTCTTTTAGTCATAGGTTCAGTATCTGAGTCACATCATTTCTGGGGAAGGTATCATAGTCAATCCTTCCAAGATTAGAGCTATCATTGATTGGCCAGTGCTAACCAATGTGACTGAGGTACACAACTTCATGGGATTAGCAGGGTATTACAGGAGGTTTGTGTAATATTTCTCATGTATTTCTCATCCCATCACTTCCCTACAATGGAAAGGGAAGAAGTTTGTTTGGTCAGACAATTGTGAAAAGGACTTCAGGACTCTGAAGGAATTCCTTACTACAACCCCTATTATAGCAGTGTCAAACCCTTAGAGGGATTTCTTTGTGTGTACAAATGCTTCATTGGTAGGGATAGGAGTATTGATGTAGGATGACCAAGTTGTTGCTTTTGAGTCTCGAAAACTCAAGGATTATGAGCTCAATTACCTAACTCATGACCTTGAGCTTGCATAGTAGTCCATGCTTTGGTTCAATGGAAATTTTTTCTATCGGGTAGGAGGTTCACACTCAAAAAAAACCATTTGAGCCTACGACACCTCTTCACACAACCCAATCTCAATGCCCGTCAATGATGTTGGATGGAGATTTTATGCGAGTATGATATGGAGATTGAGCATGTGAAGGGGAAGGAGAATGTGGTTATAGATGCCTTGAGTCGAAGAAGGCACCTTTCCATGGCTACAATAGTAGGTACATATTTGAGGGCTAGGATCTTACAACAACTTCCTCAAGACAGGTTCTATCTTTCAGCTAGAGTAGAGTTTGATTCACACAGACCCCTTACGGGGAAGTTTGAGGGGCTATATTTGAGTCAAATGGGATTATTCACACAAGGGAAATATTTATGTACCTAGAGATTGAGGATTGTAGAAGGATATCTTAGTAGAGGCTCATCATGTTTACCTTATTTAGCCCATCTAGGGGTGAAGAAGATGCACGCTTCACTAAGGTAGTTATTATTTTGGAGTGGTCTTGAAGGGGATATAGCCCTATTCATATCTCGATGTTTGGAGTGTTAGAGGGTGAAGGCCGAAACATCAACATCCATTTTACCTTCATTATCCTTAGCTATACCAGAGTCGAAATGGGACACCATTTCCATGGATTTCATAGTGGGGCTACCTACTTTGAGATATCACCATGACACCATCATGATCATGGTGGATAGGTTGACGAAAGTGGTATATTTTTCTTTGAAGACCACTTATATAAAGCCGCTTAGTTTCTTAAGTATATTTGGATGAGATAGTTAGACTTCATGGGATTCCATAAAAGATCATTTGTGACTGTGACCCTTTTTACACATCACATTTTTTGACCACCATGCATTTTTTTCTTGGGACGAAGATCAATTTCAGCACAACTTATCACCTAAAGATAGATGGTCGAGATGGAGCAGTGAACCGATACTTGAGGATATGCTTTGCATGTACGTCATGAATCAACAGTCACATTGGGAGGAGTATCTATATTTGGTAGATTTTTCTTACAATAACAGCTTTCAGAGTTCCATAGACATGATGCCATTTTAGGCATTATATGACAGAGAGTGCACGACTCATTTGAGTGGGACATGTTAGAGTAGAGGGTTTATTATATGCCAACCATGTTATAGGATATGGAGCAACAGGTCACCTTGATTAGATAAATATTATAGGAGGCACATGATAGGTAGAAGAAGTATGCGATCAGAGGAGAGTTGACCATAGTTATGAGGTGGGCTCGAAGGTATTCTTGAGAGTCCATACCTCATAAGATCCCTATTAGTTATGGAAAATTCTCTAAGATAGCTTTGATATTTGTGGGTCCATTTGAGATCTTGGAGCAGATTGGTCCCATTTCCTACCGCTTAGCTTTGCCACCCAACTTGTCTCGTGTCCATGATATTTTCCATGTTTCTATTCTTTGGAGATATATTCCAGATCCTTCTCATGTATTGGATTAGATCGCTTTGGAGGAATAGGTTTAGGTGACGTGGATCCCATGATCATCATAGAGCATGGGATCTTGCGCCTTTAAGGGCATGAGATTGATCGGGTGGTGTGCATCCAAAGGGGATTGATATGATAAGAAATTAGCTACTTGGGAGGACACCACTTTATTACAAGCCCAACTTTCACACATGTTCTAGTGAATTCCAGGAGGAAGTCGAGTCTAAGGGGAGGGGGATGTAGTGCCCACTCCTCTTTGACACCATTTTTGTTTCGTTGATGCTCATTAGCTACCTAGAGACATGGATATTATTATAGTATTCTAGTGAGAATGCTGATAGACTATATGGACATTAATTATTATTGGGATTTAACTCTTATCATGGATTATATGGATGCCTAGGTGATCTTGATATATATTGCAAAGGTATGTTGATTTAGCGTTACTTTAGTATATAATGACATCATGAACTTCTTGTATTACTTGAGTAGACATATTCTTCCTTGTAAATATTGCACCTTTTCTAGACTATTATGATGTTATAGGCATAATCTCTATTTCTTGATGGCTATCACGAGAACAAAAATTTCTTCACTCTCTATTGAGATGTATCTTCATTAGCTATGGAATGTATTTATATTTCATCATCTCCAGCTTTGTTGATATTGGGTTAAAATAAGTCCTATATCAACTTCTCTACTCAACTATTTCCATGCACACTAGTAAATTAATGAACTTTCCTAAGTTAATGCATAATACAATTTTCTACCTTTTTGAATACTTTATGAGATGATATATATACACACACACAAACACACATACATACAGACACACACACACACACATGTATGTATGTATGTATGTATGTCTTATCATTGGGATTGAGTGATCTCATATGATGATTTCAAATCTTCTTCTTGCTTAAATTCTTCAATTATTTTCTTCATTCCAAATGATACACCCTCACATTCGAGCTATAAGAAATATTATGAAAAAATCTACAAGGTAAATTATCCTCACTCTTTCTTTCTCATCTCCATGGTGTCCTCAAAATTTCTATCATTTTATAAGGATTAATAATTCCATTCTTCATATTATTGATATTTATACTCTCTTTATTCTATGGCTATATCTTAGCATTTACTAGCGTCTTCACACACTATCTCATTTTTTTTTATCATTTAACACCTTATATTAATATTCTTGTTCAACTACTTTTGAAGTTTGTGTTTTTGAGAGCACCTTCTCTTCCTTCTCATTTTTTTAACATACTCTTTTTTGATCTATTATGAAAACCATCTTCTCCACTCAACCATTTCCACATTCTTTTTAGGTTCAAATTATTCCTAAGAGATTTGAATAAATCCTTCCCATGTCTTAAATATTTCTGATTGATCTTGCAAATTTTATCTTGAATTTATTTCTTTTTCTTCACCGACCTCTTTTCACATCATTTCTTTTACTTTGTCCTCTATTAGCTCATCCAACCTTCTAGATACTTCTCTCATTCATTTAGGACTACACTTTTCATGCTATTGTAAGTAATCTTTTTAGCCATCACCATCACTTTATAATGACTTTCAACCCCTTCATTTGGTATATCTGAAGTCACATGATAAAAAAACATTAGAAATAAAATTTTGAGGTTATTTTTCCCTTTGAGATGCTCCTTACAATCCCCTTTCCACTCCTTCTTGCTAAAATTCTTCTCTCAAGCCTTCAATTTATTATTCTCCTAGTATCACTCCTTCAAGATTGTAAATAATATTCTCCATATCCCCCTCCATGTAGATTTCATCTCTCTCAATGTGATGATGATCATCTTCTTGCTTGCTGACCTGAAAATATTTCTTAATACCTTTACATGAGAGATTGTCTACCTCATTTTTGAGTTTCTTTCATGGAGAATTCTCTATCTTCTTGACTTTATGAGCTTCTATTCTTCTCTTTTCTATGAGTAGCCTTATAGACTACTCCACTCTCTTATCAATCCATAATAATTTCCTTGGATATATTCCTCTCATACTCTCTATCTTAAACATTATTTTCTTTATCATCATCTTCAACTTTGCAATCTATTCTACACTAATCATTTGTTTCCTTTATTTATCATTTTTACGGTCTCTCTCTCTCTCTCTCTCTATCTCTTTTCATGGTTTCTCCATCACTCATATTCTTGTGTCACTCTACCTCAACCAAGCCATTCATTATACCTCCTTTTATGCTCTTATCACATTTTCTCATCCTTAATGTACTCTTATCAACTTTTTCCTTTTTACTCTTCCAATAAATTATGCTTCACCTTACTTCTTATGTCACATCACATGTTCTTCCTCTTACCTAGTCTATTAACAATTCTTCAAAGTCTTCTCCACCTTAGAACTGTTTCTTGAGCTCTTAATTTTCCTTCTACCAATTTATCAAGCCTTAGTCGGCTAAAGGGATTCTAATATGCCAAAAACTCATTTTCAACCTTCTTAACTCTTTTTCTTCTATATAATTATTCTCTCTACAAGATCCCTAGCCTTGATACCACTCTCATGTAGAAATTAGGCCTAAAAGCCTATATTTATCAAGCTTAAAACTAGGGGTTACTAGAGTTCCCCTAACACTTCTATGGGAAGAGGGACTTACCTTTATCTCATTCACTCTTTAAGACTTTCATCAATGTGAGAAATACCACTTAATTAAAATTCATCTTGTTAAAAAATATACACCATTAAATGAAAATGAAGTAATAGAATTATTTTGTTACACTCATAATCTTGATCAATTATTTCATCCCTTTCAATATTGACTAGTTTATAAAATTCAATCAATGAATAATAGGGAATCTAATGGATATATAGGGGTCAAATCATATTTTCATGCAAAAACATGAGAATGCATTGATAAAAAGGTTTATACTAGGTTATAACTTGTTAAATCTTGACATGAATGTCACTCTTAACTATTCTAAGTGAAAAGGGTTTCCCAAGAACTTTAACTCTATAAAATTCTCTTGTAGTTTGTAACACTCCTCAAGTTCACTATGGAGACAAGATGATTTAGTTTGTCTCTCATATCTAAGAACATGGAATTGAGTGAGATAACAATCAAACAATACTACTATAAGACTAAACAATAATTTTTAAAACTTATGAATCCCTATAATCCCTTTTCTAGTATTAATATTGAATTTTCAAGGATGATCTAGATGATATATCTTGACTAAGTGTTGGGGTAGTAATGTCAAGTGGGATATCTACCACTGTTATACGCCCAACATTATCTTAAATTTTATGTATTAAAATTTATTATGATGGTCTTCCACATTTAAGAGTGGAACAAAATGACTGACTAATAGAGATATTGACTCATGGAAACTTCTCTCAGGATTGCTAATAAACCAATGAATACATTGGTATTGAATAGAGATTAGTCGGTTGGTAACAAGGATTGTGAATTGCTTTACACAGAAAGAAATAAATATGTAATTTTGAGTGATAAAGAAGACCAAGGAGTGAAGTGGAAGTGCTTGGGTAAAATTTGTATTCAAGATTATTAATACAAACATGTATTTATTACAGTGGGTTTTTTTCCTTCAGGTTTCCCCACTTAAATCTGGTGTCTTCTATCTCTTTTATTTCTTGTTATTTTCTTCCAACTAATGTTATTACATTATGTAATTTGCATGTTATAATCTATAATCTTTGACAACTTATATTATGGATTTATAATCAGTCTATTACTCTTTCCTTATAAATCCTAATATGGTATCAGAGTTTGTGATTATGCATGTGTAGGATCAATCTAGAAGATTTTAATTAGCTAGAACAAAGTAGCTTGAATTCTATTTATGAATCTTCAGATCCCTAGTTGCTCCACAATCATCTTCAAGCTAACCAGGTTTAAAATTCGATTCCCGCCCAAATATTTTGTGAAAATATTGGCTAAATGGTTGTTTAGATCATGTTTGAGCTATTGTATGCTTAGATATTTGTTTTTACATCTAGTTACAGTCATTTTTGGTTTAAATTTGTCGTTTGCGAGCTTGTTTTAAGTTTTTGCGCCACTTATAGCCGTTATAGCTATTTTTGTCTATGGATCCAAAAGGATTTCCTTAGTTCTAGTTAGTTCATGTGGTTAAATCTACCCCAATTTTATAAATCTTTATTTTTTACTAGATCTATTTTTGTGAAGCCCAATCCAATTGTTTTATGCCATATGGCTTCTCTCTGTCATTTTTAATTTAGATCCTATTAGTTTTACAAAGCTTGGACCAATAAAATTTATCTGAATAACTTCATTGTCCTTTTCATGTTTGCAAAGCCCGATTCAATATTATATTTCAATCGGCTTCACTCTATCAGTCTCATTTGAATTTTTCATTTCTGTGAAGTTCTTTTGAATGCAAAGCTTGAGCCAATCATTTTTCTCTAGCTAACTTTGCATTGTTAGCCTTCTAAATATACCTTTCTATTTTTATGAAGCTAGAGCCATCAAAAGGCTCCATCTTGCTTCGTGTTGTAAAATTTATTAATCAAATTTTTAGACGTGAAATGTGAGACAATAAAGGATTAACACATTTCTTCGCATTGTCAGGTCTATGGTTTGGTTTCTTCTATCATATGCGAAGGTTGAGCCAATATAATTTCTCCATGTGCCATCACATTTCACATTTGTCACTTTTTTAGATTTGCAAAGTTTGAGCCATTTAAAAGGCTCTATGTATCTTTGTCCTTGGCTTAGTCTTTATAGTTGTATGATGAAATGTAAACCAATTGAATCTTGACACGTATTTTAATCTTCATTGTGTCGGTCTTCACAAGTGTCATACTCTTTGTCTTTTGAAATGTCAGTCTTTTATTTGACTTAGCCACCGTAAGATTGCGACATCTTGTCTTTTGATTTCAGACTTGAAATTTATTTTAAAGTTTGGCTTATTTTGGGGACTTTAAGTCCACCCAAGGAAATCTTGCTAAAATTTGGCGGAAAGCCGCCTAGTTTCTTTTGTTAATCGCTAGAATATCGACAAGTGGCACTATTTGACTAAGACCTTGTCAGGTCTCTATCATTTGTGAACCAATAATATGTTTCCATGTTCCTTCAAATTTTGTTTGTCCTTTGTTTTAATTGTGAAAAAATGTGTGAAAAGTGAACCAATTAATTAACGACACATGTATACAGTTTACCATTTATTTTTAATTAATTATTCTTATGACTTGTTTTACTTGTGAAAGTGTGAGCTATTATAAAAATAACATGTGTATTTTGTTGTCGGGATTATTATAGTTTTTTGACGTGGGTTAAATTCCTTATTCTAGATATCAATTTTTTATCCACAGGGTTTTGAATTTCTTTTGTTTCGATTTTTAAATTTTCTTTTGTTCGTGGCTTTTAAAGTCTATGTTTTACAGATCTCTAAGTGTCTTTGTCTCATGGATTCCAAAATTTGGAAACCTTAGAGCTTAGGTTTGTGGTATTCGTGGATTGTCTGTTTGCATTTGTCAGCTATTAAAAATATATGTAGCTTATTTTTTTCCTTTGTTTGGCTTCCTTGATTTGTTTTTAGCATTAAAATGGCTAGTTTTGCTAGTTTTTTATGGATAAGTCTCAGATTTTGAATGGAACTAATTATAGTATTTGGAGAGTTCCTTTAAAAGCTTGTTTTATTGCTAGGAAGCTATGGGATCTTGTGAATGGTGTGGAGACATTGACATGACCCACCTTTGGTAGACAAGTAACCCGTAAAAACCTTAGCCCCTTCTCTCAAAGATCTCATGAGGCTTTGTCCATCCTTTTGCAAAGTATAAAAGATGAATTTATAATGCATATAGGTCATATGGACTCACCTACTTGATGCATGGAAACAATTAGAGACAATGAATGAAGGCATCATGTTTGTCCAAGATGATTAAGCTAATTATGGAATTATTCACAACTCCCATGAAGGGGGATGAGAAAATTGTGAACTATTTAGCTAAAATTAAGAACATTAAATCTTAATTAGATGGCTATAACTGTGAATTATTTCAAGATAAGCTTATGTACTTTATAATTCATATTATCATTTATAAAAATTTCATAAACTACATCTCAATTCTAAAATCTAAGTATCGAAATGAGTCCGATTTGCCTAATCTAGACACTCTCATCTTCTCGTGTTAATTAAAGAAAAATGGGTAATGGATAATTTTGATTTAAAAGAGATCGTTCCTTAGGAATCCTCCTCTCGAACCATAATAATGATCAAAATAAAAGGATTAACAATACTCCTAATCATAAACCTCATATTAGACCCATATTTAAAACCAATCATAAATCTAACTATGTTAAGAAAAGTCAAAATTTCAAAGTGAAATTCAATGGCACATGTAATAAATGTGGAAATATTGGGCATAAAGAGTTTGATTGTAGAGTAAAACCTAAAAAATTGTTAAAAATACTAAAACTAAAGAGTCTAATTGTAGAGTAAAACCTAACAAATTTGTTAAAAATACTAAAACTAGTAAATTTAACAATCAAAAGAAGGATCATAATCAAAATCAAAATAAAAACCATGCAAATAATGTTGAGCATTCTATTTCCCTGTACACTGCTCTTTCAACTTCAAATGATAATGAATGGATCCTAGATAGTGGTGCCTTTAAGCACATGACTTGTATTCATAGTATCCTCTCAGAAGTTGTAAAATGTGAGGAAAATATATATCTAGGAGATAATTCCATCATTAGATCTGTAAGTTGTGGAAATGTTAAGTTGGAAAATGGAATAATTAGGAATGTCTTGTATGTTCCTCAGTTGAAGAAGAATATTTTGTCTTACTCTCAACAAACTAAAGAAACTCTAAAGTTGTTTTGCTGCAAGATAAATGGTATGTACAAGATAATGTCGGTAATGTAATTGCTTCTGGTATTCGAAAAAGGACCTATATATATTTGATGTTTTCATGTATGAATCTTGTTTTTCTTCCTCTTCTAGGAATGAAATTCAGTTTTGGATGAAATAATTGGTCATGCAAATTTCAAAACCCTGTATGGAATGTCTAGACTTAATCTTGTTATTGGTCTCCCTAAATTAAAATATGATCATGAGACATGTGAAAGTTGCTTGCATGGTAAGCAACATGATGAACCATTTCAAAAACATCATGACTCCAATTCTTCTCAATTATTAGAACTAATTCACAATGATGTAAGAGGTCCACTTGAGGTTCCTTCTCTCAATGGTTCTTTGTATGTTATTTTCTTTATTGATGAATTCTCAAGAATGAATTGGTCTTACTTCATTAAGAAAAAGTTTGACGTCTTCTCTAAGTTTCATGAATTTAAAGACTTATTTGAAAATGCTTCTAATATGAAAATTAAAAGAATTAGGACTGATAATAGAGGTGAATATGTCAGCAAAATGTTTGATGAGTTCTGCATGTCATATGGGATTCAAAGAGAGTTCACTACATCCTATTCCCCTCAACAAAATGGCATTACAAAAAGGAAGAATATGACTATATTAGAAATGGCTAGGATTATGATTCATGCATCTAATGTGCCTAAGTTTCTATACATAGAAGCAATGAATAATGAATTCTACATCCTTAATAGTGTGCCTATAAAATATCTTCATTAAACTACACCCTTGGAAGTATGGAAAAAAAAAATTATATATATATATATATATATATATATATATATATATAACATAAGAATATTTGGTATCCTTGCTTCTATATTTATTCCTAAATTTAAAGGAAAGAAGCTTGATCCAACCTCCTATTCATGTATATTTGTTTTCTATGGTTGTAAAACTAAAGGATCGAGAGTTTGTAATCCTTTCAAGCATGAAATTTTTGGAAAAAAATGTTCAAGTCTTAAAAAGACATAATGTGATGCTTCTCTTGAACCCTCCTCTAATAATCTTGAGAATTAGCCTGATAATATATTTTCTAACATTATGGAATTTGTTTTTCAAGATTTTGATTATCCTAATCCAGATTTGATGGAGATTAAGGGGAGTTATCTCAAAATTTCTTGCATCACAAGGTTCCTAAATGGGCTCAAACTATTGTTCAAGACTCTTAGCCTGCTAATCTTAGAAAAGTGACTTGTAGTCAACATACTTATAATGCCTTGATGACCCTATATGAAATTGAACCACAATATTTTAAAGAAACATGCCAAGATGAAAGATGTATTCAAAGCTATGAAATATGAATACAATGATTTAGTTAAAAACAACACTTGGGAACTTGTCCTTCCTCCTAAGAAAATCATTGTAGGATCTATGTGTTTATACAAGATGAAGTATAACTCTATGGGAGAAATTGAAAAATTCAAGGAAAGGATGGTAGCTTGTGGTTTCACTCATAAACCTGGTCTTGACTATGTTGAGACTTTTGCTCCTATAGAAAAAATGATCACTTTGTTAGAGTTCTTCTTGATCTAGATGCCCAATACGGTTGGGAAATTCACCAAATGGATGTTAAAAAAATACCTTTTTAAATGTAGACTTAAAAAAATCTGCATGTGTCAACCTTAAGGGTTTGAAGAACTCAGGTAAAGAACTTTATGTCTATAAGCTGAAAAGTCTTTGTATGGTCTTAAAAAATCTCATAGAGCTTGATATGATAAAATTAACAATTTCTTTCAGGATATTGGCTTTTCTAGCTACTATTCTAACAATGGCTTATTTTATAAATTAAAAAAATTATATCATCATTATTGTTCTTTATATTGACGATATTTTGATTACTAGTAGTGATAAAACATTACTTGTTAAGATAAAATAAAAGTCAAAGAAACACTCTGAAATGACTGATTTAGGTTTATTACATCACTCTCTTGGCATGGTTAAATTTCAAGATCACAAGTCTATGGTTACATCCAATCTCAAGATATTGTGAATTTGCTTAGAAGATTTAACATGATTGTTTGTAAGCCTGTTGCCATTCCTATTGAAGTTGGTGTCAAATTAGATCTTAAACCAACTTGTGCTAAAGTTGATCCTACTAATGAGAGTCATCAATCTTCCTCATTAATAATGTCAATCCAGTAATGGTGGTGTCGATGGTGTATGTAATAAGAGAAGATATATCTTAGGAAAACAACTCCTGTAAACACAATCCATTTTATATAAAATAAATCACACATGCGGAAATGGAAAGACGCACTTGTGGAAATAAATATTTCATGAAAGAAATCACACTTGCATGAATGAAATTTCTGAATTAAAAATAAGGAAAGATAAATAAGACACCTGCAGGTTCATAAAAGAAATTGTATGGAAAGAAGGATTACATAACATAAAATTAGAAATCACAACAAAAGGAAAATGATAGAAATAAAGAAATGAACATAACACATTGATCCATCTTCCTTGGAATGAGTGGCCAACTCATTCCTTGGAAGAGGAATTAATTCATACTTTTAATTCAAAATCTGCAGAACAATTTCACTTAGAATATTGATGAGGAAGAACGGATATATATTTCTTGGTAGAGAAAAATTACATATAAGAGTGTGAGAGGTTGCATTTATAATTCATGCATCCAACCAACTTCTTATTTTGGGAAATACAATATGATCTTATCTTTATTCCAATCCTAACAACTAAGATCTCCATCTCCACAAAATATGGAGAGAGATATATTATTGGAGTCAAAGTCTTATCTCGCTATTTTAGGAAGATTTGCTCCCAAATCTTCTCCTTGTTTTTTGTAACAAGAATCACAATGATTTTATTCTCCTACTTTATTGGAAGGAGGTTTTTCCTCAAAAAATTACTTTGACCAAATACCTCTCCCGGATTTTCCATTTGACTTTGTTGTTTCTGACTGTGGAACTTTTGGTGCTCGTCTGATACACTTTTTCCTTGGACTGCAACTCACTAAAAGTTATATTTCTTTTTATTGGTAAAACTTGTAGAAAATATAAATGAATTTTTGTTAAACACATTTCTATGAACAAAACCTATCTTATATTTTCCATTTGAATTTTTTGTTTCTGTTTGTGGAAATTTTAGTGCTTGTTTGATACAGGTTTTCCCTAGACTACAACTCATTGAAAGTTAGATTTCTCTTTATTGGTAAAACCTGTAGCAAATATGAATGAGGTATTTGTTTAAAACATTTCTATGAAAAAAATCTCTCATATTTTACATTAGATTATTTTATTATTCACAATTCCTAATTTTATACAAGTTCCAAAACTAAAACTACGAGTTTTGGAACTAAAAATGTAAGTTTCAAAGCTAATTCCAATTGTCTTTTGAGCTAACAAAAATAACTATAACTTTTGCACACGATCTTGAATTGAGATGATTCTTTTTTGAAATTGCATAATTTTTTGAGAGAAATCTAGATATGAAATCATATTTGAGTTTAGATATACTATCCATGATCAATTCCACTTTTCCTAGAACTAGCATTATCTTTCCTTTATGGCCTACATACACAAGACTTTGCATATTTCCTAAATAATCAATAGGATTAGTAAAAAAAGATAACAAAAGACTTCTAAAGAATGAAAAAGATATATATCCTATATTATATCTCAAGAAAACTATAAGTTCCAAGATTACATTTAAATCCACTTTCAAATGTAACTTGGAAGGATAAAATAATGGTAATTTATGGCCAATTTATAGCCTCATCATTGCCCCCACACCTAATCTTATGCATGTCCTCACGCACTATATTATTGTCTCTTTTTTAGAGTCTTCTCTGTATTGAGCTTATGCATGTATGCATTCCATATATAGTTCAAGGACATGTTCTTGTGGATCTCATTCTGCTGTTTTTGATTTCCTTTCTTTTACAACAGGTTCTTGTGTGGATCTCCTTCTGTTGTTTTTGATTTCATTTCTTTTACAAAAGTTCTTGTGTGGATCTCCTTTTTCTATTTTTGATTTCCTTTCTTTTACATCAGGTTCTTGTGTGGATCTCCTTTTGCTATTTTTGATTTCCTTTCTTTTACAACAGGTTCTTGTGTGGATCTCCTTATGCTGTTTTTGATTTTCTTTCTTTTACAGCAGGTTCTTGTGTGGATCTCCTTCTACTATTTTTGATTTCCTTTCTTTTACGAAGGTTCTTATGTGGATATCCTTATGCTGTTTTTGATTTATTTTCTTTTACATCAGGTTCTTATGTGGATCTCCTTCTGTTGTTTTGATTTCCTTTCTTTTACAATAGGTTCTTGTGTGGATCTCCTTCATTGTCCCTCATATTTAAAATCAAAATTCATACCTTGTGCTTCTCCTTCTCTCCCACACCTAATCTCATGCATGTCCTCATGCATGTTGTTTATTCATGGTTGCCCATAAATTAGACTCCAAAAGTTTGATTGCAAAGAGGTGCATATATTTTTATATTTGTAAGTAGGGAGATATGAATTTTATCTTGCCTTCCTTGGAGATCTTAAAAGTGGATCTAGCTGTAGTAAAAAAACTTACAAGAAAGCTTAAAAATAAAATAGAAGAAAAAAATAACTTGATCATACCTCTAGTTTTCCTTGCCATCCTATTGTTAATGTTGATGCATAATCATAACAGCCCTGATTGTTGCAATTCGATAGATTGAAACTGCACAATGTGATTGCATAACATGGATATTTTCCCAAAGTGTGGACTTTTGCAATCGAGAAATCTATACGAGATGAAGGCCGGTTACTATTCCTCTATTCGACACACACACTCAAATTGTAGAGGATCTACTCTATAATCTATTATAACTTGTCAAGGATACATGGTTAAGAAGATGCAAGAATTTAAACCTGATCTAACAGAGGTGATGCGCAAAAGGAATGTCAAACACATGCTTTGCCATTAAACAAAAACCATTAAAAATGTAATACAACCACCGTACACACATAACTAGGACTGCAATGAGAGATCGGGAAAGATGTTATTGCTCTAAAGATTTGATATAGTGCATTACAATGGCCAAGAGGCAAGATTGCATTTTACAGTTTAGATGGGAGGTTTGAACTCCAAAAATTTACTTACAGACAAGAGAATAAGGGAGGGTGCAAATCCAAATTGTCCAACATTAGAAAAATTCCCCTCCTTACAATATATATGAAGAATGGGAGAAAGGAGATAGAAGAATATAAAATACTACTCCAACCACCCTAGAATGCATTGAATTCACCTGTAATAATGATGGGCAACACTGCAAAACCCATACCTCCATGTACTATTCCTTATTGGGCAAGAAAGGAAGCCCATACCTCATCATTGTGGTAGGTGAGAAACTTGGAACATTCCTCTAAAATGGTGGACTATATTTATTCATTTTGAATAACTTAGTCTCACTTAAATTAAGATAACTAGTCGTAGTTGTGTAGAGGACCATGTAATATTTCCAAAAAGTCCTTTCTTGTGCAAATCTGAGCTCCCAGAAATGTTATGGCCATCTAAAGATCGGGGTGTCATTCTACAAAAATGGAAGGTGGTTGAGTCTCTTTCTTTTCGGAGTCCGAAATGCACGTAACCTCCGAAATCCAAAAATTCAGAATTTTGGACATTTTGGTTTTAGAGGTCGGGTTACTATTCATCTTCTTGGGTGCGCGAAAACTCTGAAATCCCAAAATTTGAAACTTTGAAACCTGAAATTTTGAAATTTCTGACTTAGAATTTTAGAAATTTTTGCCTTTCGGACTCGCGACACTCGTTTATCCTTCAAATCTCCCCAAGAATTTCTAAAAATCCAAAACTCGAAAATTTGAAACTCGAAAGTCTAAATTTGAAAATCCCTATGTGTTGACCCCAAAACCAAGTTTGACCTCCTAAATCCGAACCCTTTTAGACTTTTGAAATTTGAAATTTTGGGATTTTTTCTTACTTTTTCTAACCAAATCATTTCCTATCTTCAAAACTCCGAAACTGAAATTTTGAAATTAAAATTTCGAGTTTTAGACAATTTCATTTCAGGATTTTGGAATTGTTCCCTACCCACGCTCACCGAGATCTTGAAATTCCAAAACCTGAAAGTCTAAATTTTGGAATTTCAGAGTTTTGGATATTTTCATTTTAGGATTCCTCCACCTCAACTTCAAATTACGAATGCTTAAAACACAAGCTCCCACGTCGAATGAATACCTCCATCTACTTTTCAAAGTGTGTAAGGTCTCGTTTGTTCAAATTTTCCGAGGGGTGAAATTGGATAACAGTTAACATGGGAAAATAGTGCCAAGAAAGAAGCCACCAAGTAATAGTTGATTTCCTTTGAAGAAGAGCCACCCCCTTTTTCCTTTGATTGGCCAAGAAAGCTTGGTTTTCCAATCACAAGATTATTATTTTTCCATTGATTGGCAACAAGATGGTTTTCCAATCAAAGTTTTTTGAATTTTTTTCCATTGATTGGCTAGCAAGCTGGTTTTCCAATCAAAGTTTTTTTAATTTTTTTCCTGAAATGTTAATATGAGAAGAATTAGAGAAACATTTGATCCACCATCGACTATATTTATTAGAGCGCAACCTATGTAAAATAGGAAGCAATGTCTGAGATCTCATAAAAACCTCTTTGCATACTTAATAACTCCAAGAAGATTTCTAAAAATTGTGTAGACAATTTCTAGGTCTTCAAATCCCAACTTGAATTGTGCATTATCGAATCACCATAGTAATCTTCAAAGCCCAAACTAGTGATCTCAGGAGATGGATTGTGTTATGTATCCATGGGTCCCTCCAAACTGCTCCTTGGTTGATATTGTTGGTGCTAAAAATTTGCATGCTAGTATCAAGAAAAACTCTAGAAATTCCTATGGATGTTAGCATGAAAAAATTTGTTTCCTTGATATTCACAATAATTGCTTCTTAATGTTATATAAGCATATAAAAAAATGAAGAAATTGAAAGACATGAAAACAAATTTTTCTAATGGATATGGTTCAGAATTGAATTTTATTATGGGATGAAAAACTAATTTGGATGGGTGGATTTATTATGAGTGGGTTTTTATTTTGGATCTAATGAAGTCCCTAAATATGGATGGAATTAATTAGAAATGCTACCACTTCATTATTACAAATTAGATAAGCCATGTTTTGACTAAGGTTATGTGCAATAAGATCACTAAGTTGTTAGTTGATACAAGGGGGAATGGTGGTGGTTGTCAACAATGGCATTTTATATTTCATCAACTAGATCTACTTCCAGATTCAATATCATATTTCTACCATTTCTTCATAAATAGAATCCAAATTTGAATTATTTTTCCATGCCATTATACCTTCTTGATCAAACATCACAACCATTTTCTTATACACAGAGTTAGTTTGTGGGGAGGTAAATATTCACAATCTAACATTCCTAATTGTAGAAATAAAATTTTAATCTATATTGCATGAAATAAATATTAATCTATTTGTAGAAAATAAAAGTTTAAAGAAACTACCACCAAATACTTCATGTCACAAAATTTTCTAAGAGGTATTCTATTGTCACTAGAATATTCTTTTAGAAAACTCTAAATCTCCTAATAACACCATGAGTCCCCGGAAACAATGCCAAAATGATGAGGGTCATCAATCCTCTTCATTAATAATGTCAATCTAGGGCTGGTGTCTAATGACTGTATGCAATAAGAGAAAAAAGATCTTTGGAAAACAACTCCTTTAAACACAATCCAAACTTGCATAAAATAAATCACACATGTAGAAATGGAAAGGCACACTTGTAGAAATAAAGATTGCATGAAAGAAATCACACTTGCATAAATGAAATTGCTGAATTAAAAATAAGGAAATATAAATAAGACACATGCATGTTCATAAAGAAATTGTACTTGAAAGAAGGATTACATAATACACAATCGAAATCACATCAAAAGGAAAATGATAGAAATAGAAAATGAACATAACAAATTGATCCATCTTCCTTGGAATGAGTGGCCAAATCATTCCTTAGAAGAGGAATTAATTCATACTTTTAATTCAAAATTTGCAGAACAATTTCACTTAGAAGATTGATGAGGAAGAATGGATATATATTTCTTGGTAGGAAAAAATTACATATAAGAGTGTGGGAGGTTGCATTTATAATTCATGCATCCAACCAACTCCTTATTTTGGGAAATACAATCTAATCTTATCTTTATTCCAATCCTAACAACTAAGATCTCCATCTCCACAAAATATGGAGAGAGATATATTATTGGAGTCAAAGTCTTATCTTGCTATTTTAGGAAGATTTGCTCCCAAATCTTCTCCTTGATTTTTGGTAACAAGAATCACAATGATTTTATTCTCCTACTTTATTGGAAGGAGGTTTTTCCTCAAAAATTACTTTGACCAAATACCTCTCCCGGATTTTCCATTTGACTTTGTTGTTTCTGACTGTGGAACTTTTGGTGCTGCCTCGATACACTTTTTCCTTGACTCGAAACTCACTAAAAGTTAGATTTCTTTTTATTGGTAAAACCTGTAGCAAATATGAATGAGGTTTTTGTTAAAAACATTATATGAACAAAAACATCTCTCATATTTTCCATTTGATTTTTTTCTGCTTTCTTTTGTGTAACTTTTAGTGCTTGTCATACAATTTTTCCTCAAAAGACTTCTAAAGAATGAACAAGATATATATCCTATATTCCATCTCAAGCAAACTATAAGTTCCTAGATTAAATTTAAATCTATTTTCAAATGTAAATTGGAAGGACAAAATAATGGTAATTTATGGCCAATTTATGTCCTCATCACCTACTATGTATAGACAAAATAGTTGGTAGTCTAATTTATTTGACTCTTACTAGACCTGATATTTCTTATGTAGTAGGAGTAGTTTCAAGATTTATGCAAGAACCTTATGAGGATCATTGGAAAATGGCAAAAATAATTTTGAAATATATTAAAGGAATAGTTAATTACGGTCTATTTTATTCTTCTCTTAATGATGCATAATTATTTGGCTATTGTGACTCTTATCAAGTCGGTGATGTTTGCAGCAGATATAAAGTCTACTTTTGGAGATGTTTTTAAGTTGGCTACAAGTGCCATTACTTAGATTAGTAAGAATTAATCCACAAATTCTATCTCTTCTACTCAAGCGAGAATATATAAGAGTTATGGAAGCTGCAAAGGAAGTTATGTGGCTAAAAATATTGTTGGATGAGCTACATATGGGCGTCAAAGGGAGCACTACTCTTCTATGTGACATCAGGGGTTTCATTACTCTTGCTAAGAATCTAGTTCAACATCAAAGGACCAACATATATGAAGATCATACGCACTTTATTATAGAGAAAGTCTTAAATGGTTATATTGATCTCAAGTTTTTTTGACTAAATATCAAGTTGTAGATATCTTTACTAAATTGTTATGTTTTGTGAAGTTTTGTAAGTTTCATTCCTTGTTGGGCCTACTGAGTTTCCATTGAGGAGAAGTGTGCATAAAAGTTCCACCTCGTAACGACTATTGTAAACTTCCAATACTTTCTCCATTTTGTAATAAGTAATAAGTAAATGTGTCACTCTATGTGAAGTTACTTGTAAATCCCAACGAAGATTTAGCTATGTGTATGCACTAGTTTATAAAATGCTCCATAATCTGATATAAGTCTTCATATATAGAGAATTGGTCTTAATAATATTTATAAGGGAAGATTTGTATGATTTCCCTTATTCATATGTTCCTTTCTTTTACGAATTTTATGGGATTTTTAACCATGGAAAAACAATGTCTCATGGTCTTGCTAAAACTCACAATGCATTGTTTTGCGGCTTGTATAAGTTCAGCAGGACACTGTCAGAAGTACAACAAAATTGAAAAACCCACAAAACTCTACTTTAGTGCAATCGCAAACTAAAAACTCATAGAAAAGCTTTTTGATTGCTAGCATAAATCAAGAAGTTGTTTTATGGATTGTAATTAGTGTAAGGAACTATTGTTAACATGTTTTTTTGAATGTTCTTCTCCACTTAACATTAAGGGGGAGTTTTGGGGTAGTAATGTCAAGTGGGATATCTACCACTATTGTACACCCCACATTATCTTAAAGTTTATGTATTAAACTTTATTATGATGGTCTTCCACATTTAAGAGTGGAACAAAGCAACTAAATAATAGAGCTACTGACTCACGACAACCTCTCTTGGGATTTCTAATAAACCAACAAATACATTGGTATTGAATAGAGATCGGTTGGTTGGTAACAAGGATTGAGAATTGATTTACATAAAAATAAATTGCTTTGTAATTTTGAGTGATGAAAAAAGACCATGGAGTGAAGTGGAAGTGTTGGGTAAAATTTATATTTGATATTCTTAATACAGACAATGCTTTATTACAAGGGTTTTTTTCCTTTGGGTTTTGGTACGCCCTTAACCTATTGCTTGTATTAGGATATGAGTAGCCGACTTGTGGCTTACCATATCATTTTATTATATCATTTATACTTTCTCATGCTTAATAGGTCGGCCTGGGTGATGGCCATAACATATGAATAGTATATATAGAGGATTGTAGGTAGTAGTTCATTATCATTTGAGCATTTGAGTCTTATTATATGGTTTGGAGGTTGCCCCCTCAAAGTGGCGAAGCTATTACAATTGCATATTGAGATCATTATTCTAAAATATTGTGTTATTTGGTGTTATATTGCTACTCATAATTTGAATTATACTAGTAATTTCATTACAAGTGGTATCAGAGCTGCGATCTGGGCCAAAATTAGGGCAAAAACCCTAATTTTTTGTTTCCACAATATATTTTGAACCAGAGTGAATTGGCAAGAGATATTTTTACCAGAGTTGCGAAACATTTCAAGTAAGGTTCCCTGAAAATTTCAGACTTTTTTGATTTATTTGCACAAGTTATTACAAATTTAGGTTTTTTCATAAAATTGCTCCCTAGGGTGCAAATTGTGGAATGTTTTCAAGTTCTTTACATTTTCAGAAGATATGAAAAAATAGTATTAGTATATTCTCTATGTTTTTTCCTGTTTGGCTGAATTTGTATCGAAACCCTAAACCCTAAGGTTTGATATCATGGTGGGGCCTTCCACAAGAGCAAAAAAGAATCCGGTTACTCTGAGTAAAACCCCAGATAAAGATGAGATAGTGATTGAAGAGATGGATTCAGAAGGGGTAAATACAGATTCCTCAACACTAGGGTTTACTTCAATTGATCATAAGGTGAGCCAACTTGAGTATGAGCTGTGAAATGTACAATACTGAGATGGCCTCTAAAGGAGGCATAACCCAAATGAATCATCGGTTGGATGATATCATGCAACATGTAAAGGGTAAAAAGTATGGCCCAAATCCATCCCATATCAACAAAGGAGGATCTTTAGTTCAAAATCATGGACAAAATAACCATGTTGGATCACTTTTCCATCCCAATCAAAATCCAACTTATTCGCAACCACGAACATGATGCCAAAAGTGGATATGCACAAATTTGATGGTAAAGATCCCCTGAATTGGATAAATCAAATGGAGAACTTCTTTGAGCTACATCAAACACCATTAGGACAAAAGGTGACATTGGCATCCCTATATCTTGAACTAGACCAATTCATTTGGTATTGATGGTTATGTGCTCAGAGGCAGAAGAATGGTCTCAATGTCACTTGGATAGTTTTTACCGAGGAGTTGCAATTGCACTATAGTTCCAATGTTTTAGAGAACTACTTTAGTCAATTAGTAAATTTACAAAAAATAAGATTAGTCAAAGATTATGTGCATCAATTCTAGAACCTATCCTTAAGGGTAGAGAGTATGCCAGAAGAGAATCTGAATGACCTATTTCTTAGGGGTCTTAAGGACCACATCGAGCATGAGGTACGTATGTTTAATCCACTCAAGCTTTCTGATTCTATTATCATGGCACGTCAAGTAGAGGAAAAAGTTCTTTGTAGTAGGATGCCACCTTTCATTAACACCAAAGATCGTAGTATCTCTTCCCCTTCATTTTCTAGGCCAATTAGATCGACTCAACAAATGGAAGAAAAGAGAGAAAAAATATTATTCTTTAACCGTGATAGCAAATATGGACTGACAAATGTGCCGAGAAGAAGTTGTTCTATATTGATGGAGGTAATGAGGATGCTGAAATTATAGGAGAGGTTGAGGAACCAGTACAAGAAGAAGTACAGGATCACCAACCTACAATTTCTTGCCATGCATTGTCAGGTATTAGTAATCCTCAAACACTCAAGGTTATTGGCTATCTCAAAAAATAGAAGGTGACAATGTTGATTGACTCAGGGAGTACTCATAACTTCATAAATAGTAAGTTAGCTACCCGCCTCAATTGTTTTATTTACCCAGCTCTAGAAATGCAAGTTATGATTGCGGATGGTGGGACAGTCAAGTGCACAGAAAATGCCATAGTATCAAGCTTTCCATGGGAGACTACATGTTAGACTCACCTATGTTTTCTATTTCTATGGGAGGGGCATATATTGTTTTCGATGACCAATGGCTCACAACGTTAGGTACTATAGACATGAATTTCTAAGAATTGTTCATGTGATTTCATTCAGATGGAAGGACAATACAATTGAATGGGATGGTAGCTAAGTCTCTACAAATTATTAGCTCTCATAAGATGTATAAGGTTCTCAGAAAAGGAGTAGATGGATTTATAACACAAAATACAGAGTCTTCAATGCCACCCAATCTTCAGAAGATTGTTGATGCTCACTCATCTGTTTTTGATGAAATTCCAAAGGGACTACCACCAGTTAGGGATCATGATCATGCCATTCAGTTGATTCTAGGGAGCCAAACACCTAACATCAGACCATACAGATACCCATATTCCCAGAAAAGTGAGATCAAGAAAATGGTTCAGGAAATGTTGAAGGCAGGTATCATCAGGCCTAGTCAAAGTGCCTATTCTTCCCCAGTGGTCATGGTACGTAAGAAGGATGAAACATGGAGGATGTGTCCAGATTACGAGAACTCAACAAGTATACCATCAAAGATAAGTTTCCTATTCTAGTAATTGATGATTTACTTGATGAATTGCATGGTGCTATTTATTTCACAAAATTAGATCTTCGTTCGGGTACCATCAAATTAGAATAAAAGAGGAAGATGTTCATAAAACGGCTTTCAGGACTCATGAGGGCCATTATGAGTTTTTGGTAATGCCTTTTGGTCTTACAAATGCGCCTTCAACCTTTCAAAGCTTGATGAACACTGTTTTCAAGCCATTTTAAAGAAAATTTGTATTAGTTTTCTTTGATGACATATTGATTTACAGTAAGACATGGGAAGAACACTTACAACATGTAAATAAAGTGTTGGAAGTTTTGGAGAAACATAATCTCTATGCAAAGCCATCTAAATGTTCTTTTGGTGTACAAGAGGTAGAGTACTTGGGTCACATTGTATCCCATGAAGGCATCAAAGTTTATCGTCAGAATATCAAAGCTATGGTGGAATGGCCAAGACCCAAAACTCTCAAAAATCTCCGTGGGTTCCTAGGACTAACAGGGTACTACAGAAGATTTGTGTGGGGATATGGTAGAATAGAAACTCCACTCACTGCATTGCTAAAGAAGGATGCCTTTCATTAGACAGGACTTAGCAACTAAATCCTTTGAGTTGTTGAAGGAAGCCTTGTGCAAAGACCCTAGTTTTGGCTACTCCCAACTTCTCAAAACCTTCATTGTTGAATGTGACGTTTCAGGATCGGGATTGGGAGTATTTCTAATGCAAGAAGGATGACTAATTACATTTGAGAGTCACCAATTCAAAGGAAAATATCTGCTCAAACCGGTCTATGAGAAACAAATGCTGGCTATTCTTCATGCGGTCAAGCAATGGAGGCTCTATCTCATGAGTAGACACTTCAAGGTAAAAAATGATCATGATAGTCTCAAATACTTTTAGAGAAAAGGTTATCATCCGAGGAACAAAAAAATTGGGTAAAAAAATGTTGGGTTATGATTTTGAAATCATATACAAAAAGGGTAAAGAAAATGTAGTAGCGATGCATTGTCAAGAAGGGATACATCCATGAAGCCTTACTGATGTGGAATTTCCATGTTGATGGCCGATTGGGTGGATGAAGCAAGATTGGAATGGGATAAAGACATGGATACACAATCTCTAATATAGAATATCAAGCAAGGATCTATGACATCTAAAAATTTGAGTGGAAAGGTAATTCCCTATGGTACAAGGACAAGTTATACTTGAGTAAAGATTCTGAGTTGAAGCATAAGATTCTTGCAGAGCTACATGCCTCGCCTGTTGGAGGACACTCTGGGTTTTTGAAGACATATCATAGAATAAAAAGAGAATTCTTTTGGGAAGGACTCAAGGGGGATGTACAAAATTTTGTATCAGAGTGTTTAGTGTGCCAACAAAACAAAGGGGAAACAATTAAGACACCAGGTCTGTTGCAACCCTTACCAATTCCTAGCTAGAGATGGGAGGAGGTCTCCATGGATTTCATCACCGGATTGCCTTGTTCAGAGGGTAAGAATGTTATTTTCGTGATTGTGGATAGGATCACAAAATATGCCCATTTTTGTGCCCTATCACATCCATTTGCAGCTAGTACAGTCGCAACTATTTTTTTGGAGACAGTTAAAGGCTACATGGAACCCCAAAGATAATTGTAAGTGATCGTGATCCTATTTTCACAAGTAATTTTTGGACGAATTATTTTCATGTTTGGGTACTTAGCTAGCTCACAGTTCATCTTATCATCCTCAAACTAATGGGCAAACAGAAGTGGTCAACAAATTCTTAGAGGGGTATCTACGTTATTTTGTATCAGATAAGTAGGAAATATGGATTAAATGGCTACCACTTGCAGAATGGTGGTATAACACATCTTTTCATACCTCTTCTCAAATGACCCCATTTTTAGCATTATATGGTTACCATCCACCTTCTATCACTTCCTCCTTGAGGGTGAAAACTAAGGTCAGAGATGTTGAGGAACACATTCAACATCAACAACATGTTTTGGCTAGTTTGAAGGAGAATTTAGCATTAGCACAAAATAGGATGAAACAACAAGCATATCAACATCGTAGTGAAAGACATTTTGAAATTGGTGATTGGGTTTTTGTACATCTCCAGCCTTACAAACAAATGTCTCTAAAGCAACAGAAAAAGGACAACAAACTTGCTCCTAAATACTATGGCCCTTATCAGGTTCTACAGAAAATTGGCAGTGTTGCTTATAAACTAGAGTTGCCTCCATCTTCACACATACACCTAGTATTCCATGTTTCATGCCTGAAGAAGGTTATTGGATAGAAATTTGAAGCCCAGACAGAGTTACCAAAACTTGACGAGGAAGGAAGAATAATTTTGGAGCCAAAGAAGATTTTGAAAACATGTACTTTGAGAGGTTGAGAACTAGAGACATTAATGAATATCCGATCAAGTGGAATAATTTGAGCGTAGAAGATGCCACCGGGGATGAAGGTTTTCTATAGCAACATCCAAGATTATTAAACGTTGAGGACAATGCTGGTTTGAAGGGGAAGGGCATGCTATGCCATTAAATTATTGCTTGTATTAGGATATGAGTAGCCGACTTGTGGCTTACCATATCATTTATACTTTCTCATGCTTAATAGGTCAGCCTGGGTGATGGCCATAACATATGAATAGTATATATAGAGGATTGTAGGTAGTAGTTCATTATCATTTGAGCATTTGAGTCTTATTATATGGTTTGGAGGTTTCCCCCTCGAAGTGGCGAAGCTATTACAATTGCATATTGAGATCATTATTATGAAATATTGTGTTATTTGGTGTTATATTGCTACTCATAATCTGAATTATACTACAATTTCATTACAGTTTCCCCCTTAAATTTGGTGTCTTCTATCTCTTTTATGTCCTATTATTTGCTTCCGTATAATGTTATTACATTATGTAATCTGCATGCTATAATTTACAATCATGCACAACTTATATTATAGATTTATAATCATTCTATTACTCTTTCCTTATAAATCTTGACACTAAATAATGAACTAACTCCATAGTTATGGAATATACCTTTAATTCTTTAAATAATGGTTTCTCCACTGTAATAAGGAAGAGAATTTAGAGATTATTAAGATTTTTTTACCAAACTTATGATTAGGTGTAGATTTTGGTCTATCAGGTTTGATGAAGTCTTATTTAACTCCCCTAAATTTACCTAATGTTTGTTTAGTGTAGTGAATGTTGAAGAGAAATGTAATGGTTTAAGACAATCCAGGCCATTACAAATTCTTTTTACTCATCTCCCGGTATATAACAAAGATATATATTAGGTTTTCATCAAAATTTACATGTACACTAGTTTAATAAATCTCTCAAAAAGTTATAAACACCACTTTGTAACTCCTAAACATAAGAAACCACACATAATTCCAAGAATATTAGAGAATGAAAATATTTATCCAATCATATGAACTTAGATTGATCAAGAAGTGATCTTTAGATTGATATGAATTTCATTGTTCTTCATTGTGTTTCTAACACCCTCATATTTTTCATTAGGAGGCCAAAATTAAAAGAAAAAAGCTAAGAAACCCCAATGGTTGAGTTCTCAAATTTAGAAACCACTCCTATACCTCTTCATTTAGAAATTATATGTCTATATTCCAAGATTATGTTACCAAAAACCTTACAAGTAACATATATTTCATGAAATATGGACAGTCATGAGAGATTAAACACTAAATATCTTTGTTAATTTCCATCACAAACTTCGTACAAATATATAGTATATGAGGCTCCTATAAATTAAGAGGTAGGTTAAACGACACACCCCATATAACTCCAAATAAACAAACACTAATCTAAGTACGTAATATTGTTATTATATATAATAATATTACTTAACTAACCAAATACGACTAACTAATTATATTAGTGAGTTGTTTATTAACAACTTCACTATTACAATAGTAATTATATTTCTACATTTACATAATTACTAACACCACAAATATAATGTAAACATTATTTTCCTAACAATATTAATATTAATTATATTAATTCCAAACTTATTTCATGCATAAAAACTCGTGGATACTAGGTAAACCCAAAGAAAATTCTATTTTCCCTATCCACTTAGGACTGTGGCAACCTCATGAAGAATGACTATGACAAAATCATGATGAACTTCTCTTCCTATTTTGAGCCTTTAAATTTTTGTACTCATCATTATTATATCCCTTTTAAATACTTCTTTATCTCCCCTTTTGAATCAATGAGATCTCATTCTTATTACAAATTTCACACCTCTTACAATTCTATAATAACATTCTCATATAACACATTACTTTTCACAACCTACTCTCTAAGTTTTCATTTTTCCTTAAAAAAATTTCATTTTTTTAAACCATTAACCTTTCAACTGATTATTATTTTTCCTCTATGAATCTAATAATCCTCATGATCCTTGTTTGAATGAATAATACCTCTCCTTCACAAAATCTAGTTACATAATATAATCATACTTGGTTTCCTTAACCTAAGGTTAATAAAGGTAATGTGTGTTTTTTTTTTTGGCTTGGTTGAACATGTGGGTCAAAGTCACAAGGTCAAAAATATGGTTTTGAATATGCTTCAAGGAATCTTCTAACCTCCCATGAAGGGTCATACTCAAAACATGTATGAGATAACATGAAGAAACAACGCCATGCTAATTTAAAGATTCAAATTTTAAATGTGCTATTTTTCATGGGAAAAAATAAATAGAAGGATGATTAAAAGAATGGGGAAGGGATGGATTAAAAACCACAATTATTTATCACAAGTAGGATTCTATAGTACCTTAAGAAAACTAAAATTATAAATTTTTCCATGAATGCTTTGATGGTCCTACATCATACTTCTAGGGTAGAAAATATTCACGAGCTCTTGCTCATGAGTTATAACCTTGATTCAATTTCTTATTCCTTGTTTTCTAATTCATTTCAACCTTATTATTACTAATTCATCCCATAAATTTACTCCAATCATACCTATGATCATTTGATTTATTTCATGCAATCAAGAACTTATCAGATAAACCGAGTAGACATGTTCTTCCTTGTAAATGTTGTTCCTTCGATCGACTTGTATGATGTTATGCTCATAATATCTATTTCTTGATGACTATCATGAGAAACAAATTTCTTAAATATATCATGAGTTATTTCTTGATTGGATATAAACAATATTTATATTTTGTCATATTCTATTTGGTGATCTTGGGTCAAAATAGGTCCTATATCAACTTCCATAGTTAACCATTCCATCTACATTGTTAAATCAATGAAATTTACGGTTGTACTGCATCGTAATATCATTTTCTACCTTCTTGAATAATTTATGAGATTATATGTCTTATTCCATTAGTTCCTTCATTCCAATTGATACACCTACACATTTACAACTAGAAACAATATGAGGGAAATTATCCTCTCTTGATATTTCTCATGTATATGGCATCCTCAAGCTTTCTATAATTTTCTATGGCTTCAAACGTAATTATTTAGCTTGTTGAAAACTGTATTATCCTTTTTCTATGAATGTACCTTTCCATTTAGTACCATCTTCATGCATTATCTTAGATTTTGGTTTATCATTTCCCACCTTATATTCATCTCCTTTTTCAACCGGTTTTGAATTTTGTGTTTCTAAGAGCACGTTTTGTTCCTTCTCAAATGTTTCCCATACTCTTTTCTTGGATATATTCTAAAATTATTCTTTTGCATTTAACCATTTCAACACGCTTTTCAAGTTCAAATCATTCCTAAGAGATTTGAATAGATCTTTGCATGTATTAAATCATGCTAAATTATCTAAAAAATTGTCTTGAATTTATTTCTCTTTTCTTCACTAAATCCTTAGACATCACTTGATGCGGAGCATCCTTTTAGTAGAAAGCTATGTCATGGGTTAAATTGAAAATTGGTTGTGTGATAGGGTATAAGATATATTTTCATGTTTTCCCTCCACTTCATTTGATTTGAATGTGTGGATTTTGTAAAATAGCTCTATGAGCTATTATAATGCCTAAATTGGATTACGGACATTAAAAATAAAATAAAAATAAAGGATTAAATGGCTTGAAGATATTTTCCCTCTAGGAAAAGATCTCCAAGTCCTCTCCTAGGATAAATGGAGTCAAAATAGGATGGTAAGTCTAAATTTAGTGTTTTGCCAAGTTTAGGGGGCAAGCTAAGTCAAGTTAGGAAAATAAGGCGAAAACAAGGAAGATTGTTTTTCAAATCCAAATTATGGTTTTTGAGAATGTAAGAGAGGAGAATTCGTATGTAGATGGATGAAAGATTGCTCAAAATAATGTAGAAAACCATGACATTGATTGTGAAGAAAGAAAACGTGTTTTTTTTGAATTTTTAGCTTTTAAAATCTACATTTTCTCTTCTCTTCTATACCTGGTCGAGAGCCACGAATGTGCAAAAATCAAGAAGGGACACCAAATCCAAATGTAATTATTGGAGAATGTTAAGGGATCAATAAAAAGACTCCTCAAATTTTATTGGCCTTTGAAACTCCCCCACACGTTTGTAATGAGCAATTCTGTGTTTTAAAATGACGAACTAGGGCCACGTGTATCTCCTCGCACGAGTGGAATTAAGAGATGAAATTTGGATGACACTATTTGCATACCAAAATGACCCTGTAGAAAAAATTTCATATCTTGAGGAGGTCAGAACATATCCAACCATGACAACACTTTCTGACCTGCGTTTTGGCATGTACAACTAAAGAAAAAAGTGATATTTCATATTTTGCAAGTTTTCCTTGTAATTTATCATTCTAAGAAAGTTATAATTGGTATTTAAATAATTTTGGAGGTGGTTTTGAGGAATAAGTGGAGAGTTTTGGTGTGTTTTCATGTTTTTTCCTCCAAAAACAAGCCTAAAGACCTAAATTCAAAACTGGGACAATCCTAAATTGAAGAAGAGTGCCTTGTGCCCCAAGGTAACCCCTATTATTCTTGAAATATGTTTGGTATCTCACAAATGGATCCCCAAAAATACATGGTATTCATCTTGATTGAGGGTGGAGTGTTGGATTTCTTGCATTTGGTTGTTTTTCAGGCTACAAGCCCACTACAAGATTCACAAGGAGTTGTGTGTCAAACCCCAGTGCCTTGTTATCTTTGGGGTTGAATGGGGTATCCCCTACCTTATGCTGAGAAGGTTAGAGTGTGTAGGTGTGTGTGTGTGTGTGTGTAGGTTTAGGGAATTCAATTAAACTTAGAAATGTGTGGATTGTCACCATTTATGAGCTCAAGATCTAAGAAGATTCCATGCTCCTAGGGCAACATCGATGAGTGTGTGAGTGTTGAGGAGAGTGTGATTTGAGAGTCATCATTTTTGGTATCAGATCTAGATTGATTGTGCACAATGTAAAGATCCAAAGGAGAGTAGAAAGAACAAGTGAAGTAGAAAAAAAAAAACAAGAAGAGGCAAAGCAAGATGCCACCAAGGAGAGTAGTTCAAGTAGCCCAAGAACCCAACTTGCTTTGGCTGAGGATATCAAGAACCTGACAGCTAGGTTGAGGGACCTAGAAATGGCATAGAGGAGAGGAATGGAGATGGCAGAGGTTAGTGATGGTGAGCAGGAGCCACCAGAGGAGGAGCTGACTACAGAGGTAGAGGAAGAAACCTCTGAAGAATGGTTGATTAGAGCCATCATGAAGGTGAACAAAAAGCCAAGGATGGAGGTTCCCATGTATGAAGGAAACTTGAATGTGGAAGAATTGATTGACTAGATCAAAGCACTGGACAAGTACTTTGATTTTGAAGGCATAGTGGAGGATGACAGAAAGGTGAAATTTGCCATGACCAGATTGCAGAAGCATGCAACTCTATGGTGGGATGGAGTGCAAGAAGAAAGAAGGAGAAAAGGAAAAGAAAATATCAGAAGCTGGGATAGAATGGTAGCCAAGATGAAGGGAAAATTCATCCCCAGAGACTATGAGGTAAACTCTGTTTAAAGAATTACAAAATTTGAGACAAAAAGAGTCATCTCAGAAAGAATATACTCGAGGAATTTTATAGGCTAACAATCGATTAGGCCACGTAGAAGAATGCTTGGAAAAGGTAGCCAAATACGTCAATGGTCTAAGATTTAACATTTAGGATGAATAAGTCTTCTCACTCCCGTGACTATTGAAGAAGCTTATCGATTGCTCTGAAAGGTATGGGAAGATAACAAGGAGACAAAACACCATCTCAGGAGGAAGGGGAATAACCTTAAGAGGAAGAGGAACTCCAAATGATAGGAGGTAGTTGCAAACAAGTTCTAATTAAGGGAGTAGTTCCAGCAACACGTAGAGCACAAGAGGCAAAGCACCATTCGAGGAAGGAGACCCTATCAAGGTTATCAAAGAGGTAGGGGCATATTTTTAGTAAGTGTTTTAGATGCAATAAGTATGCTGGTCATACATCTTATGAGTTTCTAGAGAACCATCAAACCAGCCATGGGAAGAATATGTACATTGCTCTAGGTGAAGAGCAAGATGGGGAGCTAGAGGTAGCACCTAGACAAGAGAACATACCAGAAGATGGTGAATCTCTTCTCATGAAGAGGGTGTTGTTGAAACCAAGAAAAGAGGCTATGGAACCACCATAGAGGAAGATTTTATTTAGGACAAGATGCAAGAGAAAAGGGAAGTGTTGTAAGGTTGTGATTGACAGTGGAAGTACAGACAATCTAGTGTCTGTTGAGATGGTGGAGAAGCTAGGCTTGAAAAGAGAGCCACACCCAACTCCATACAAAGTGTCCTGCTGCAAAAAGGACATCAGTTGTTGGTAAATGAACAATGCAAGGTAGAATTTCAGATTGGGGCATACAAATATCAGGTCATGTGTGACATTATGCCTATGGATGTTTGCCATATCCTACTTGGGAGACCTTGGTAGTTTGATAACAAAGCTATTCATGATGGGAGAAAGAACACCTACACTTTCAAGAAGAATGGAGTGGAGCATACACTCATACCCTTGAAGGAGGAGAATGATGCAGCTGAACCAAGCTCAAAGGTGATGATGGTAAGTGGCAAGGAGTTCTTACAAAGCATGAAGAAGGAAGAGGTAAGTTTTGTAGTTATTGGTAAACTGAAAAGTGTAGTGACTAACACTCAGTTGAGTGATTTACCTCTTGAGATCCAGGATATGTTGAATGAATATGTAGACATTGTTGTTGATGAACTACCAAATGATTTTCCACCTGTGAGAAGCATCAACCATCACATAGATCTGATTCCAGGAGCCACTTGCCAAACAAGGCAGCCTACCGGATGACACCCAGGGAGAATGAAGAAATAAAACAACAGTCCAAGAGTTTTGAACAAAGGATTGGCGAGAGAAATTTTGAGTCCATGTGCTGTACCTACTGTGCTCAGTCCTAAAAAGGATGGAACGTGGAGAATGTGTACCGACCCAGAACCATCAACAAGATCACAATCAGGTATAGATTTCCTTTTCCAAGGATAGACAACTTGATTGACTATTTGAGTGGATCAACTTATTTCTCAAAGATAGATTTTAAGAGTGGGTACCATCAGATAAGAATTAGAGAGGGAGATGAGTGGAATGCTACATTCAAGACCAATGATAATTTGTATGAGTGGTTAGTTATGCCATTTGGCCTAACCAATGCCCCCAAAGACATTCATGAGACGGATGAATGAAGTACTCAAACGTTTCACCGGTAAGTTTGTCATTGTATATTTGGATGATATTTTGATATTCAGTCAAAGTAGAGAAGAGCATTTGCAACATTTGAGAATGGTATTAGAAAAGTTACAGAAGAGAAACTACTAATAAATTTGAAAAAGTGTAGTTTTCTACAAACCGAGCTAGTGTATTTGGGTTTTTTCCTTTCCAGAGAAGGACTAAAGATGGATAAAGAGAAGATTAAAGCCATACTTGAATGGCCAACACCCAGGAGTGCATATGAGGTAAGGAGTTTCCATGGGTTAGCTAGTTTCTATAGAAAATTCATCAGAAACTTCAGTGGTATTGTAGCTCCCATGATAGAAACCATAAAGGGTGATAAGAGGAAATTCCAATGGACTAAAGCAGCTGAGAGAGGATTCAGATTGCTAAAGAAAAAGGTAACAAAAGAACCCATTTTAGTCCTCCCTGATTTTAACAAACTGTTCTAGGTGGAGTGTGATGCTAGTGGCCTAGCAATTGGGGCAGTTTTGAGTCAAGAAGGTAAACCAGTTGCTTTCTTCAGTGAGAAACTCAGTGAGGCAAAGAGGAAGTATTCAGCCTATGATCAGGAATTCTATGCATTAGTTCAAGCACTAAAAAAATGGAGACACTACCACTGCCAAAAAGAGTTTGTGTTGTTTACTGATAACTATGCTTTACAATTTATTAGTAATCAACCTAAAATAAATCAAAGGCATGTAAAATGGGTAGAATACTTTCAAAATTATACTTTCAGTATCAAACATAAGAAGGGACAGTCTAACAAAGTGGCAGATGCTTTGAGTAGGAGAGTTCTAGTTCTTCAGGAGCTATAGGTGAATGTGATGGGTTTTGAGAACCTAGGAGATTAGTATGAGGAGGATGATGATTTCAGCGAGGCTTACAAGGATTGTAAGAAACCAACAATGATGGATAGGAGTCCATGTATGGACTACATGCTACAATAAGGACTTCTGTTCAAGGGAAGCCAACTATGTATTCCCAAAGGTTCAATGAGAGAGAACCTGATCAGAGAGAAACACAGTGGAAGCATGTCTGGGAATTTTGGCCAAAACAAAACATTGGCTCAGCTGAGTGCATACTATTTTTGGCCAAGAATGGGTCAAGATGTGAAGAAATTTGTAGAAATATGTAAGGTATGTCAGTACAGTAAAGGAACTAGTCAAAATGTAGGGTTATATCAGCCACTTCCTATCCCCAGCAGACCATGGGATTGTTTGAGTATGGAATTTGTACTTGGATTGCCTAGGAATCTTAAGGGACATGAATCCATATTTTTGGTTGTTGACAGGTTCACAAATATGGCTCACTTCATTCCATGCACCAAAACCAGTGATGCTACCCACACTGTTAATTTGTTCTATCAGGAAATAGTAAGACTGCATGGTTTACCAAGGAGTATTGTATCCGACAAAGATAAAAAGTTTGTTGGGAATTTTTGGAGGAAATTGTGGAATAAGTTGGGAAATCATCCGAGTTTCAGTTCATCCTACTATCCACAGACAGATGTTCGGGCACCGAGGTAGTCAACAAGAGCCTTGGGAACATCCTGAGAAGCTTGGTGAGCATGCATCCAAAACAATGGGATTTGGAACTTGGACAAGCAGAGTTTGCTTACAATGGCTCACCCAACAAAGTACGGCAGGTATGATTCCTTTCCAAATCATGTATGGACAGAACCCAAGAGGTGTATATGAACTGAAATACTTGGGGATAATGGAAGCTAGAAGTGCAGATGCGTAAGAATTTTCTAAGGAAATGCAAGACATCCATGAGCAGTGAAGATGAAACTTGAAGAGAATACCGACAAGTATAAAGAAAGAGATGATATGAGGAGGAAGGAAGTTAGTTTTGAATTTGGTGATGAAGTACTTGCACATTTGAGGAATAAGAGATTCCCCAAGAGGGAGTATAATAAGTTGAAAGTCAAGAAGATTGGTCCCTGCAAGATAGTCAATTTTTTTCCAATAATGCTTATGAATTGAAGCTACCTGAAGGCATTGGGATTTCTCCAATATTCAATGTTGCAGACCTGTATGAGTACAAAGGTGAAGATACAAAGGGAAGAGGAAGCTGAAACATGACAACAGAGGGAAGGTTGGCAAGCACGATGCCTGAGAGCCGAATAAAAGAGATATAAAAGTCAGGGACAAGAAGATCATCAAGAAGACTATGGACAGAGAATATTACCAAAGATCTCGATTAAGTGGAAATATTTTCCAGCTGAGGATGCAACATGGATGGCAGAGAATGATCTGATCAAGCTTGGAGTCAAGATTGAAGACCTGGAGAAGACAAATCAGCCATGAAGAACACTTCTTCTCTCAGGGGCAGAATGATGCAGGAGCATCCTGAGTAGAAAGCTATGTCATGGGTTAAATTAAAAATTTGTTGTGTGAGAGGGTATAGGAGATATTTTCATGTTTTTCCCTCCACTTCATTTGATTTGAATGTGTGGATTTTGTAAAATAGCTCTATGAGCTATTATAATGCCTAAATTGGATTACGACATTAAAAATAAAATAAAATAAAGGATTAAATGGCTTGAAGATATTTTCTCTCCAGAAAATATCTCCAAGTCCTCTCCTAGGATAAATGGAGTAAAAATAGGATGGTAAGTCTAAATTTAGTGTTTTTCCAAGTTTAGGGGCGCTTCAAGTCAAGTCAGAAAATAAGGCGAAAAAAGGAAGATTGTTTTTCAAATCCAAATTATGGTTTTTGAGAATGTAAGAGAGGAGAATTCATATGTAGATGGATGAAATATTGTTCAAAATAATATAGAAAACCATGACATTGATTGTGAAGAAAGAAAACATGTTTTTTTTTAAATTTTTAGCTTTTAAAATCTGTATTTTCTCTTCTATTCTGTACTGCGGTCGAGAGCCACGAATGTGCAGAAGTCAAGGAGGGACACCAAAGCCAACTGTGATGATTGGAGCACGTTAAGGGATCAAGGGAAAGACTCCTCAAATTTTATTGGCCTTTGAAACTCCCCCACACGTGTGTAACGAGTAATTTTGTTTTAAAATGGTGAACTAGGGCCACGTGTATCTCCTCACACGAGTGGAATTAAGAGCTGAAATTTGGATGAAACCATTTTCATACCAAAATTACCCTATGACCAAAATTTCAGATCTTGAGGAGGTCGGGAACATATCCAACCATGAAAACACTTTCAGACCTGCGTTTTGGCATGTACAACTAAAGAAAAAAGTGATATTTCATATTTTGCAAGTTTTCCTTCTAAGTTATCATTCTAAGCAAGTTAAAATTGGTCATTCAATCCTGTTGGAGGTGGTTTTGAGGAAGAAGTGGGAGGTTTGGTGTGTTTTCATGTTTTTGCCTCCAAAAACAAGCCTAAAGACCTAAATTCAAAACTGGGATAGTCCTAAATTGAAGAAGAGTTCCTTGTGCCCCAAGGTAACACCTGTTATTATTGAAATATGTTTGGTATCTCACAAAATATCCCCAAAATACATGGTATTCATCTTGATTGAGGGTGGAGTGTTGGATTTCTTGCATTTGGTTGTTTTTCGTATACAAGTCCACTACAAGATTCACAAGGAGCTGTGTGTCAAACCCCGATGCCTTGTTATCTTTGGGGTTGAATGGGGTATCCCTTGCCTTATGCTGAGAAGGTTAGAGTGTGTAGGTGTGTGTGTGAGTGGAGTGAGTGTGTGTGTGTGTAGGTTTAGGGAATTCAGTTAAACTTAGAAATGTGTGGATTGTCACCATTTGTGAGCTCAAGATCTAAGAAGAATCCATGCTCCTAGGAAAACATTGGATGAGTGTGTGAGTGTTGAGGAGAGTGATTTGAGAGTCATCATCACTTATTTTACCTTTTCCTCTCATAGTTTATCAAACCTTCTAGATAATTTTCTTATTAATTAATGACTACACTTGTCCTCCTACCATAAGTGCTCTTTTCCACCATCACCATCACCCTATAATGAATTAAAACCTCTTAATTTTTTAGGAATACATTCATTTGATAAAAATAAACATTATAAATAAAAGTTTGAGACCATATTTCCCCTTGAGATGCTCCTTGAAATCCCCTTTTTCTCTTTTATGATTTTATTCTATCACGCCTTCAATTTATTCTTCTCCTAACATCACTTCGCTTTGTATGTCAACTAATAATATATATATCCTCCTCCATGTATATTTCATTTCTCTCAAGGCGATAATCACCTTCTCCTTTCTTAATGACCTGTAAATCTTTCTTAATACCTTTAGATGAGAGCTTGTCTACCTCATTCTTGAGTTACTTGCATGAAAATTCTCTTTTTTAATTCCTTTATGAGTCTCTATTCTTCTCTTTTCAATGAGTATTCTTATAGGCCACTTAACCCTATTCTTGATCCCTAAAACAGATCATCGGCCCTATTCCTCTATCCTACTCTCTATCATGAGCGTCATTTCCTCTACCTTCTTCTTTAACTTTTTAAAATGTTATGCACTAGAATCATTTCTTTCCTCTCTTTATTGTTTTCATGTAAAAATATACCTCAACCAAGCCCTTTATTCTACCTCTTCTTTCCCTCTTATCACTTTCTCTCATCCAACGTACTCTTCTTCACTTTCTCTTTTTACTCTCCTAAGTAAGTCCTGTTTCAATTTGATTCTTGTTTTTCACCCTAGGTTCTTCCTCTTACCTAGTCTAATTACACTTATTCCAAGTCTTTCCCACTTTGGAACTACTTCTCGAGCTCTTATTTTTTCATGTTTGCATGGAAGAACTTAATTTTCTCCTGTAAAAGAACTTATGTAAACCTTATTTTTCTAGCTCTTGCTCTTCTTGGGAGTTTTTGTGCCTATATTTGTAATCATATTTCACACACATATGTGATGGCTTAACTTAAAATAGGGTTTCCATAGAAAATTTGACATCAGATCTCTCCTATTCCATCACTCTCCATTATATTGACTTTTTTCAACAATCTAAAATGTTTGTGCTATGTATACTTATTTTCCCACACCAAAATGCCTCTAATATACCAATAATTTCTTTTCCTCTCTTTTAAAGAAGACATTTGTAATCGCCAAACAAGATTTGCAATACCCCAACATTTTTCTATAGGAAAAGTTAAATAGGTTATCAAATACGTGATAATCACCCTAAAAATATTATATATATGAGTACCCATTCTATCTTTATGTCGACCCAATATCATGGGTTTTTTTGATCTCGATAGAAATCCAAAAGAGAAAAATGATTAAAATCACCTCTCATCTTCAAAAATAAAATTTAAACATCCTCTTCTCTGTCCCTCAAGATATGGAAAAGATGATAGAAGAAATTGGTGTGACCCTCGTAAGTGATGATGCCCTCTCGGTCCAAGAGCATCAAAAATATTTGAAATGAAAGATCGATACATGTGGTGAAGGTGTCATTGAAACAAACAAGTGAATTTGACATACAAAAAGATACATTTTTCTTTTCTAGAATGGACTTTTTGGGCTGTATGATAAAAACTTTCATGTAGGATGTTAATAGATGGGTACAACAACTATACAACACCACATTATTGTAAAAATGAAACTATATCCTACCACAACCCAAAACAAAATCTTGTATTTCTATTGGTCAAAATTATTTGTTAACACTAGTTAAAAATCGATCCCTCATAATTAAAAAAATTAGCCCTCAATGAATGAGTTCTTAAAAATATTGATTTGAAAAAACTAAAGAATGTATATATTTATCAAACTATATTACGAATAATATAAGTGAAATCGACAATCAAGTTGAAAAAGTGGTGGATTGATATCCATATTACTTTCCTTCAAGTGGATGATAAACTTGTTATGGAAAAATAGTTAATTAATGTTTTTCAACCTCTAATAAATTAATTATGCCAAGAGGCGTTCTACAATGGCAGACAAGGTTGTAATAGATTGCGATGTTCAATTTAATTATCAAAATTAAATTTGATATTCATTTGACCATCATGTTATAGTTCATTCATAAATTTTACTTCTATTAGATCAAGTCACTTAAATAAATTTGTTTGTTCTTTTGCGAAATCAATTAAAAATAGTAATATCTATCATAACTAGATAGGTTCCTCAAAATTAATATCTCTCGACATTTTTTGTATTGGCATGTGCCTTATTGGACAATACGTAGGTGTGTTTGGGAAACTCTACTTCTATTAACGTTTGGGGAGTGGGAGCTTCAATCTACCCGAAGGCGACCCCACACCTTATATGAACTTAGTGGGGTTTGAACCTAAGTGGAACATGAATGCTCAAACTTATCCGACGTGGACATATTTTAGATAAATATATTTAAAATACCTATACTAATTAAATATATATGAAGGTGTCCTTTTTTTTTTTTCCCCCTAATTTTAATATTTAAAATAGATCGGTTATGGGCTTCACCTAGGACTCTCAAACTCTCGTGAGTGGGTTCAAAATTTAAGATAGAAGATTAATAATTTCCCGCCTGGGAAGAATCCCATGCATGCGGCTCACCCGGGCACTCGACCGGCCTTATCTATATATGGGGTGGAAATTTAGTCATACCCTAACATGGAAGACAAGAAAACCTGAGGTTTTTCTTCATAACAGATCATATCTGTTCGGCATTTGTAAGTGGTGGTTTTCCGTAGAAGAGATCATATTTACTTGGTTTTTCTTTAAATCTTCCCTACCAACATTTCATATCTTATGCGTTAAGAAATCACTGTTTCTTCCCACATCATTTGCATCCCAGGATCAGAGGCTTGCTGGACGAACCTGCACATCAATTTTACCCAGGTAATTTTCTGACTTCTAATATTTTGGTTATTCTTAAAAAAGTTAAAGGCATTTTTCATGTTCTGATCTGATGATATTGCTAGGGTTATCCAAAACCAAACACCATGGAGTGATGAAAATAATAAAACCTAGTAAAGAAAGGAAAGTCGTTGATAAGTAAACACTTAACTGATTGAGTGAAATGGTTTTGCTTGTGTTATTTCAATAGACAAACGAAATTAATGTCAATGTGTCTGCTTTGATAACAAAACTAATAATTTGTAAGAGATAACATTATAGATCTTCGGTTAATAGACTTTGATTGAGGGATTTGTGTTGACACTAATTTGAGGTTTAACCAATGATTGAGAATCTTTACTGAAAAAGATTAGCGAGTCTGTAAACTAGCGACGGCTATTCAAAGCAATCCGATTCTGAATTAGGGTTCTCAGAAGAAGGATCTGTCCTTCGACATAACATCTTGCCTGCTGACTGCAAACACATGAAATTTTACCTCTTTCTCTCCTCGTCGATTATAAACTCTTTTTATGAAGTTTTTTTATGTCAGATCTCGTTTTCGCTGTCTTTCCACTCATCCCGTAACATTCATTCTGAGCTTTAATTTGTCCAAGGCAGCGAGGAATAGAGATTTAACGGATTTCATTGAATATTTCTTAATCTTTAAACCATCAACATTCTGTCTGTTTCCAATAAATGGATCTTTCAGGTTACAGACTCGCTTATCAATCTTTGGTTAAACCAAAGATATATTATGTTATCTCTTACAAATTATTAGCCTTATTATCAAAGCAAGCACATCGACATGAATTTCGTCTATCTATTGAAATAACACAAACAAAACCATTTCACTCAATCAGTTAAGTGCTTACTTATCAGGGACTCTCTTTTTCTTTACCAGGTTTTATTATTTTCATCACTCCACGGTGTTTGGTTTTCGGTAACCCTAGCAATATCATCAGATCAGAACATGAAAATTGCCTTTAACTTTTTTTTTTTTAATGAATAACCAGAGGATTAGAAGACAGAAAATTACCTTGGTAAAATTGTTGTGCAGGTTGGTACAGCAAGCCTCTGATCCTGTGATTCAAATGATGTCAGACGAAACGGTGTTTTTAAAGGCATAGGATATAAAATGTTGGCAGGGAAGATTTGAGGAAAAACCAATTAAATATAATCACTCCTACAGAAGACCACCACTTACAAATGCCGAGCAGATATGATCAGTTATGAAGAAAAATGAGCATGCAAATTGGATCTTGTAATAGTTAAAATAAGGTAACGAGTATGAAACATATTTTGATGTTTATTGAAGACAATCGATTGACATTTCAATTTTATCCATATAAAAAAATATCCCACCAAAATTTTGTTATAGTTTTCTGAAAAACATTTGCAAATTCAATTGAATATTTCTAATTCAAATATTCTAATTGTAAAATTCCCTCTTTTAGTTAAACATGGAGTAGAGATTTCAAAATCTTTAATAAGTTTTTCCTCGAAATGCTGGTCTACATCAAATATTGTAGACTTCTAGTTCCTTTCTTTTATTCATTTTCATATATTGTTATGGCAATAAGGTAGGATATTAACCACGAGGAAATCTCTTATTTGACCAATCACGGAGGGTGGACACGAAGATGACCTTAAAAGATCTTGAAGTAGTAAGCACTATTAAGGTTGAGTCTAGCCAACTTTAGCAAACAGTCGCCTATATTAATCTTCTATCTTTTTTTTCGACGTTTTTGAGCTATATATCCACGTTTCACTCTGGTCATTGAAGTTGATTCTTATGAAGGACTAATCTATTTTTTGATTAGTTATTCATTCTTTTGTTTTATTAAGAAACAAACTGATTTTTCTGTTTAGCACACTCTAAATAACATCATCCTAACCAAAATAATATTTCTTAGTCTCTTTAGTCATTTGAGAGACCTTCACTTGTCAAAAAAGATGAAAGTAGTAGCCATAAATGATTGGTGGACCATATTTTCCAAGATAGATGTGAGTTCTAGTTATCATCACCTAAGAATCAAAGAAGAGATTACACCTAAGAGAACATTCAAAGTAAGCTATGAGAACTACAAGTTAATGATTTGGTCATTTGGTTTAACTAATGCTCCAACAACTTTTACAAGCTTAATAAATAAAATGTACAATTTTTCTTTGGATAAATTCATGTTGGTGTTTTAGATGACACTTTTGTATACTCCAAAAATGAAGAAAATAACATGCACCATCTAAGAATGGTAATGGAGAAATTGAGGCTAAAATAAGCAATATGGAAAGTTGTCAAAATGCTCTTTCTTTCGTATAAAGGTCTAGTACGTTGGGCACATATCTCAATAAACTAGATTTTTGTAGGTCCAATAAAGATAAAATCTATAATAGAGTGGCTAACATCTAAGGATGTCCATGACATGCATAATCTAATGGGGTTAGCAGGATATTAATGGAAATTTGTTTATTGATCTTATAAGATTGTTGATCTTTATCACCTATTCGTAAAAAGGGGAAGAAGTATGTAACGAACTGTTACACCAAAACCTCGAGGTGTTAGTGAAATCCGCACATGAGGATCATAACATCCCACCACGCTTCCGTAGCCCGGACCCCGACTAGATTTGCGCCCGTATAGCGGGACCCCGCCCTACCCTATACGAGCCCTGCTAACACTACAATGCTTTGGTGTAGCTACCCGTGGCTGGGACTCGAATTTGGGTGGTCGCCTGATACCAAATGTAATGAATCACAAACCAAAACCTTGAGGCGTTAGTGAAATCCACACATGAGGATCATAACATCCCACCACGCTTTCAGAGACTGCACCCCGGCTAGATTTGTGCCCGTATAATGGGACCCGCCCGCCTACTATACGAGCCCCAAGTGACACTCGCAATGCCGGGCATAGCCACCGTCGCGGCCGGGACTCGAACTTGGGTGGTCGCGTAGCTATATTATTGGAAATTTGTTTATTGATCTTATAAGATTGTTGATCTTTATCACCTATTCGTAAAAAAGGGGAAAAGTGGGTGAAGGATTTTAATCTCCTTTAGGAGAAGTTGATGACAATGCCTATACTTTAGGTACCTGATCCGATTGGGAATTTCATAGTTATCACATATTCTTCGAGTGAAGGATTTTGTGGGGTATTAGTGAAGGATAGGAAAATAATTTTCTATTAGTGCAAGAAGACAAATATGTATGAATATAATTATGATTTGCATGATCTAGAGTTACTAAAAACATTCATGCCTTGTAAGTATGGAGGAAATTATTATTGGGTGAACTTTTAAATTAACCCATATCACCTAGGGCTGAACTAATTTTTCATACAAATGAATTCGAATGTTTTTTTTGATTAGGTAAAAATGGATTATGGCTCCCGAGGACCTTACAAAAGAAAATACAACGTGAGAGGTGCAACAGAGAAAAAAAATGACCTCTACCAATGGTCATAGAAATCAAACACCATTGGGAAGCCAAGCCTAGAGGCAAGTCAAGAAGACTTGACTCAAAATAAAATAAGACTTACCACCGATAATCGCTCTAGAGCGGCTACGAGTAACAATTTGTTTTGTGGTGGACCTCTGTCCAACCCACATCATCGAGTCCCGTGAGGGGAAGAAATCAAAGATTTTTCCAAATTTTGTTCAAGGAAAACTTGAGCCTCCCATTAATAACATCAACCGTCCCCCGTAGAGATGCGGTGAGTCTAGCACACCAACCACCGATCTTTGGGCATTAACATCCTATGAAAAACCAATTTCAAAATGAGTCTATCGTCCAACCGACCGGTCCACCCTATATCCTCCACCGAAAACTCCCGTTTTCAACCGTTCAACATCGACCAGTGTACGAGTCTCCTCCCCAATCACAATGACACACTTTGAACCCGTGCAGAAAGGGAATTACCATCAATAGCAACACCACAAGCAGACCCATCAGATCCACCACAGTCCGCCCATCGCATGAACAATCCTCAAAGAAATGTCAGACAAGAGTTTTGGCTACATTTTCCATAGAATCAAGCTCATCCTCCATTGTGTCCTCCAACCCATCCTCATCTCCACCGAGGAATCCAGTTCATCATCCCCCGAGATAATTAAATTTCACTAGTGTTTCCATAGGCCCACAACAATCCTTCATCTCATATCTCGACTATTTTGCACTTACTATAGAAAATCTTTAAACTCTCAACTTCTATAACCCGTTCCCATTTTCCAAAGAGGGGAATGCAAGAAGATCCTATTAGGAACTTTTAAACCAATAGGTATATTGATACATAACCCGACATCAGTAAATCTAGACCCCGGTTTGGTAGTAGGATCCACAACAATAAGCACACCCATCGATCCGACAATCCCAAAATAAATCTCGGGCTCCCATAATTCTAACTAAGACCCGAGAGCCGAATCTAGATAGGAAGAGCATGAAAGCAAAAGTCATGAGGCATACCAGGCCCCACTAGTGGAAAGTAAAAGTAACACTACCAAAAAACCAAGGTCTCTCATTAAAAACTTTTTGCATTTCCAACTCAGATTGGAAGCAAAAATGAAATCTTCTCTAACCATGACTTGTACTTCTACCTTGCAACACCATTTTCTCCTACTCCATTCTCACACCGTATCAATATTTGGTAGTAGCCCAACAAACCTACCCACTATTGCATAATAGAATCTTTGTTTGGCTTTGTCTATGATGAATTTCGGGACATCTAACATTGGCTCTTCATTCTTCCACCCAGGTGAGAGCTTCACAGGCTCTTGATTGACCTCTCCAAAAAAATTGCCACCCGAGTGATGTTCCCTTTTCTTGTAAATGCCCCCTCTAAAGTTTTCTCCATGCCTTTGGAAAAATAAATTCATTGAATTTGAATGTTAGATAGTGGGGGTGGCTATAATTTTTGTTAGAATACAATTTTGACATCAATTTCATTAAGGGAAAGGAAAACATAAATTTTTATGCCCTTATTCGCATAAAGTATACCGTTGCAATATTGATGGTAAGGTCAAAGTTCCAAGATGAGGTGTTAAGAAATTTTCTTAGGGACAAGCTCTACCAACAAGTTAAGGAATAAATTAAGGAAGGCCCATATGATCATCATTATAATGGATAACAATTTTAACAAGATGGTATTCCTAGGTTCAACAATTTTTTTGTTAAAGATGAAGAAAATATGTCAACCATGGTTATGTAAGAAATCCATAGTGCACCATATTTGGGCCATCCAAGGGTAAATACTATGCTTTCAGACATGAAGTAGGTATATTTATGGAATGGTCATAAAAGGGTGCTACATATGATGTTGCTAAATATAAAGAATGTCATAGTTAAGGATGATCATGTTTATCCAATGTAAATTCTCTACCCGCATGACATAATGACATCGAAGTGGTAGGTTATTAGTATGAAATTCATGCAAGGATTAATTTTGTCAAAAATTGACATAATGTTATTGTAGTCTTTATGGATAATATAATGAATGTTGTTCATTTTCTACCTAGAAATAGCAAGGACGATGCACTTGATCAATCATCTTGGATATGGATACTCGTATGACCTCCCATTTTTGGTAGAAACTTCTTGTTGACATGGTTAAAAAGTTGAACTTTATCATTTCACCTAGACACTGATGGGTAAGGTAAACATGTAATTCATGTTTTAGAGGAGATTTTGATTATTTACTTTATGGATTGGTAATATAAGTGGTAATAGTATATTCCTTTCATTGAGTTTCACAAAAATATTATACCATTCCACATTGAAAATATATCCTTTTGAATCCTTATATGGAAGGAAATGTTGATCTCTAGTTAGTTGAGGTAAAATTGAGGACAAAGAGGTAATTGGACTAAAAATGCTCTTTAAAATGGAAGAACAAGTTAATATTATTAGGAAACATCTTAAGGAAGCTATAGATCAAAAAAGAGTCGTGTAAATAAAAAGTGAACCAAAAGGGTGTGTAGCCACCTTAAAAATACATACATATTTCTAGCAATTCCTAGTTATTCCTATGCTTTGCATAACATGCCAAATCTACATCCCGTTGGTTCCCGCTTTACACCCCGTGACATGGTAGAAATTTTAAAGGGTAAGATGGTTTAAATAATTTTAGATTAGAGTATGTTGTTTGTAGCTAGGGATATATATGAAATTATCTTTTGTACCAAGTTTTGGGGATGACTAAGAGGCACTTACAAAGGGGATGGCCTAATCCCACTACTTTTAGTTCTGCCTAAACAAGGGTGAGAGAACCCATAGGGTAACATGAATGAAGGAAACATATTTTTGATTCAAAACTTCTCAATTTATTGGTGGCTCAAATTGAGATGAGTATGGCCATGAATGAAATATCCACTTGCAAGAGTAATCATGAAGATATCACATGTAATCAATTATGTGTGAAGGGACTAAAATTACTTGTGTGGCAAGAAAAATTTATAATAATCAACCTTAGAAAAATGTGCTTTAGTCTAAAATTTTTCTTATCCCTTCTAAAATTAATTCCCTTATAATTATTTAACATGAATCTTTGAAGGAAAACAGACATAGTGTTCTCAAGGCCAAGACCTAAATGATGACTTCTTAACCCTTTTCACAACTATCAGAGCCCACCATGAGGTGAGAAAGAGTAAATTAATAGATTTAGTGGGATAAACATTCTTCTATTTCCATCGATGATTTTTTTAAAGCCAAACTAATATCTCTATTTATAAAAATATTTTACTATTTTGCACATAATGTTTTAGATTAATAATGGAAAGTTAGCATGTAAGTTATCTATATTTTTTTATCTCATTGAATGTGAGAGGTCTGGTAGAATTCTTATGAAAATACCACTATACACTATGATTTCCAACAAATTGAATTTTTTTAAACTTATTTCTTGTAGATAAAGTTAAGGTTAAAGGTTATTTTATCTTAGGATGGGTTAACATGAAGTATTATTCATACCTTACCTAATAACTTAATTATTTCTTTCATTATTTCCATATCTCTTTCATTTGATTCCTTAACTATTTTCTTATAATAAGGTCATTCAAAATTAGTTTGTCAATTGTCAATGTCTACTTGTATAAAGATGGATCAAACAAAAGAGAATAAGGGATGTGGTTAGTTGTCAAAGCGCCTCTTCCATTATAGATTATGTTAGCTCAATATTATTGAGTATATCAATGATCAAGAAGGAAGCTTAATTATAAAATTTTTATTTGGCTAACATATGTTTAACTTAAAAATAAATTTATGACTTGTAAATTTGTTCTGCTTAGTAGTGAAGAAATTATTTCTAAGCATAGGTTTAGATCCTTTAATTCCCGCTTAAAATTGATAGATATCTCAAAATAATTGATCGTGTTATTATTTCTAAAGATCACACTTTACCTTACATACTTTTAATGTATCATGGGTCATTTTCTTATGAGATATGGTGTTTCATGGTCATGTCCCTATTGAAGTGTAAATGAGGAAAGATCTATTTTGAGGGAGTTTTCTAAATAAAATAAGACATAAAAATTGAAGAAATAAAAATATAGACAAAAGAGAAACACCTAAACTTAAAATAATACTTTATTAGGAATTTCAATAGAATTTATTTGTTAACTTGAAATACAAATACAAATTTCTCATATTTATACGGTATTAGGAATTTTAGTGAATTACTAGGGGCTTCTAAAAGTTTTCCAAATATAATAAATCAAATATTTGTATAGGGATCTGAAAGGGATATAATATTCCACATCACACAAAATATATCAGCATTGATCGCAGATTATCCCTCTATTACAATATTTGAATTTAAAAGTTTCTTCCAAGATGTCAAGCATAAATGTGAATATGTGGGAGATATTATAAAAACTAGCAATCGTACATGAAATTTACAATGGAAACGCCAAAGGGGGTATTTTTAAGGATCCATATTGGAAGGAGAGAAACATTGGGAGAGGAAGAGGGTGAACATGAAGGGGTTAGAGGGTGGAAAAGTGTGGGGCAGTGAAAATAAAAATTATAACATTGTGAAACTAAAGCGCACTGACAACATGACGTCAGTATATGGAAATCCTTTGAAGGAGACCAGGGTGTTGTTGAAGACAATGTGGAAACAATTTATAGGTATATATGTGAATGTAAGGAGTGGTAGAAAAATATTGCTAAAGTGAAAATATATTTATAGTTTTATTTGTATCATTTAGAGACATGAAAATCAAAAAGTGGCATCCATAGGTGGTAACTTCATCCGAATTTCTCCTCATCAACTATTGTAATGGCATTTTTATTCAACAATCACCAAAACCGGACAAGTGTGGGTTGTTGTGGATTTTGATTGGATAGGGAAAATTAATTACCTACATGGGCCACACCTTTTCCATGGATGAGATTATTCCTCCCCAAGAAATATCCGATATATGAGCTCAACTATATAGTAGATATTTCACATGGAATATTTCAATCTCGCTTGTATTAGTTACATGTGTGCAATTGGTGCTTCAGATGTGAATTTTCCGTTATGTAGACTTTTAACAATTTCCATTCCAATTATGAGACATGAAAATAAAAATACACACATATTTGACTATCCCATGCAGTTTGATGGACACTTTTTCCTCTATTTTGTATTATTATAATGGAAACTGGAGTGGCAATGCAAAAATTTTCAGCGATAATATTCCTTCAATGACCAACAACTATATATGTAAATTTAGTATGGAAAAATCTAACTCGTATCATCTATCACTTATAAAGGCATGCCTGAACCATGAACATAATTTCACGATTTTTAGTGGACATGTTACTAAGAAATGAACTATACTATGATTTTTACATGTTAAGATATGAATCTAAAGATACATATGCCCTAAATGTTCTCTACGGAGAATATAGAATGTACACTCTAAATAATACTCAAATATACAATTACATGAAAGGAATCATGCTTGAAGAAAAACATCTAAGGGATTTGGGAGAGTGGTTAAGTGGTTGTGTGACATATAAACCATTATAACCCTCTCTTATAAATGTCACCACCATATGCCCGAATTCATTAAGGAAACCGTGTAACGACCCAAAAATTCACACACGAACAACACAGTAAAAGACAGGATAATTTTTTTTTTTGACTTGCTTGACACATACACGACACAACTTGTCGTCACCAAGGTTACAACTAACTCTGGGAACCACTTATTAAGAGGATGACCACAAGGTCAACATGGAAATGTTCACACCCAAAAGGATAATACACTTTTCTTTTTGACAGAACAACATAGAAGTCCAACCACATGACACTCTCACAACTAGGGCAAACCACAGTAAGAATTGATTGAAGGTTATTTATTTTGATAAAACACCCTTTTACTCATGACTTATGTTTTCAGAGAGATTCAATATATGATTCGTACAAATTCATCTTACCAACTGAGTTATTTTCTTATACACTGTAGAGTAGTTCACTTAAAGTCTTCTCCTTTATGACAATTAATTGTTTAATTCCATTATTTAATAAGGGAGATAATTTAATTCCACAAGGCCATCTATCCATACTTACGTCACTAAAATTCGCTCAAAACCTTGTTACCACATGGATTCGTGATCAACATAATTAAGAGGAAATTACAAAGTACCTTGGGCAAAAGTTAAGAGAAGGAGGTCAAGTTGAATTCCTCCTTAAGACGTCATTAGATTATTACCAAGATTTAATTGGAGCTGGAGGTTTTATCCATAATTATTAACGATTTTACTTAGGCTTCCCTGAAAGAGCTTTACAAAAGGAGATTATTTACTTTCCAAAAGGCTGAGAGATAAATTGAGTGGTTTCTAAATTTTCTTCTCCTACTTGCTAAATCTTATTATCTTCCAGAAACTAACCATTGTTTTCCCTTAAGCTTGTTTAAGAGTTCACCCAAAAGGGGTAGTGTTCACTAGTTTAGCTAGGGATATCAAATTATAAAATTTTACTTATATCACATCATTACAAGGTGTCAGAGAGTTTTGACTTAACACTTTATTCTCAAAATCAAGGTTTTACAATACTTATGCCAATGTAATGATTGAATATCATTTCTCACCAAGGTAAGTTACTAGTCTAACAACAAAAGGGAAAGAACACTTCACCACGTAGTTTTTCCGAACATACCAAGACAAGAGATCTTCTAAACTCCTTGCAAGCAAAGTTACAAAATTTACAATGCATTGAACTTTCTACAAAGAACTTCATAATTTGAACTGATGAAACTTTTACACTCTTTTCCTTTAATCTACTCGCATAATCCATCTGCACAAATATTTACTAGAGTCAGTTCGCTAGAACTGAGCATGATAAGATATAAACCTCACCTAATAATTTATGCCATCTAGCATTTAAATAAATGAAAGTTTGCAATACTCCTTATCAAATAAATTTCTAACATACATTTAAAACTTAACTGCACATCTCATGATAATACATTTCATACTCATTAATGTTCACTTCCTTAAGATCTGCTTACATAAGAACACAATTCCAAGTGACTAGATATACAACCTTAACCATGCAATCAATCATACTTAAATTACAGAAATAATAATAACGCTCACCTAATACCCTCGACCTACTTCACATATATAAGTATCCAACAGTATTATCTTTCAATTAAATAAAAGCACCAACGACATTAAGTTTATATAATAAATACAAGCATCAATCTTATATTATTCATCGATATTACCCAAGTATCAAACCTTCATAGATAATCAGTGATATGTAAGTATAATTTGGATATTTATCTCACAATTTTAAGAATATACTTATGTTAACAAAGATTCCACCAATCCACAAGTTCATATATTATTTAGGTATCCTTTTGGTTGCTTATTCCATGTCTTTATATGTTTCTATTAGTATAAGGGTCCAACTCATTGGAATGAGTTACGATCAACAATATTGTCATATTTTGCTAATATGTCAAAGATACATTTGACTAACTAGGATATGTAAGCGCGGTCCAAGCCACTATAAATACAAGTATCAACATTATCTCAACTCCCAATTGAGATGCAAGTATCAATTTTTAGCTAACATAATAATCATCGTAAATGCCAGAAAATATTCCACTCGTTAACCAAGTATTGAAATAACATATTTATCCTTACTGGTTACCTGATAACATAATATACCCTGTTATATAATTCAACCTCCACTTGCATACCCCAATTTATGGGTATTAATTATTGTTCTATAAAATGAAGTTAAATAATTTCAGGTGGACTTATATCCTTACTGTCATACATGGTATGCACAGTCCCATTATGGTAGCTGTCACCTTTACTTAAGGCTATGCATGACTCCATTTTAGGGTAGTTATCTTAACTTCCCTATTCATCTGTTTTCCTACCAAAAAGTCTTTCGACAAGCTTCAAGGTCAAAGTATAAGATATATTTATAATTTCATATTTCAAGCATTGCCTGAATTCATATGCATGAGGACATCACATATCAATCAAACTTGAAGAATGTCGACATTCATGAGAGTTCGATGTATCCAATATTACTTTAACCGATTCAAAGATCCAAGTAGTGCCTCAAAATTAAGCCAAAGAATTATCCACACAGGATAATGACTTGCGTGCATAACATATTCGTAAAGGTCATAGAAAACCCATTAACGCATGCTTCAGGAGGGTTCCAATCTAATAATAAGCTCATAGTAATAATAATAGCAGAGGGCCTGGTGAGGGGTTTTCAATAATCCCCAAGGTAAATGATAATCGAATGACTCAGATGGAGCTATCTAGAAAGACCAATAAAACTAGTATGACTCTTCCCAAATAGAAGCCCCCAATCCTAATGGGAGTTTATATTATTATAAATCCACAGTAAAATCCAAATACAGTCATATCGGAAATTCCCTTTTTCAAGCCATGTTCTACATAATATAAACAATACAAGAAAAATTATAAACCTCATTCACGCTCCATAATATTTTCTACAGAAACCATCATTCAAAGGAATAATCAAGGCAAAAAGATAAACCAACATTATAAGATCAGTAGGCAAGAATCGATGTAGAGATTTCTTCTACTCAAATAGTAAATAAGATAAACTGTAAAGGGGGAGAGATCAGTTCATGCAATTATGATTAAAAGTCATTTGAAACCCATCTCTTTCTGGGCATCTCTTTCAAGAAAGAGTCAATATATGTAAATGCATGTTATATAATATCCAGAGTCCAAACGCTATTTATTTAGTAAAACAAAAACACATCAACATTCCAAAAGAAACCCACATCTACAGCATTCAAACAAAATTACAGATATTGATTTATCTAAATGCTAAAGGAAATAAATCATTAAGAGAGAGGGTTAGGGCTTATCATGCCTGTTTGGGGCTTCCTCAATGCAGCCACGTCGAACCAAGGCTCCAGCAGCTACAACACATTCCAAAAACATTCATTTTCCTCAGCACGTAGATCTCTCATGCAAGCTTCATGGCAGCGCCTGGTACAGTCAGGGAGAGGGCGGCAGGCAGGGAGATCAAACCCATGAACAACAAAAGCCAGGAGCACACCCAGACTCCACAACCTAGCCAACATCCTCCCAGCCCGTGTCCAAAGGGGCATTAGTGCAGAACATGAAAGCATACCAAAGCACAAAAAGGGGAAACTTGGATTCGCACCAGGTGTGGAGCCACCCGTGAGGCATGCAACTGTTTGCCAAAGGCCGCAAAAAAGGGATTTCCATGATTGCAGGGTACGCACAGGAAGGATCAGTAAAAAAATAAAGTCTTTGTTTTCATTGTATGTAACTACTTGGTGTCTAACCTGCTCCCTTCACATAGCAATCATGCAGACAGCCAACACCCACGAATGGCTTGAGCAAGCAGCAAGGCAATTTGTGCTTCATGAATATTCTGATATGAAACAGATCCACCTCTATGAGATTCTCTTCCATGAGTTACATCGTAAAACAAGTAAGGTCTCAATAGAGAATCTTTGCAATAAACTTCATCAGGTCTCCTGGTAACACTCTCACTGTCACATAGTCGATTTTGATAAAAAAATATCTTGAAGGAGAATCCCAAATTTGAGGATGCATTCGACACTGGATAGATAACAACATAGTTGGACAACCTACTTGTTGGAAGCGCTCAAAAAGGCTTCTACTATACTGCAACATACCTGCTTTTCTGCTAATCGGCGTGCAGGACCGTTCTTGTGGATTCCCGACTAGAACACACCTCACAGCACCCAATGAAAGTGGAGGTAACACGCCTGCTTCACTAGCTTGAAGCTTCATCTATAACCACCATATCAAATCCAGGGAAGAGGGGGAATAAAGTAAACCATGGAAAGAGTATGTCGTGAAACTGTAGAGCAACATCCACCTGTGCGCGGCCAGCAAAAGAAAACAACGCTCCTTTTCCCCAAAACGCATCAGGAAACAACATAAAACCATGTCCCTATTGTGCTATCAGACCCTCATCTACGGGGCAGAGTAGAAGAAAAGGGCACGCGTGATAGGATTCCACGTTGACCCATCGCATCATCCAATGCCTGGCCGTTTTTTTTTAAAATACAGCGACTGGAAGTCACCCCTCCCTCCATGATTTTCAAACTTGACTCATAGTCGGGCTCCATTGAGTCGACCCATGCTTCTTGCCAGTATCCCTGGAGCTGGTGATCAACAAGATATTTTTTTTTTGCAGGCCACGACAGGGAGCCATGGCCGCAATTAATGAGCCAACCATCCAACTCAATGTCTGTCCGCCACCAACCAGGGAGAAAAGGTGCTTCAACCACTACCAATCAAGACCCCTACCAAAAAGAATAAAATACAGTCTCCCACTGTCTCACGCCAAACATGAAATTAAAAGTTCATTAAAGAATTGACAAGCAATACCTCCCATCCGCCAACTAACCACATCACAAGGATAATACATTTCATTTTATTTTATTTTTGGAGCCCACGCTTTGGGGACAGGCCGCTTGCCAGGAGAAACAAGGCTGGTATATAAAACATTAATTTTAGAAATTAACAAGGGTCCATCAACATTAAAAAAAATAGTCCCCACCTTCAAAGGCGCCACCACAAATCATACTCTTCCTCGTTTGCGCAACGAGGCTCGATCAGCGGGAGCGACAAACAAATTAAAAGGATAGTTTAAAGATATCAAAGGATGATGTCGATAACAATCGACATAAAGAAAATAATAACAAAATACAATCGTTGATCGATAATACAATCATAATGTCATTATTATTATTATTATTATCATTATTACTAGCAACCAACAGTTAAACTCGACAAGGTGAAACACTAACGTTTCAAAGGAAATGCAACAACGTTCAACTCTAAGAAGCACGGTCGTCGCAGAAGCAAAGGAGCAACGATGAACGGGCATTACGAAACATTTAAAAATATTGGAAAGAGTTTCTCATTAATAATGCTTTATTTATATAACATGGAGAAATAGTTCACCCGATTTTTTAAAAATTTGATGCACTATTGTAGTTTTGAAATATATTTGATTAATTATAGATGACAAGATATGGTTTATTGGTTAAAAATTGAATTGAATTTATTTATATTTCACTCTCGTCATTTGAGATTTTTTTAATCATAAGGTCCATGAAAAATAAGTTATGGGCATGGATAAGTGAGTTGAAAATGTAGTTGTGTACATTGTATATTTAGATGAATGAGTATTTTAGAGTGGAAGAAACAATTCCAAGATGCACGAATAAAAATACTAAATTTTGTTCCTTTAATGTATAAAGAAGACTGACACATATGAAGTGTATCCAACATTTATTGGCTGGTTTGGTTTGCGATAACATATAAACCCTAATATATCATGATATTTATGTCTATATTGGTGATGCGAGATGGATGTTGACCTCTTACTAAGATAATGGTTGATTGGTTGTGGGGATGAGTATATTTTTTTACCCGACCTTCCCAACTCAAACCTAAAATACCTCACTACATCAAATTTCTATAATAAATTATGAAAACTTAATTTATTATTTAATTTTATTATAAAAGATAATTTTCTAGACTATAAATTCGCATTAAATGCGAAAAATACAACTTGATTAGATGTTACATGTATATAACTATGACACTAAAATAAGTTACTCCTGTAACTATGTTCATATATAATTTGTAGTTACAAAACAAGATATATATTGTTCTTACATACATTCATGTTATTTCCTTGTTATGGTTGTCTCCATCGTGAAAATGATATATAAACCTTGAACTTACATTACTAAAGAATTAAGAGCTTTACATATCCATGAATAAAAATTGATAACTAGGGTTAATCTATACTGTCACTGTTCCCTCTTATTTAAAAGAAAAGCCAAATTAAATTATACGTTATTTATTTTTAAGGTTAATTTGTAATATAATTGAAGAATAGAAGATAAATTTTAAAAATAAGACACAATGCATTCAAAATGATGTACACCTCACACTTAGTTATCTTTGAGTGATTTTCATTGAATTTTTATGTTTAAAAATTGTGTGACCCGCATTGACTTCGTAGGTGGAATATGAAAAATTAATAAACATTAAAATCCATCTTTTAAATGTGATTTGTAAGAGTTAAGTTTGATTGAAGTGGATAAAAATGGTCTCGTGTTGTATTCACGACCCAATAATTATGATGAAAATGTCGACTTTGTGAGATAAATCGACATCCTCTATGTGTATCCATGAATGCATATTTTACATGCCTTCCAGGGCTCATTTCAGGGAAAGTAGATGCGTATATGGATATATATATCTTTGGTTGGTTATAGATGCTTTGCCTATCTTAAACAACTTCATAGATGACACAAATGAAAAGGCGTTTTCCGAATTCACATTCACACAACCATGTCTTATTTTTTTGACTCTGCGTAGATCAGTTTGAATCATAGGATTTAAATGCATGCAATACAACCTACTCTATACCATTGATATCCTAAAATGCGTCATTCTTGGCTAGCCTCCACCTATATATACATTATAACTATATACAAGTTCGACATAAATATTAAATAATATACATTCAAATCTTTCAATAATTTTTTTGAGTTTTATTCAAGTAGTTTTATTCACAACCCTTAAGAGGGATTAACACCCAAGGTAGGGCCCACTTGTGGTTTTCTAACCCCCTCCATAGTTTATTGCTTTGATTCATTGCATGAGTAGAATTAGCAACAATCCATTCTTTTATCCGCATTCTAAGTATTACATGCTTTACCTTAATAATATTTAATTTCATTATAAATTCAGTTTGTTTCAATATTTTTTTAGTATTGTAGTGACAACAATTTCTTTCCTTACCTCTTAAAATACTTGTAATTGTGCATACAACACTAGAATTATTGAAATTTTACATCCCTTGGTTTGATAATTAAATGATTGTGGATTAGTGAAGAAAATATTAATTACCAAAATTTAATCTACTCCATCATTTTTGGTTCTGTTTTTGGGGTTACTACTAAGTTATAAGGTTTTTGAGAGGTTTTGCATTATTTAGAAACAATGTAGGTTGAGGAAACTTTACTTCCATAACACCCCACTAATGTATGTTGAGCGAGTTAAGATATTTGATGCATGCACCATCTAAGAGATGCCCATGGTATATTTTTAACTAACCCTCACATAGCAAAAATATATTCATATGATTCGGAAGAATCCGAAGAATACGAACTTTCCTATGTACAATGTTTACTATTAGAAGATCATCCTCCAAATGAAAATTATGAAGTTTCTTCTTATCAACCAAACATGGTAGAAGAAGTGAATCAAAATGTTGAAGATAGGGAAACTACTTTTGAGTTCCCAATCTCTAATAATGATTCACCATCAACAATGAAGAATATTTCTCCCTCAACGCTCCCTCATTTTCATGGATCCTATTAAGAGATGTTTTTACTTTTCTACTTTAAATTAATGAAGTGAAACAATAAAAAAACTGACCTTAGAAGACGAGCAGGTGGTTTATGGATACCCACGATGATGGATGTTGATACTTGATATATGCTTGATGTAGAAGGATCCAAGAAGATGTAAAACTTCTTATTTCTAATGAGATAAGCTTCTTGCAATGCATAGACACTTAGAAAAAGATGGGATTGTTAGTGTAGGTTATTATTTATCCTTTTATTTATTTATTAGGATAATTCTTACACTTGTGTTAGCTCTACACTTATTGGGTTAGCTTGCTTAGGTGTACTAGTTGTGTGGAGTTAGCTTACTAGTTTTGTTGAGTTAGCTTCTCAGTTATGTGGAGTTAGCTTACTAGTCTTTTGGAGTTAACTTAACTACCAATATCAATTAGTGGGAGTTCTTCACCACTGATTTAGGTAGTAGTTGCACTTCCCTCCTCCTATATGTACATATTTCTTATTGAGTAATTCAATTCATTTTATTGTAATGTATTGAGAATTATGGATTATGATGGATTTTCATATATGGTATTTTAGCTCTTCTATTTTGTAAATCTAATGTGGTGTGCTATTATCATCTGAGATCATGGCTTGGAACAATCTTCTTATCATTCCTTTCATGGTATTAGAGCAATAGATGATGTAGAAATCCATCTGTAAGTTTTTCTTTGCAAGCAAGAGTTTATTATTTTCATGTATTTGGAATTTGTTATAAATTTTCGCAACATGCATTTTTATACAATGCGGCATTGATTTGGAAGGTGTCAAAAAACCCTAGAATTGACTGTAAACTTGACCATGTTTTGAGACAATCAAATTTAGATGTAGATATGTACCCTATGGGTGCATTCTTTTATCCATTGGATATAAGTGTGTACCTTCTCGGATGCATTCTTTTACCCTCTGGATATTTTGGTTTTGGATGCAATCTTTTATCCACTGGACGTAGATCTATACCCTTTGGGTGCATTATTTTATCCATTGGATATAAGTGTGTACCTTCTAGATGCATTCTTTTACCCTTTGGATATTTCAGTTTTGGATGTAGTCTTTTATCCATTGGACGTAGATCTGTACCCTTTGCGTTCATTCTTTTATCCATTGGATATTGACGTGTACCCTATGGATGCAATGATTTACCCTTTGGACATTTTAGGTTTTGGGTGCAGGATTTTATCCTTTGGTCATGCAAGCCTGTATTATGTGGATGTATTATTTTACCCTTTGGACATTTGGGTGTCATATGTACCTTTAAAAAGATTAGCATTAAAATATTATTTTAATAGCAAAACCTTCTAGATCTCATAACTTTTGATCTGTAGCTCAGATTAAGGTGAATTTTTTTTTGAAATTGTGTATTTTTTTCAAGATCTATACTTTTTCTCATTGTAATGTTTACACACACTCAATTATAAAGTGCCAAATTTGGGAGGGTGTTGTAATCACTTGTGGATGCAATTTCGGTTGAGCCCGACGTCCTCAACTTTTGGGTGTTGCATTATTGTATCTATGGGTGTATGCATTTATATCTCTCTTTTTGTTGAGATATTCTAGATCTGTATTTTTGACACTTTATTTTTTTGGCATGTTGATAGTCTCTCTTATGGGGGAGCTATTCTGGTGAAGCCTAGTGTTAGTTTGTCAGTGTTTGAGTAGTTGATTTTGGCAACTCATACAGATCTGTGGTGTCACTCTACCCATTCAGCAGTATGGGAGGGTATGGTGTTGATACTGATTCTTTGGGTTTCATGTCCTTGCCTTGTTATATGTTGATATTGCTTCTTCATGTGTTTTGCGTCCTTGGCTTTTCTTGGATCGTGGCACTCCTATTTATTTTGATCTCGTGTCCTTGCCTTGTTTCCTTGGTTGTTCTTGGATCGTGGCACACCTATTTGTAGCAATTGATAAAATTATGTTTGGTGTTTTTTTCACTTTTGACATCACTCCATTGATAGTCTCCTTGCATGGAGCTATTCTGGTGAAGCTCAGTGTCAATTGTTTTTGAGTTTTATGATCAAGCAGTGGATTCAGACCACAATGTGCACCAAAATTCTTCAACATTGTATGAGTTTTTGGAGCCGAGCTTCTTGGGATATCTTGCAGTGCGGGATTTTCTCTCTCTACTTTGTTATTACTAGTTTTGGGTACCTTGCGGTGTCTATTTTTCCCAGTTGTTGTATGTGGGTACCTCATCAAGCCTCACATCGGGACCCACCTTCTTTTCCACCCACCTAAGCTATGCTTATGAGAGGGTGTTAGTGTAGGTTACTATTTATCCTTTTATTTATTTTTAGGAAAATTCTTACACTTGTGTTAGCCCTACACTTGTTGGGTTAGCTTGCTTAGGTATCCTAGTTATGTGGAGTTAGCTTACTAGTTGAGTTTTGTTAGCTTCTTAGTTATGTGGAGTTAGCTTACTAGTATTTTAGAGTTAACTTAACTACCAATATCAGTTAGTGGGATTTATTCACCATTGATTTAGGTAGTAGTTACACTTCCCTCCTCCTATATGTACATATTTCTTATTGATTAATTCAAGTCTTTGTATTGTAATGTATTGAGAATTATGGATTATGATGGATTTCCATATATGGTATTTTAGCTCTTCTGTTTTGCAAATATAATGTGGTGTGCTATTATCATATGAGATCACGGCATGGAACAATCCTCTTATCATTCCAGGGGACTAGATAGAGATATATGCCGCAGTTTATCGGCAAAGGCCAATCACTCGAAGTCAATGGAATTCCTTACAAGGATGTCAATCCACGTTCAAGAAATTAATCTGATAATGATAAGATAAAATGATATAAAAAATGCAAAGGAAAAGGGAATGACATTATCCAAGGCTATAATATGGTTTGATTGTGATACCTGATCTAATGGGAATATATGGATAAAACAATGGGTCAAAGGAGAAAACATGTAGATAATTATGTACTCACAAAGGTGAACATGATGATAGATTTGATTTAGATAATTGATAGAGTTATAAAGATGGATTAACAAAGCTTGATATGACTATACTGATAATTGAAATTCCCGTGGTAATAAGATATGTGATTTAGATGTTTAAAAATCAAGCTTAGGGGTCAAAATACCTTTGAGACAAGAATGATCAATGATTTGGGGAATCTTCATGATTTTGGGAATATTTAGCGATCAGTAGTGAATCTCCAATGATTCTCATGAATCTTCGCTTTCTATAGGAATCTTCAATGATTTTGGTGAATTACCATGATTGATTTTGGGAATCGTTAGTGATTTCGTGAAAATGTACAAGCAAGAAATGGACAAAAATGGCACTCAAAAGGGATGTTAAAAAGTTGATTCAGCTTGTTTATGATGTATAAACACAATGAATATAAAAATAATGACACCTACCTTTTATATGTTGATAAATGAAGACTATAATATGATGTTACCTGAAAGAGGGAGATTGCAAATGAAATAAGATTGCTGAATTGATCCCTGGGACATATGAATGGCATTTGTAGGTTGAATAAGAGATCCTTGGTGCCTTCAACATTTTTGGATTATTTATGGCTCTGAGAGGGCTATGATACAAAGAAAATGTAATATGATGTCTTAAGGACACATCCACTCGCAAGCTAACCTCAAATGGAGGCCTGAGAATTTTTATATAGGGTTGATAATAACTAGGGAGAATCGCTAGTGATTCTACCTAATCGCTAATGATTCGAGTTTTATGGGAAAAATGTTGCAACTAATTCCCAAATCAAGGTTTTTGTTTGTTTTTTTAAAGGATGTGGTTTGGAAAGATGTTATGTGGGTTAGAAATACTATTAAATGGCTAAGAAGTTGGAAATTTTGTTTTTTTATTTGATTTTGGTTTGTAAGTGGTTTGAGTGGTTTAGAGAGGATAAAATAGGATTTTACAGTTGTAGAATGATATTTATGGGGAGTAAATATGATGGGGGAGAAATAAGACTTAGGATAAGGATTTAATATATAATATGATAGTGATGTGATAACGAAGTGAGTGTTAAAGCAGACGTATTACATGGGGATTAGCGGTGCTAATTTTAGGTGTCTACATTTTCCCCTTTTTTTTAAGTGGTTTGGTGTAGGCAAGCCGCAAGACAAAAATAAGATGTGATAGATAAGGATGTGAAAGACACAAAATTATATGATGAGGTGCTCCCCCTCAAACTAGGGATTGATGACCTAAAAGGGAATTGATCATGAGTTTGAAAGAGATAGATGGATGAAAGATTAAAATATGAAAGACAAGAGATGAGAAAATGATGCCCTAAGATGAGGTATAGAAACAAGATAGGTGTTGTCATAAAATCAAGTGATAGGGAACCAAATGGTTTGTGTCCTATAGTACGCATGAATTAACGATGATAAAGGGGAATAAAAGGATGTTTTGATGAGGTCAAAGGACTGAAAATTGATGTTGCCACAAAGGTGGGCTTACAAGGCCAAGAAGTCAAGTGATAGGGGAACCAAAAGGTTTGTGTCTTATTGATGGTGGTTCACAGGAAGAAAAATAAATTTGTGAAAATACCAAGGAACCAAGTGATAAGGGAGCCAAAGGGCTTGTGTCCTATAGACATATAGTCTACCGGTGTTGAGGGAAATAAACCTGGAAATTTGATGAGGTCAAAGGACCAGAAATTGATGTTTCCAAAAAGGTGGGATTATGAGGCCAAGAAGTCAAGTGATAGGGGAATCAAGGGTTCATGTCCTATAGACATGAATTAATGGTGAAAAATGTTCTAATAGAGGACTAAATAGGTTTCCCGATGGTGATCAAGGGCATAACACCCAAGGAGGCATCCATTTGAAAAATGTCAATTTTACTAAGTAGATGTGATGTTTTAGACACAATGATGTAATGCTTGAGATGTTCTCAAGATTGTATTGATATTGAGAGATGTTTATATGATGATAGATATATTGATAGATGTTGATGTGGCAAGGTTGACAATTGTTAAAGTTATGTTTTAGATATGATGTGTTATTTGATATTGATTTTAAAGTGATTTTAATGTTTTTCAAAATGTATTTTAACCATGGTTAAGAATAAAATGCATAATGATTGATTCTGTACTAGATTTGATACATATGTGATGGGAAAAATAGAGTGAATGCACTTGTACTATTTTCCTTATGAAAATGTTAACAGATGACTAACAATGAGTAGTCATATGTAATATCTTGGATATAAATGGAAGTGAAATGTATACCTTCCTAGGACATGAGAAGGGGTTTAACATGTGTAGGTTGTGTGGGAAAGATGGTTCTCCTTTTCAATAGTTTCATAGAGAAATGCCCCAACTATACATATTATTTTTGTAATAAAAATTGATCAATGAGAGAAGTTTTCCTTGATGAGAAAGCTGATCGATGTGGGAAAATTTCTTAGGACGCTTTTAATATTTGAATTTTTGAAGGCTGATCGATGGGGAAAGCCATTTTACATGGGTATCCATCCTTTTAGGAGTGTTCTAAAATTTTGAATTTTGAATTTGATTTTTACAAATAACCATCCATCGAGGGATCGGTCTATAATTTTGAACGGTAGCTATCTTTTTGAGGTATCGCCTACTTTTCTTTTGATAATATGATTTTAATATTTTTGAATAACCATTCCTTCAAGGGGCTGGTCTATTATTTTTGATAAGATGCATCGACGCATATTTTTGACTTTATTTTGAGTTGAGGGAAAACCCTACTAGACCATTTAAAGGAGGAGAGAAGAAATGTGTACATGTGCTATACATGTGTTCCCATGACATGTATTTGGTTAGTACAAGATAGGTGAGTGTAAGGATTATGGGGTTCCTTCTAGGAGGATCTTATCCATGGTAAATGATATGATGAACAAAGCCATGGTGCTCATCTTTAAGGTATTTAAGGATAGTAATGGAAAATCACATACTTTAAAATCATTATGAAGATAGGATGGATGGATGATGATGGTATAAGATATTTGATGTGAATAATGTCATTATGACCAAAGTGTTAATCGATGAAAGGTCAGAAGTGTAAGGAATTCAAAGGTTGACCCTTACTATATAGACTAATCCAAACAAGGAAAACTTTCTGCGTTTAGTCCTTTCCCGAGTAGTGAAATTTTGATTGATCGAGGGGATAGGTTTGATGAATATGCACTAGGGGGATGTGCACAAAAGAATTTTGAAGTCTCGGATGAGAAGAGTCCCCATAACATGGCGATGTGGCTAGAGATAACATGCGCCAAGGGAAGAATGTCATTCAGTTAAAATGATGAAAGGTATGATGTTGATTGATTGAGTAGATGGTAAAAAATGGAGGATGTGGAACCTTTGACTAAGGAGCCATTGAAAATAAGTATGAGTTATGAGAGGGTGATTGATGATGAGGGGTAGATGATGAAGATTTAATTTTACCTTTTATTTGTGTATGAAAATTTATGATTTGCATAGGTGGATGAACCGTACTTTCATTTAAGATGACGAATGTTTAATAGAAGATGATGAGAAGATGTGTGAGAAAGGTTTTTCGAGATCTGATTGAGGAGGAACCATTTATATTGTAAATGATGGCTAGGAAAATTTCAAAGACTTGGGTTTAGATGATGATGAGATTTAAATATTTTCAATAGAAGGTGTTGAAGAGAGTTCTGGAAGAGGTTTTTTTAATACCAGTTGAGGATGACCCGCTTTTCCTACGATGTGTTGTGATATTGATGAAAATTAGGATGGTCCTCTTTTGGGAGAATATCATCTATGAGGAAGATTCATTGGATTATTGCTTTGAAAAATTTACAGCCTCTCTTGCTATGTCCTAGGCTTCTATGATAGGCACATGTTTTATCTTGGTCATACTAGGTAGGTTTATGAGAATGTGGATTGGGTGTTTTGATTGGTGGTAATGTGATAAGATAAGCCTGTATGAGCCTCTCGAGGATGTCGATGTAAGTCCCTTTTGGTTGATTTGGATTAATTGATTTTAATTTGTAAGAATGTTTGGTATGATGTACCTCATGTTTGGATGGGGGTGGATGCATGGGTGTCATGTGATATTGGAGCATCATAGGGACATTGTGAGATTAGTAAGAGAGAGGGTATGATGTTGGATTGATAAATTTGGATGATGGATGAGGTCCCAAAATGGATAAGGAGGGATAGATTATATATGAGATAGGGGTCAACTATGTGATATGATATTGAGATAAAGGATGGGGTCAAGAAATGGATGGTAAGGGTGGAACTGTAGATCCGATTGTTTTGGATTATGATAAAGGATGGGGTCCTAAAATGGATGGTAGGTTTAAGACCCTAGATGATGTGTTTTTGATCTTGTAATGTAATATTTAGGTAAATATGATGGTCTTATGAAAGACGATGAGGACGAGGTCGTGGAGGTGATAGGTTTATATTTTGTAATGTTTACTTTAGATAGAGGAGAAGATATCATGTTATATGATGAGGGTGAGGTCGTGGATGTGATGGTGTTTTATTTTATAGTGTTTTATTTAGGATAAGGTTCCAAATTGGATGGTAAGTGAGGATCCAGGATAGGATTGGGTCTGATTTGGATGAGGGAGGTGATGTTTCTAGACATGATTGAGGTGGGTTACATTAAGTGGGATTGCCCAATTATTTTATTGGTTTACAAGATGGTTGGACATCAAGATCATTGATTCTAGGTTCCTCCTTTATAATGGTCTTCGAGGTAGATTCTAAGGGATGCAAGGAGGTAGTAGGTGATTGGACAAGAAGAGAAGGTGACATTGATATGTAGGGATTATCAATAAGAAGATCCAGGGATTCTGAGTATTCTAGGGGCAATGTTGGTGATGAAAGGGTCTCCTCATGGGGAAGATCATATATAATAGTGTTGATGATATGACTTGAGGGATGTGTAGTATCTATATGGATTAAATCTATCAAGGGAATTTGGTCAAGAAGAATATGATATGACATCATGTGTGTTAATTTCATCTAGCTCATAGGAATACCTAGGGAATAAAATGGGACATGTGTAGATTGAGGATCGAGATGGCCTTCTTCAAGGGATTGTATTTATAACTTTCTAGCCATGGTGAAGGCTTCATCAAAAGTATAGAATGTGTGGATCTAGAGGGTAGATGAGATGTGATGGGCACACAATTGAGAAAATAATTCAACCAGTTCTGATTGAGGAAGTGAGAAGGTCAATTACTTGATAATGCTTTGCCATTTATTGAAAAAATTAATAGTGGATTCATTTTCAAATTGTTTGAGGGAAGAGTGGTAAAAATGGTGATTTTGTAAGTAACGCTGAGAGCAAAATGATCAAGAAATAACATGGCTATTTTTTTGAAAGATAATAAAGAGTATTAAGCGAGGAAGTTTTACCAATCTAATCCAAGCCCTTCTAGTGACATAAGAAAGGTTCTAGGTAGGAGATCTTGATCGTGAATGATGAGATAACACGAGTGTCTAAAGGATAGTATGCATTGCTGAGGATCCTCCTGGCCATAGAACATGGTAAATTTAGGTAATTCCCAATGTGGAGGATACGACTTATATGATAATCGATCGATGAATGGGTTCGGTGAAAACCTTATCATAAGTGAGGACATGTTTGGTTCCCATAGTCATGGATTCCAAATTGTCTAATCTGTTTAACAGAGCTTGCATGGGATCATTTGTAGGATTAGATGTAAAGGGATTAACATGTGAGTTTGGATGAAAATGTAGTTGATTTGATTGATAATAGTTTATAGTAGGAAGGTTAAGTTGTTTATGGGATTGATGTGGAGGTTAATACGAGGTAGTTTGAGAAGGAACCAATTGAAAAATAGGTTGTGATATAGGGACATGGGGAGTCATGTAGGAATGTTAGATATGTTGTTGTTGTTGGATGAGAGGGGTTGATTGGGCCTAAGTAGGGATATGTGTATGGATTTGGGATGTCTGAGGTATTGAAAGGGGTAATGATGTTGAGATAGGTTGATTGGATGAAATATGGGGATATTAAGATTTTGATGAGATTATGATGAAGGAGAAGAAAGACCAGTTGATGAAATATAGTTACAATGTGCCGAGGGATAAAAGATTGGAAATAGTTTGGTCATAAAGGATAGTTGTAGGGTTTTTGGATGGGGTTGTTGTACGATTATAAGATTGTTTGAAAGGTATAGGTTCCACAGGGGACAAAAATGGTCTAGATGGCTTCCGGAGCATACCCGAGCTAAACGGAGTTGAGTGACACATGATAGGTTGATGAGATTGAGAAGTGTAAGGGTCAAAGCATAATTTTATGTTCCACACCATGTCCAAAAAACATGAGTGGGAGCTTGGGTGGGGTGGGAAATTAGGGGGGGTTCACGTGAACAAGAACTTGGCGCGCAAACCCCTTGGTTTGAAGTGCCACGTAGTACATGGAATATCCACGTATGACACGAAAAGAGGTTCATGCGAAGGGGGTGTTTGTGTGAAACCCCTTTAGGTAAACCACCTTCATGCAAACCCCCAACTTATATATTGGAGGTGGCGTGGAGGATCTCACTTTTCATCCACCCTCCTTCCTTTGCACAAATCCAAAACCGACATGCCAAAGCCCACTAGCATGAGCTAGAGTGACAAGCCAAAGCCCAGATCATAGAGCCAACCATGTATGTGCTTTTTTGTTAAATTTGTTTTTGTAAATATTAGGGCAGGTCTTGTTTTTGTTAAATTTTGTTCAAGATCCTACAAAAAATATTGAAACCCTACATATCATTTTTTCCATTGAATGTTGGCAACAAAACTACCTACGCAGAACTTACCCCTTTACTTAAATGTCTTGTATCATGACCAGGCTTCAAAAATTTATGTGTTCATTGCGCATCAAAGTATGTTGTGGTCTTCTTTCAATGCGCTTATTAAGATGACAATTACTATTTTTAGGAACCTAACAGAGTATGTAGTGTTCATTTTGCATTGAAAGAAATGTAATTAAGCAACCAACTGCCGACTGATTCAAAACACCAATATGAAGTCACCGACAATTGTTTGCATCTGTTTGATATCGAGAGGATCCTGTAGATGTAAATCACTTAGAATGATCATACATGACCATGCCTTGAATGTGTGTCCCCACTCCCAATAATCCCAAATTATTTTTGTTAAATGTTGGCAATAAAACTACCTACGTAGTACTTACTGCTTTACTTAAATCTCTTGTATCATGACTAGGCTTCACAAATTTATGTGTTCATCATGAGTATTGGCTTCACAAATTTCTTTATTATTTTTTTGTTAAATGTTGGAAACATAACTACCTATGCAGTACTTACCGCTTTACTTAAATCTCTTGTATCATGACCAAGATTCACAAATTTTTGTCTTCTTTCAATGCGCTCATTAAGATGGCAATTACTATTTTTAGGAACCTAGCAGAGTAGTCCTACCTATTATGGTTGAACAAAGTGTTCATTTTACATTGAAAGAAATGCAATTAAGCAACCAAATGCTGACTATTACCAGAGTGTTCAAAAATCCTAGCTATTTTCCCAATACACATGGATTTCATAGCTATGAGCTTATGACATACATAGTTTAAATAGGAAATGAGTATTATACCAACTGCTTTTATAAGAAAATAACAACCCAATGATGATGCAATGACCTCAAAAATGATACAAAAATGTTCAAACCCAATCCCATTCTTTGTCATTGATCTTCCTTGCTTGTAATTTCTCAAACTTCTCTTAAAATTTTTCTATGACTACCAAGACTGAAATTTTTCTCGTTCCCCCCATTTTCATCTTGCATGTAGAACATGCCAACCATTGCAAAAAAATTACACATTTTTGTAATGGATTTGAAAACCATCACAATACCTTGAAATTCATTGTGGTGGTTGTGGAACATGCCTGAAAAACTTGATAGTCATCGTGGCAGTTGTGCAAGCACTACCTATGTATATTGATGGTTGCATGGCATTTTTATGTGCATTCTAATTTTATCCTGAGAACACATTTTTTGACTCGTGTTGCATGTTTATCCATTTACTTTTAAATTTCAATCAACTCATTTCATTTACAGATCACCCCACACTTACTACACTTCACTCCCTTGCATCTAATGATGATTGTTGATCAAATTTTAGAGCTTCCACTTTGATTTTATCAACTCTATGTTGGAAATTACTTCTCTTTAAAACAGGAGATTATGCAATTGCTTTTGGGGTTGGAAAATTCAGTTTGGATAATTTAGAATTTTAATTTTTTTATAGATTAGATTTGGTTTCAAATTTTATTCAAGATCCATTTTTCAAAAATTATTTTTTGGGTGAAATATCAAGGGAACATCATCTATCTTTTGTGATTATTACCATCTGATTCCCAACCATAAATTCAACTTCTATCTACTATTATAAAGAGGATGTCTAAAAGATAATAATCCAACACTCTTGTCAAGTCTAGAGCCCAACTACATACTGCTACAACCTCCTATTTTATTCCATCCATTTGTTTCTTCCATCACCTTCATCGATGTAACTTTACCCTAGGTCAAATTGAGCACACAGTAAAGAAGTACAAGAGTGAGGAACATCATTAAATTCATCTCCACCTCTTTCTTCGATTATAAAGAGGTTAGACATATTTGTCTTAGTGTTGTATTTTTTTATTAGATTATACTTGCATTTATTTTATTAAAATTTTAGAAAACATCAAAACAAATAAGTAGATTAAGGATTAAGTATAGTTTTTTCTTATTCAAAAGTGTTTCTTTGCTTTGGAAATATTCTCATTCCTGAGACGTGATCTTGGATTTTGTATCTTAGTAACATTTGCATCTAAATAGTAAAAATATCATTTTTAAAAAACCATTTCAAAAGAAAATACCATATTCATTTGTATTTATGCATTTAGAGTGTATCTTTAAATGGAAACAAAAAACATTCTTTGAATTTGCATTTGAACAAGTCATATTTGTTCTTGATTGAATTCAATTAAGGAACAATCATTCTAGATTATTTGCATTCAAACTTGAAAATCATATTTCTATTTTCATTAAAATAGGAGAATATCTTAGGAGAATATTTTCATTAAAAGTATTCTAAATTGTATTGTTATTTTAATTTTTCCCACAAAAAAATGATCAAACACAACCCCGTGCAGGAAGAAATCCAAGGGACAGTTCCATTGCACGAGCCCACATTTCAAATCCAACAAACAGGTTGCAGGTGGGCTCTACAATGGAGTAGCGAGGGTCAAGGAAGGGCCAAACAATGTCACAGAAAACCGAGGCTCAAAGGAGAGGAACGGAGAAAGGCTCAAAGTCTTCGAGCTTTACAAATGATTCAGAATGAGCCCAAATTGACTAAGTATGGAAGAGTTCAGCGGAATCTTCCACGTGCCTCATCGACACTTCTCCAAAAGTTAAACCCAAAATACGGATCAAATAAGCGCGGAGCTTCCATGTGTCCCAGGCTCGAAAAGGGATAGAGTCAGTGTTGAAAAGTCCAAATGAGTGGAAAGAACCACGTGTCAGCTCAAGCACAATTCCAAAAGAGAGAGCCCAAGATGGAGACTCAAACTAGCGCCATCCCTCCATGTGGCCAGGATTCAATAAAATTCAAATGGAAAGCGGGTCCAAATTGGTTAAGTATAAGGGTGTCGGCGGAAGGTGCCAAGTGTCTCAACGGTGCACATTCAAAGGTGCAACCCAAAGCTAAAAGTCAAATGAGCGCGAGGCTTCCACGTGTCTAGGTTTTAAGAGAGGCATCGACTGGATTGGCCAAGTATTGCAGACTCACGGAAGGCACCACATGTCAGCCCGACGCATCTTCAAAGGTAAATCTAAAAGTGGGTCCTTAGACTAGCGCCAAGCCTCCACGTGTCCGGGTCAGATATATGGCCTTGCCAAACAAAAGGACTTAGTCAAAAACATAAAGGAATAGAGCAAAGCTACGGAAGCTTCCATGTGTCAATCCTCGACACAACTTCAAAATCAAAATCCAAAAGTGGTCCCCAAACGTGTGCCATCTCTACACGTAGCTATGTTCCAAGTCAAAGTGGGGCGAAAGGCTTGGGGAGGAATTTTCGCCCAAATGGAAAATGCAGACCAGTGTGCCTGAGGATGGTTTTTTAACAGAATGAATTATGGGGCTGTGGGGTGTTTTGTGCATTTTTGTATTCTTATGGCAAGGGCACAAAGTAAATTTCAGGCCCGTAGACCTGTTCTACTAACTAGTTTTTGCCATTTTTGTACAAACCCAAATCAAACATTCAAATGGACATATCTTTTGATTCAGGGCCCTAAATTCAACGAATTTGGCACCATTAGAAAGATCTCAACCTCATACACGCCATGGAAACCTAAGACTTTAATTTTGATGAAGTTAGGTGGGTGAAAAATGGGAAAACATCTTCATGCCATTAATATGCAATCCGATTTCTCCCAACAACCAGATCAGATCTGATTTGATCTACCATTCTTCCTTCTTCAACACGTTGAATGCAGGACATAGAGTGGAGGACTCGGCGTAGACATGGGCAGATTTGCAGTGGCATTAATGGCTAGTAACTCGAGCTTAAAATCAAGTTTCCCACCTCTTTTCTTCCTCTCTCTTCACTCCATCTATAAAAGAAGGAGCTGGGCTCATTGTAAAGGGTTGGATAGTTTTGTTTTGCACCCTCCCTTCTTCCCTTATTTGCAAGAGAATTTGTGGAGCTTTTGAACCTCCCATTTGAGTTGTAATACAAATTTTTGCCTCTTGGCTACTGTAGTGTACTGTATCAACTCTGGAGCAATAATATATGTCTGTGGATGATTCTCAACCCTTTCATGTGTTCATTATTGTCTTCTAATCTCTCATTATAGTTTGGTTATCTCTGTGCATGGTAGTTGTATTGCATTTCTATGGTCTGTGTTAAATTGTAAAATGGGTGTCTAACATTCCTTTGGTGCATCACCTCGTTAGCTTAGGTTTATTTTCTCATATCTTCTCAACCCTGTCTCCTTGGTAAGATAGAGTAGGTTTTAGAATAGATCCTCTATAATTTATTTGTATGCACCTGAACAGAGGAATAGGAACTGCCTTCATCCTGGAGAGCTCTCTCAATTTCAAAGTCCCACACTTTGAGAGATGCTCCATGTTGTGCAATCAAACTGAGAGTCTCAAATCATCTAGTTGCAGGAACTCAGGGGTGCTTGTGATTCTGCACTAACATGTATTTTACTTTTTTTTGTAGTCATGGATTTTTCCGTTACTAATTTATTTGAGAGGACGGAATTAGAGATAGAAAAATTGCAATCTATTATTGAGGATCCAACTACATTTGGGCACTATAAAACCCATTGTGAAAACATATTGGTTGATCTTCAAAGAATAGAAACAAACTTGAAAACATACAACCCTTTTGATCCTGAGTCACTAAAAAAATTAATGGATTCATTAAAATCAAGTGTGTCAAGCGATGTAGGATATAATGAGATTATATTATGAATTCTTGATAAGGAAGTCATTAAGAGGTCATGTTGGAGTAGTTATGTAGGAAAAAAATAAAATAAGGGCATATTATGTAAACAAATGTTCATGTCCCCTTTGTGCATGCTTGATTTATCCTAGATTTGTGGCCTCTCAAGGCCAATTTTTGAATAATGACCAATTACCATTATATTTCATATTGATGCTACATGTTGAGGTTCACCTAAACCTAAAGGTGAACTATTTAGACATCTTTGGTTATTACGAGTAGGGGTGTGGCCATACTACCCACAGTCTACATATCGACTAGAGGGATCTCCTCCGGATGTTCAAGCATGGCTGCTTGTAGCGAGGCCACGACCATTCTTATCAAGATTTTAGGATGTCACAATGCCTATCGTTATGAGTGACCTTGAGGGTGCTATAGAGGATCTTGGGAGCATTTCTTATGAGACCCAACTTATATCTTATGACCGCGTGGGTGAGTACCTTGAGAGATGCGGTACTAGTAGTTGAGGACCTAGTAGCACCAAAGTGATGTATGTCGTGAGTTATACATTCGTGCACATTTGATTTCCCCTAATGACTTCAAGGAAGTTACAAATTCTACCCGACACGTCGGTTGGGACACATCATGATTGTAGACTTTTTGCATGCATATGAGGTGATTGCATGGCATTGCAGTGTTCCACTATCGGGGGTTTTAAATTTTATAGAGTAGATGGACAAAATATCTTCTATTCATGGTACTATTGCAGCTATTGTAGTCGAGACCTCTTGATCCTGGGATCATCACACTTGATGTTCAACACATTTCTATTTCAAAGTGTGTGAAAATTAAACCTTAATTTAATTAAAATTTATTTTATTTCATCATTACTTTACAATTTATTAATATTAATATTGAACATTTACTTGTGTGTTTAGGATTTTTCTCCAGTGTATGCTGGTGAGTAGCCCACACCATTTCCCCGATGACATATACATAGCTATTGAATGATCCCAACATGGATCTTGATGTTTAGGGCTTGAGTTAGCTTGGCTCACTTGGCTGAGGTCATGGGTCAACATCAAACAATTGTTGGTGGTGGTCCCATAGATTTGGAGACACATTCCACAGAGGTATATACATGTAGAGATATATCTATTTTTATTGTGTTTTAGAATTAATATTTAATCTAAATTGAAATTTGTGAAATTAATGAACTTTATTCAAAAAACTTGTTTATCAACTTCTTACATTTAATTTATTTTGTTTCACAGGGATCTACGGGACAAATATCTACACATAGTGTAGATACTCCCAACATCTACCCACAGATAGATACTGAGGTAATCAATTACATCTCTATTATATGATTTATTCAATTAATCAAGAAATTTTTGTAGAATTTTTCTTATAAATTTTAATATATGGTATGTTATATATAAATGCAGTGGTGCAAAAGAGCTTAGTGAGGGGTTTGGTACTTACCCTACTACACGATGGAGACTTTGATACATGTTGTACTCATTTTCATCATGTACATGTATATCTATGTGTTTACACGAGATTTTAGACATGTATATATATTCATTAGACATGAATTTTATATTTTGATATGTAATGTAGCATAAAATGTGTAGTAGATGTAATATCTTTAATAAAATGTGTAGCATAAAATGTAGTAGATGTAGATGTAGATGCATATATCCATATAGTAGGGCATTTTGATAGGTCCCACACATGGACTAACATTCCTAATTTTCCATTTTTTTCTTCCCCTCACCCATTATTCACTTTTCTTTAGTTTGGTTTATGGAAGCCTTCAAAATTTTGAATTTAACTCTCCTTTGTTTACTAGTAATGAAATCAAGAAGAAAATTCCACGAGGAAAAACATAATAAAGTTGTTTTATATTATCAATACAACAATATGCTAGATGCTCTTTTACATTTTAATCCAACATAAAACAATATATAATTATTTTACTCAAAGATATAAAATGACCATATAAATAAATGATATATGTGGGAATACAAACTCAATGTAGTATTAAAATTAAGTAAACTATCATCACATACAAGGAATATCAAACAATATTAGTACTAACTCATAGATGTGCTTTTCAAAACTGATATTGTGTTATTCAAGATTGGTCATATGAATTTTTCAATGTTCAAAATTACAAATATCATCATCTTGTTCTTAGAGAACTTCCTAAATTCGAAAGGGTCATTTTATTAAGAAATGTAAGATTGAACTAAGGAAACAAAAAAGTCTAGTAAATTTCAAAAGCAATATTACTTTATCTCAATTACTCACTATGAATTTGATGTCAATGTTTTTTAGAAAAAAATATAATATGCCCCTTACAACTCCAAAAATACTAGGTGCAAATCATAGAAGAAGAATCTTAAATATAATAAATTGGCTTCTATTTATCCTCTTGCATATTATGAGCATCAAATAATTACTTACAATTCGAACACCTATGTTAATACCTATATTAAAAAATTGACTGAAAATAATATTTAGACATAAATATTTGTGTAGAATATGTTTTACAAGGAAAAAAAATTACACTTGATTAATGAAATTTCTCTAATGGAAACTATATAATTGTATAGTACACTATGTATACCTTATATGATTCCTTTGTGTCCACAATTCTTGTGGGAAACTTAACCTTTCTCAACTTTCCATACACACCATTTTATGGCCATACTTTTCAAATAACATCACACATCCTACTAACTGAAATTGGATTTATTGTGAGACTTGATATGTAAAAAATATTGGGGAGAGTATTGATCCTTCCATCTTTGAACCTTAACTTCACCTCCTTGACCCACAATCTAGTGAGTAGAATAATCTCGTTGAAATAAATTACCACTATCACACTCCTAATATTTTTCTAATTAATAACTATGAGAAGTAATATAGTAGGACACTCTATAGTCAACCAACCATGCTTCATTACATGTATTTGTACTCAAAATAGCCCCCTTTTTCTCTGAAGGATAAAATATCTAGTGGTACCTCACTTATTATAAAAATAAGGCCACAACTATCTCATCCATTTTTTAGCTTAGATTACTATAAGTGATTACCACCACTATATAATCCCAAGAGTATGAAAAATAACATAGAAGTGTTATACACAAATATTCACCATCCATCTTTATGTCTACAGATAATGACTTGAAAAAGTGTTGAAGGCATCAAAGTGCTTTATAATTTTTCTCCATCATTCATTTTCAATCAATATATATTCATTCATAAAAGGTATCTTGAGATGTTTTAAAATCCAATTAAGAAGGGAAAATTGATTTGTGTGTTGTATACCTCAACTAATTTGATCTTAGAGAGGAGAGAAGTTTTGAGCCTAGATAACATAGGGTATAATCCTACAAGATACTAATATGCAAGGAGCATGTTGGAGAAAGTGGTTAGATGCTAATGAGTTTGATCCCATAAACATGTTATAATCAATGGACCTTTATATTTTCATTTTAGAGGAAGAATATAAACATATGTAGAATCATGTGTAATAGGAGTGGAAGTGTAGTAATAAACTTAACTAATTTTTCATTCAAGAGAAGTGGGAGAGACACAAGTTCCTTCATTCATATAATGTGCAAGAAAATAATAATCATCACATACATACATAATCATAACCCCATAGTATAAGCTTAAATTCATAGAAATAAATTTTAATCCATAACATATATAGGAGGAGGATATAAGTTTTAATTCATAACAAGAAATTTTTGAAATATATATGCCAAAGTGACAAATAAAATAGAGAAAATATTCCATTCAGAAGACATCAATATATAATATTATAGGCCCTTTTATATAATATTAAGTGGCTCAGCTCATTGCTCAATGAACTTTAATTTTTTTCATGATCTTCTACATGTAGTCTCCATTTGTGTGGACCATGTGCATTATTCACCTGATGCAATTGTAACCCAGTAGAAACTATGTGATGGGTGTAATGATACACCTTCTTGTTCGGTTCATAATCAACAAAGTGAATCCCACTTTGGAGGGATTTCACTTGCCATAAATATGTTCCTTACACTATAACCGAGCTAGTATAAAATGTTGTCTCCTCACTTGTTATTTCACATGTTAGATTTGTTCTCTTTTGTGCAATGCAACAAGTAGTACTATACTTTCTCAATATTGCTTCTTCTTTTGCAATGATTGCAAATACATCACCTATAAAAAAATCATTGTACAAACAAGTTTTTGTGTTAGAATTAAATGCAAAGAAATATTCAATGATCTATATAATAAATTATATATATTAATTCAATGATCAAATACAATCCTTTTAAACAAAAATACCTTGTTTAACAAGTCCAGATATGTGGTCATAATCAGGTGAAATCAAGGGCACATCTTCAAAACTATCATCATGATCTAATCCATATGAGTCATCCACAACTAAAGGAAATTGCTTCCACTCACCTACATACCCACATTTTTGACTATTACACTTTGAATATGATTTTTTCATGCATTCATAACAAAATTAGAATAATCTCTTGTACATATTGTCTAGTTATTGCTATCCATAGTCATCACAGAGTGCAAAGACCTAGAATTAGGAATCATTTCACATCCATACTTTTTCCTTCAATCAATACCTGATTAATCATGTAAAATCAATAAATTTTTAAAAAGCATAAAAATTAAGAAAAATATATTTGTACATGTACGTAAACATTTATGTGTAACTTGTAATCAATTTCATATCAAGCTACATATGTTTTAAATGCATGCATGTACTTGGTATCTCCCAAAAAAATTGTGTGGGGTTGAAGCCTATGAGATTGAAACATGAACTATAAAATGTTTATTACACCATTAAAAACAGCGTGGGCATCAATTAATCGATCTCCTCATAATCAAATATTTGTTTCTTTAGAGCACATTTGATGCATGTACCCACACCATCGTGTTCTCCCTTCCCATGACCACTCTAAAAAAACTTCATAAATGAGGTATTTTGTGATGACAATGATAACGACCGAGTGCAAAGAAAGGGTGATAGGATTTGAATTGTGATACAAACCATTTGACCAAACAAAATGTTGATCTATTTGTACTCCTCACTAATGAAGATATTGTAAAAAAACCAAAATAATGCTGCACAAAGTGGGTGTCATGTTCCTTTTCATCACTTATATATAAGTGATACTCCTTGATCACTCGCGTCACATCCGTAATTTAAACCCCATCAAAATCCAAATGTGTATGCCTATAAAATACTTGAACCATTATGGTAACTCTGCTCAAGATGATAATATTGTGTTTGAATCTCTTTTTGATGAGAAAATGAGTAATTCTCAACAAAATCAACCACAAACAATATGGAACCAATAGGGAATGTGTCTCTATTGGTCTTGAATTGTGTAGCTTGCCACTTTTCATAGTGATAATGTTTGATGTACGAACTAATCAAACTTTAGAAACTTTGCATGAATGCAACAATGGGGATTTCCTCTTCTACCAAATCCAACCTGGTTGCATTCTTTCCAAGTCGTTGAATATTTTATGTATTTGAACCTACAAAATCAATACATAATGGAAAACTTGTTATATTCATTTGTAATAAACATAAAAATCAAAATAAAATATGTACATCCAAATTTAAAAATAATTATATATTTTATTTATTTATTAATCACCTCTTGCAAGTCACCATTTGAACTATGTCCAAGTATTCATTTGTTTCTAGAAATAATTTCAATTCCCCACACTTGTCACAAACACCTTTTATGCAAGCCATATGATTGTCGACACGATCATAGTATATTATGCAAAGAATAAAAGCTATGAATTCACTCACACATGTAGGGAGGAATTTTCTAGACCATTTTATGCTTCTCGTAACTTTCTATACACCTGAAAAAACATAGATTTTGAAATACATAAATTAAATCACATCTCATAAAACAAAATTTAATCAAATTTATAATAAGCCTATAAATGAAAGCACACCTCAATATATGTAATATATATTTTTATGTACTTGATAGTGATAATCAAACTCAATGTGATAGTGACAACAACATGTTTCAAGGAATTTATCAGCTCGCACATACCAAGGATTCAAATTCTCAAACATTCATTGTCTAATATTAACATTTGGATGTTCTTATGTAAACTTGATGTACATCTCATGTTGAGTTATTTCAAGCCAATGTTTTATATGTTCATCATATTTATTGTGAGATATCTTGTGTTTTAAAACATCCCTCACATTTGGAGAAGGATGAGTCCTCTCAGTCAAAAATCGAAACTATCTTCACAATTTTATCGTAATATAGATTTTTACACATTAGTGCCCAATTTTCTTCCACAGTAGAATTATCCAATATCTACCTCCTCTTTGCATACCTACTGATCGTATTTCTATATATGTCCAATACCTTAGCGGAGTGGTAACACGACAATTTTTTTATATTCACTTACAATCTGAAGTTATTATTTCTCTATGAGAAATACTCTTATCATCAGACCTAGTTTTTGTACCCAAGGAACTTAATCCTTTAGACACATTTACAATTTTTTTTTCTTCCATACGTTTTTACTTTTCCCATCTAAAATCCACACCCAACAATTCTAATGTTTCCTTCATATCAACATGATTCAAGAATGTAACCAACAAATGTGCTCTAAAAAATTGTAGTAAAATTAATAAATTCACCATATATTCTCTCTACACATTTTTTTGTTTTCTTTCTTGATAGTGGTTCTTGTTGGGAAAATTCTTTTAATTTTTGAAATCCATCTTCACCAATTGTTTGACATTTTTCTTGGGAAGTAATTTCATAAATTTTGTTATAAAATCAGCATATTTTTGCACATTATGAGTTGTGTCCATAAACACAATTTGTAAAACAATTAGTATACATATGATTACACCATTCATAAATGATTTAATATTTTTATATAGAGCATCATGAAAAAAAAAAGTGACACGTCAGACAACATATCACATCAACATAACATCGAGGATACAATTTTGTGGAGGACACTCATTAGGATACTTTAAAATCCTTTCACATACACAGTCTAATGTCCAACTTGGGACATGATAGGATTTCTTCCTCTGGAAAAATTCCATCATAAAATCCTATCTCCTAGTACCGAGCAAGGAACATGTATCCCATACAACCGAGTTGGACAAGAGTCCATAGTATTTGTAGCCACCGCAAAGTGTACATTTTTGTAAAAATGCATATAAAAATACTAATTTGGATGGCATGAGAGAAAAACAAACTATATTTATACCAATTAATAGAAAAATGTTATAAAAACATTAATCATCAACTATTAAATAGTAACATATATCCATTCTAGACAAACTAAATTTATGTAATACCACTAATTTGCACATCTGTACACATTGTATACTTAGTTCAAAAATAAATAATGTCACATATATGTTTTCCATGGAAACATTTACATTCATGCATGAAATCATTTATATGTACTTATTTATGATGTGGAAATGTTATATATGTGATATTTTGAGTGGAATCATACATGTAGGGATAGTGGAAAGAAAAAGGTGTTAGTGCGCATGCTACAAAAGTTGAGGAGGAAGGATAAGAACTCAAGTGTTACATAAATTTACTTTAAAGGAAAAGATAGATAATCACAACAATATAATTAGGTTCAGTCCATAAGAGATCATGAAAACCATGAAAAATATAAGAGATAGATCATGTGTGATAGCATGGAAATAAATTTCATGAAGAAGATAAAATGAGGCATGTGCAAAGTGTGAAGGATCATAGCCCAAAGAAGTAAGACCAAGAAAGTAAAGAATTTTTGGAATCCCCAAGAGTGTATATGAATTAGAGTTTATTTTGGGAGTAGAAAGTGTAGAAAGGAAATGAAAAATGAAGGAAGGTATCATAAAGGAAGGAAACATCCTAAGTAAAAAGAGTAGATCAACCTAGAAATACATATAAGGAAAGTGTATAATGAAACAAAATTGATATTTGAAGAGGATGTATCTTTTGACAACTAATTAATACAATTTTAATGGAACACTGAGACATTGTGAGAAGGTTGAAAGGTTGGTTCTAGCACTCATCGTGCATGTGTGAGAACTATGCTCACACATTTCTTATCCAATGTGTGTGATGTAATAGAATCCATTTTAACATGTTGTCTTGCATCAACTAAAAATATGATAGAATAGAAGAATAATTTCATCCTAGCTATATGTAATTATTTTAGGGATCAAAGTGGTTTTCAATATTTAATACATGCATAAACTTTGTTTTTGGACATGTATATTACATGTTTATTTAAGTTTTTTAACTACACATACTCTTGTGTGCACGACATTTTATGGGTACCTCAAGAATATCCTCAATATTGTTTTGAATGTATTATAAGAGACATTTCTAGAAGCTCATACTATGAGGGAAATATCATCTTAATACACAAGCATATATAATATACCATGAAGTCATAAGAATTACACATGAATAACTCTTAAAATATAGTATAACACACAAGGTTATTCTATGGTATGAAGGGAGAGTTCATTTAAGTATTTATATTGGGATTATAATTGAGGATTGAAAAAGGTTAACCATATTTCTAATATGTTTATTGGGTTGAATTACATTGCATCACATTCAACTATGTTATGCATCCTTTGGGCTCAAGTTGTTTTTCCACTATTGCAATTATGTGTAACCCTTAAGTTAGCATTAAGCAAGTAATGTTGATGATACACCTACTAGTCATCATGCTATAGACATATAAATGATTGCATGCATGAATGTAAATATCGAGATGAGGTTGATTTTACTTAGTTGAAAACTATAGGCATATAAATTTTCTATGGATAAGTATGATTGATGCTATGAAATCTATGTTCACTCTTAACCAACTTATGAGATCATATCATATAATTACTTCTGGAATTTCTTGTGAATTCCTTTTTTGATTGGTGACTAACTCTTCTAAATATGTGTTAATTAGTGGTGAAAGAAAAAAGTGGATTTGTTTACCGACATGGAGATGATCACAAGGATCCAAGTTAGTTTTTTATTTTAACACATTTACATTGGTGTTGAATGTAACTAAGAATGGGACAACTAGGGATCTATCCAAAGTTTCCACATTTAGTATTTACCACTCTTGATGTAGATATTATGTCTCTTTCTTCACTAGGTTTAATATGCACAAGTGAATTTGGGTCCTTGTAACAAGAAATTCTCAAGTTAATAAATTATTATGCATTTATTTCTATAAATAGTATCGGTAATCTATTTTAAACCTTACTAGATCAAATGTAGACTCTAGGAATTTGTGTATGCTTAAGTTGATTTGTATATAATTGATTTAGAATATGTGATGTACTTGAATATTTCCATTCATTGATGAAGTACTTGACATAATATTTTTGAGAACATGAATTCATTAGAATATGGTATCTTGGAATATAATCTAAATACATTGGTATGAATTATATGAAATTATCATTTGAATATGGTTGTTTAATTATATATTCCATTTTAATGCTTAAGGGGTTTCATATTTGAATAACCTTAAATATTTTGCATATTCTTAAATGTATCTTTGAGATGATCTTGGTGATCCAAGTCTCTTTAAATACTTTTATTTATGATTGATTTATAGAATACATAAAGCTTTTAAGGAAAATTTATAGGTAATGAGAATAAAAATAACCTTATCAATATCATTAGGATGCATATGGAGACCCTTAATAAAAATAGATAAAAGATGAAATTATTCTATATCAACACCAATAATATCATCATATTGGATTCTATAGGAGTATTTAGAATAGTTGAGGTTTGTATGAATATAATTTATAGGAAAAGGTACAAGGTCATAATTATTGACACATTATTAATTTGATAATTATATCATAAATGTTAGGAGAAAAAGTGGTATCCATTGGAAGTGTGTGATTCATATAAGTGTATGTAAGTTGAATGTGTTAAAAAAATTAACCAATGATCCTAGCACTACGTATAAAGAACATAGAAGAAAAACATAAAGGAAAACAAGGTTTGAAAAATAGGAAAATCTAGGTTAAAAAGGGTTAGGAAGGTTATGTTGAATTAATAGTGGGTTTAGAAAATGGTTTCAACCTAATTAATTTTTATTATAAGAGATAGGGTATTAAAACTTGAATAAGGATTGAATCTAGAAATGCTGAGAAATCAAACTTTTAAATAAAAATCTACTCTCAAATATGAAAGTATAGTAAATGATGAATAGAAATAGATTTAACTAGGTAACATAATAGATATGGAAATTGATAAGAAGAATGCACACAATTAACTTTATATGAGTTTCTAGGTTCTAATCTAGGTGTGTACATAGGAAAACATGATGGATCTATAAGTTTGCAGTGAAGGATGATGGATCTAAGAGTGCAATATACTAGTTTTGGTAGTTATCTATAAGTTTGCAGTGAAGGATGATTTTTCAATTTTTAATTTGGTTGAATAATGTCTGGTTACAAGAATGGAAGAAATTATCCTTTGAAGTAGAGCTCGATTTTACTACACAGACTGTATTCAAAAACACATAATACAAAGTAAGAAAAATACAAACAGCTTTACATGATACTAATCATTTTATTGTATTTATAATATAGTATTATTCTATCTAGAAGTAATGTAGCCAAATTATGAACAAACTAGATATACTGCAAATAATATGAACTCCAAAAGAAAATAGATCTCCTTCTTTGTTATTGAATAATGAATTACAATGTTTCCTAAATAGGAAAACAACTCCCAACTCGAGTTGCCAAGTAAACTCTAGCTAACTCTGACTAAATCTACTCTAGGTGGCGGAAATTACTATTTTTAGCAGTTTACTAGAACCTGCTATTCTTAGTAAGTTCGCATGCTTATTCCTATGGGCATAGAAATTGCCATGCATCTTCTACATCCATAAATTAGAGGAATTTCCAACTTTCTAACTCATAATGCAACTAATAGACTATAATTAACTAATGCTCAAAAATAGGAAAAACCGAACTATAACTTAAATCCTAATTTTCGGCCTCAAGATGGTGGATTTAGGGCCCAAAAACGTGTTTAAAAATTTCCCCAACTATTGGGACAGGTTTCCGCTGCATTTTTCTCCTTGAAAAATGTGGTTTAAAAAAAACGGACTCAAATGGACACCCGGAGCTCAAGTTATGACCTTGTCAAGTTCCTGCTAATTCAGCGCATCATTCTCCCCTGCTTGAAAAAAAAGCAGCTCCTGCAAGTTGTCTTCTTCAAACTGCTTCCATTTATCTGCATCAAACTTCTTAATCTCCCACTCTATGATCCAAGTATTGTCCTCTTGTTCCAATCCTTTCCAATGTACCAAATATTTGTTGTATTTCCCATGTCGCGTGTCCATTGTTTTCTTATCAGAATCCGATCCACTTATTTTTTCTTCCTCACGGAACTCCGCCTCCGCTACTACTTCATCAATAACATCACCTTCATCACCATCCCCATGAAAATAATAAAAATATGAAACATTAAATACTGGAGAAATATAAAAATTCCTAGCAATTCTACCTCATAAGCATTATCATTTATTTTTTCACGATTTTACAGGGACCAATCTTCTTGTACTTCAACTTGTTAAAGGTTCCTCTTAGAAAAATTTCCTTCCACATATATACCATAACCAACTCAGCAACTGTAAATAACTTTCTCCGTCTGTGCACATCTTTTATTTCCTTATACTTATCATTACTATTCTGCAGCTTCTTCCGCACTTCTTCCTGTAATTGTTGTATATGTTTGGAAAATGCTTCTGCATCATCACCGACTTTTCCATCAATTGGTAGTCATTGTACCAAATCTAACACCCCATTTGGATTACTCCCATACATAATTGAAAATGGAGACTTTCCCGTGGATCAATTTATGGAATCATTATACGAAACTCAGCTTGTGGTAATGCTAAGTCCCATTGTTTCGCTTTTCGCCAATGACGCACCTTAACAGTTTCCCCAACTCGATTTACCATCTCTATTTGCCCATCGAGTCTGTGGATGTTAGGCACTCGTGAACCGTAGTTGAGTTCAAAATTTCTTCCATAAAGTCCACCTGAAGTGACTTAAGAACCTTGTGTCCCTATCTAAAGTAATGGTTTTTGGAACACCATGCAAACGAACAACTTATTTGAAAAACAAATCTGCTACACTTTTTGCATCACTTGTTTTCCGCAGACAATAAAATGAACCATCTTATAAAACCTATCAACAACCATAAAAATTGAGTCATTACCTTGTTGTGTTTTTGGTAATCCCAAAAGAAAGTCCATAATAAGATCTCGTCCATGACCCTTTAGGAACATGCAATGACATATACAACCCTATATTTTATGCATGGCCTTTCGAGACTTGGCAAATTCGACATCTCTCCACATATCTTACCACATCTCTTTTCAGCTTTAGCCAATAGTATTTGTCTACTACCAAGGCTATCATCTTATCTTCACCAAAATGCCCACCAACCCTTCGCTATGCAACTCTTTCACTATATCCTCTCTCATAGACGCTTATTTGGAATACATAGTTGGCATCCCTTGAAGAGGTAGCCATCCCGTGTAAAATATACTCATCCAAGACATGTCATACATTGTTTGACAATGGACTAATTAGTCTTTCAACAATATCCTTGAAATTAGAATAAGAAGAATACAAAACCTTTATTGCTTCAAAACCCACCACCTCATTTTCCATAGTGGTAAACAAAGTCACATGCCTAATCAATGCATCTAGAACTTGATTCTAATTTTTGGATTTATGTTTTAGACAAAAGTATATCCCTAAAAAAATGATACCCACCTTGCATGGCTACTATTCAAATTCTTTTGGGTATTCACATACTTCAAAGCTATGTGGTTTGTAAATAACACAAACTCAATAGACACTAAGTAATGCCTCCAATGCCTTTATGCTTGTATAATTACATAAAATTCCATATCATAAGTAGAGTAGTTATTTCTTACCTCATTCAGTTTCTCACTAAAGAAAGCTACTGGATTTCCTCCTTGAATTAGAACAGCTCCAATACCCACATGTGAGGCATCACAATCAACCTCAAACACTTTATCAAAATATGGTAGTGCCAAAATGGGTGCCTCTGTCACCTTCTTCTTCAAGAATTGAAAACTATCCTCAGCTACCTTTGTCCACAAAAACTCCCTTCCTTTTGTGCAATCTGTTATAGGTGTTACAATACTGCTGAAATTTTTAATAATTTTTCTGTAAAATGTTGCTAGACCATGAAAGCTTCTTACCTCTGATTATACTCCATGGAGTAGGCCATTCAATAATTGCCTTTATCTTTTCTGAGTCCATCTATACCCCATCTGCTGAAATAATAAAGCCCAAGAATACCAAACTCTCTTGCATGAATGTGCACTTCTTCATATTTTCATAGAGTTTCTCTTTCCTTAACACTTCAAATACCAACCTTAGATGCCTCAAATGTTCTTCTTTAGTTTTACTAAAGATCAAGATATCATCAAAATAAATAACAACAAACTTACCATTATATTCCCGTAGCACGATGTTCAACAAACTCATTAAAGTACTAGGTGCATTGGATAACCTGAATGGCATCACCAACCACTCATATAATCCATTTCCTATCTTGAATGTTGTTTTCCATCATAACCTTCTCTGATTTGAATCGATGATAACCACTTCAAGATCAATCTTGGTGAAATACTTAGATCCAGCAAGCACATCCATCATATCATCAAGGCGAGGTATTGGGAACCTATACTTGATTGTAATTTTATTGATTACTCTGCTATCCATGCACATTCTCCATGTTCCATCCTTCTTTGGTGTTAATAAAGTTGGGGTTGCACACGGACTCATGCTCTCCCTTATGACCCCCTTTCACAGGCTCTACCACTTGCCATCAACTCTGCATGCAATGTTAGGCTCATCCTATAAGCCGCTTGATTTGGGAGTGAAGACCCTAGAATCAAATCAATATGGTGTTGAATATCTCTTTTGGGTGGTAATCCATTTGGTAGCTCATCAGGAATAACATCAAAAAAATATTCTATTAATTCTATTGTTTCTATTGGTATTTGTGCACTTACAAGTTCATCCTTATTTGTGACTAGTGCATAACAAAAACCGGTTGCCTTTGCCTCCTTCACAAATTCCTTTGTAGAAAGCATATTTTCAGCCTTCCCCTCTTCCTTAAGAGGTAGCAAAACTATTTTTGTGCCATCCTTCTAGAAAGTATAAGTATTCTTTCCCCATCATGAATAAATTTTCTATCAAATTGCCATGTTCTTCCTAGCAACATATGACATGCATCCATAGGAATAACATCACACCAAATCTCATCCTTATAATCTGTTCACAATAGAAAAGCTTTACAAACATATCTTATCAATAGTAACTTCATTACCCTTATCAAACCATGCAATACGATAAGGGTTAGGATTCTTCTCACAATGCGACCCAATTTATCGACCATCTCATTTGAAACCATGTTCTCACAACTACCACCATCAATAAGAACATTACATACCTTTCCTCCTAAAGTGCATCTTGTTCAAAAATATTTGTACGCAGCCATGCATCCCCCTTGACCTTATTTCTTGGAGCAATCATCGTCCTCTAGATCATAAGAGTTTCTGCAGACATCTTGTGGAATTTCCAGTCTGTTCATCTTCTAGTTGTTCACTTCAAAGAAGATTTACTCTTAGAGCATCTCCGTGCCTTTTGTCATGTGTATAAGTATGTGGGAATTCAAAACCTGATGCCCTTCTTCACCACATCGTAACAAACAAATGGTCTTCGTGGAGCCTCCGATCCTCTATCGCTAGCATATCCTCTCCCTAGAAAATCCTCTACCTCTTTGTTGATTCTGGAAATCTTGTCTCGTATCCTCTTGCTTTTCCAATCCACGAGATGATTCTCCCCTACCTTTGCTAAAACCAGCTTGTCCCCGAAAGGAAGATGAGGCCCCCTATTCATTCCAGGTGATCTCCTAAAACTTTGATGATTTTGTTTTTCCTCAACCTTTAAGGCTAATTGATAGGCATCCTCCATGATTTTAATCCTATGCATACTTATCTCATCTTGAATAGAAAATTTTAATCCATTAACATACCTTGCAGCCATTTGTTCCTCAGTTTCTTCATGCTCTAAATGAATGGACAACTTGTAGAACTCATCTGTGTATTCTTGCACTATTTGTAAGTTCTGTCTCGAGATTCTCGAATCCTCCCGTAAAGGGTTTATGCATAATCCAAAGGGAGAAATTTATCTTTCAGCTTCTTCTCCATCTTACTCCACATCCTAATTATTTCTTTCCCCTTTCTCGACCACTCTTTTTGTAAGTGATCCCACCATAACATAACATGAACTTTCAATTTCGTGCATGAAAATTTTACCTTCTTTTCTTTTGACATAGCCTTTCACTCAAAAAAATTTCCCATGCTATTCAACCACCTATTAGCTCCTTTGGTTTTAGACTACCAACATACTCTGAAACATAAACTCTTATCCCATCATTCTTTCCTTCTAATGCTCAAAGCATCCTTTCTTCAAAAGCTAATGGTGGTGCTTGCGTTTCCTCCTCTTCACAAAATTCTTCTTCATCTATGTCATCTCCACCTTGATTTCCTCTCTGGGTTATCATTGCATGCAACACGTGCAACAACTTGTTTCTACTGAGATCTTGCATATTTCTATTCATCTGGGCAATACCGCCTCCTCTTCCTCTTCCTCTTCCTTCCATTTTAAAAAAAAATACTTCGAACCAGCTCTGATATTAGATAATGTAGCTAAATTATGAACAAACTAGATATACCGCAAATAATATGAACTCTAAAAGAAAATAGATCTCCTTCTTTGTTATTGAATAATGAAATAAAATGTTTTCTAAATAGGAAAACAACTCCCAACTCGAGTTTCCAAGTAAACTCTAGCTAACTCGACTAAATCTACTCTAGGTGGCGGAAATTACTAATTCTAGCAGTTTACTAGAACTCGCTATTCTTAGTAAGTTCGCATGCTTATTCCTACGGGCACGAAATAGCCACACATCTTCTACATCCCTAAATTAGAGGAATTTCCAACTTTCTAACTCATAATGCAACTAATATAGTATAATAAACTAATGCTCAAAAATAGGAAAAATCGAACTATAACTTAAATCCTAATTTTTGGCCTCAAGATGGCGGATTTAGGGCCCAAAAATGTGTCGAAAATATGCCCCAAATTTTAGGGTGGATTGCTCTTTGCATTCGTCTCATCGAAACACATGGTTTAAAAAAAATGGACTCAAACGGACACCGGAGCTCAAGTTATGACCTTGTCAAGTTCCTGCTAATCTCAGCACATCATTCTCCCTGCTTGAAAAAAGCAGCTCTGCCGCAAGTTGTCTTCTTCAAACTGCTTCCATTTATCTCGAATCCAGCTTCTTAATCTCCCACTGTGACCCAAGTATTTTCCTCTTGTTCCAATCCTTTCCAATGTACCAAATATTTTTTGTATTTCCCATGTCGCGTGTCCATTGTTTTCTTATCTAGAATCTAATCCACTTCTTCTTTCTTCTTCACCGTAACTCCTAATGCCTCCAATCTACTACTTCATCAATAACATCCCCTTCTGTACCATCCTCATGAAAAGAATACAAATATGAAACATTAAATACTGAAGAAATATTAAAATTCCCTGGCAATTCTACCTCATAAGCATTATCATTTATTTTTTTCATGATTTTGCAGGGACCAATCTTCTTGTACTTAAGCTTGTTATAGGTTCCTTTTTAAAACCTTTCCTTCCGTAGATATACCATAACCAACTCACCAAGCTGTAAATAACTTTCTCCATCTGTGCACATCTTTTATTTCCTTATACTTATCATTACTATTTTGTAGCTTCTTCCACACTTCTTCCTACAATTGTTGTATATGTTCGGAAAATGCTTCTGCATCATCACTGACTCTGCCATCAACTGGTAGTTGTACCAAATCTAACACCCCATTTGGATTACTCCCATACATAATTGAAAATGGAGACTTTCTCATGGATATGTTTATGGAATTGTTATATGCAAACTCAGCTTGTGGTAATGCTAAGTCCCATTGTTTTTTCTTTTTCCCTAACGATGCACCTTAACATGTTTCCCAAACTCCAATTTACCACCTCTGTTTGCCCATCTGTCTATGGATGACAGGCACTTTTGAATCCGTATTTGAGTTCAAAATTTCTTCCATAAATTCCACTGAAGTGACTTAAGAACCTTGTGTCGCTATCTCGAACTAATGGTTTTTGGAACACCATGCAAATGAACAACTTCTCTAAAAACAAATCTGCTACGCCTATTGCATCACTTGTTTTCTTGTAGGCAATAAAATGAACCATCTTATATAACCTATCAACAACCACAAAAATTGAGTCATTACCTCGTTGTGTTTTTGGTAATCCTAAAACAAAGTCCATAGTAAGATCTGTCCATGACCCTTTAGGAACAGGCACCGACATATACAACCCTGTATTATGTGCATGGCCTTTCGAGACTTGGAAAATTCGACATCTCTCCACATATCTTACCACATCTCTTTTCAGCTATGGCCAATAGTATTTGTCTACTACCAAGGCTATCGTCTTATCTTTACCAAAATTCCTAGCCAACCCTCTGCATGAAAATCTTTCACTATATCCTCTCTCATAAACCTAACTTGAATACATAGTTGGCATCCGTTGAATAGGTAGCCATCTGTAAAATATACTCATCCAAGACATCTCCCCATTTTCTAACAATGGACTAATTAGTCTTTCAACAATATCCTCTAAATCGAAATCAAGAATACAAACCCTTTATTGCTTCAAAACGCACCACCTCATTTTCCATAGTGGTAAACAAAGTCACACGCCTACTCAATGCATTTGCAACTTGATTCTTGTTTTCCGAATTTATGTTTTAGAGAAAACGTATATCCCTGCAAAAAATGATACCCACTTTGCATGCCTTCTATTCAACTTCTTTTGGGTATTCACATACTTCAGGCTATGTGGTCTGTAAATAACACAAACTCCATAGGTACTACGTAATACCTCCAATGCCTTAATGCTTGTACAATTGCATAAAATTCCACATCATAAGTAGAATAGTTCTTTCTTACCTCATTCAGTTTTCACTAAAGAAAGCTAATGGCTTTCCTCCTTGACTTAGAACATATCCAATACCCACATGTGAGGTGTCACAATCAACCTCAAACACTTTATCAAAATCTGGTAGTGCCAAAATGGGTGCCTCTGTCACCTTCTTCTTCAAGAATTGAAAACTATCCTCAGCTACCTTTGTCCACAAAAACTCCCTTCCTTTTGTGCAATCTGTTATAGGTGCTACAATACTGCTGAAATTTTTAATAAATTTTCTATAAAATGTTGCTAGACCATGAAAGCTTCTTACCTCTGTTATACTCCATGGAGTAGGCCATTCAATAATTTCCTTTATCTTTTAGAGTCCATCTGTACCCCATCTGCTGAAATAATAAAGCCCAAGAATACCAAACTCTCTTGCATAAATGTGCACTTCTTCATATTTGCATAGATTTTCTCTTTCCTTAACACTTCAAATACCAACCTTAGATGCCTCAAATGTTCTTCTTTAGTTTTACTAAAGATCAAGATATCATCAAAATAAACTACAACAAAATTACCATTATACTATCGTAGCACGGTGTTCATCAATCTCATAAAAGTACTAGGTGCATTGATAACCCGAATGGCATCACCAACCACTCATATAATCCATTTCTTGTCTTGAATGATGTTTTCCATTCATCTCCTTCTCTAATCCGAATTTGATGATAACCACTTCGAAGATAAATCTTGGTGAAATACTTAGATCTAGTAAGCACATCCATCATATCATCAAGGCGAGGTATTGGGAACTGATACTTGATTGTAATTTTATTAATCACTCTGCTTTCCATGCACATTATCCATGTTCCATCCTTCTTTGGTGTTAATAGAGTCGGGTTGCACATGGACTCATGCTCTCCTTTACGACCCCCTTTCACGAGCTCTGCCACTTGCCTATTCAACTCTTGCATACAATGTCGGGCTCATCCTATAAGCCGCTTGATTTGGGAGTGAAGACCCTGGAATCTAATCAATATGGTGTTGAATATCTCTTTTGGATGGTAATCCACCTGGTAGCTCATCAAGAATAACATCTGAAAATTCTTCTATTAATTCTACTGTTTCTATTGGTATTTGTGCACTTACAAGTTCATCCTTATTTGCGACTAGTGCATAACAAAAATTGGTTGCCTTTGCCTCCTTCACAAATTCCTTTGCAAAAAGCATATTTTCAGCCTTCCCCTCTTCCTTAAGAGGTAGCAAAACTATTTTTGTGCCATCCTTCCAGAAAGTATAAGTATTCTTTCCCCATCATGAATAACTTTTCTATCAAATTGCCATGGACTTCTAGCAACATATGACATGCATCCATAGGAATAACATCACACCAAATATCATCCTTATAACTGTTCCCAATAGAAAATCTTATCAAACAACTCTTATCAACAAAAACTTTATTACCCTTCTTAAACCATGCAATACGATAAGGGTTAGGATTCTTCTCACAATGCGGACCCAATTTATCGACCATCTCATTTGAAACCATGTTCTCACAACTACCACAATCAATAATAACATTACATACCTTTTCTCCCCAAGTGCATCTTGTTCTGAAAATATTTTTACACACTTATGCATCCCCTTAACCTTCTTATTTGAGGAACAATCATTGTCCTCTTGAATATATCGAGTTTCTCAAACATCCGGTGGAATTTCCAGTCTGTTCATCTTCTACTTGTTTAGCTTCAACAAGATTTACTCTTGGAGCATCTCCTTGCCTTTTGTCATGTGTATAAGTAGGTGGGAATTCAAAATCTGATGCCCTTCTTCACCACATCCGTGTAAACAAATGGTCTTCGTGGAGCCTCCCATCCTCTATCGCCAAAGATATCCTCTGCCCCTAAAAATGCTCCACCTCTTTGTTGATACAGGAAATCTTGTCTCGTATCCTCTTGCTTTTCCAATCCACGAGATGATTCTCCCTACCTTGGCATCAAACAAGCTCATCCTTGAAAGGAAGATGAGGACCCCTATTCATTCCAGGTGATCTCCTAAAACTTTGATGATTTTTTTCTCTCAACCTTTAAGGCTAATTGATAGGAATCCTCCATGCTTTTAATCCATGCATACTTATCTCATCTTGAATAGAAAATTTTAATCCATTAACGTACCTTGTAGCCATTTGTTCCTCGGTTTCTTCATGCACTACATGAATGGATAACTTGTAGAACTCATCGCGTGTATTCTTGCAAATGCTTTGTTAAGTTTTTTTGTCTAAGATTCAAACCTCCGTAAAGGGATTGTGCATAATCCACGGGAGAAATTTATCTTTCACCTTCTTCTCCATCTTACTCGACATCCTAATTCTTTCATTCCCTTTCTTGACCACTCTTTCATGTAGGTGATCTTGTCAACACCAATCCGACACTATGATAATTCTTCACCGGAACTCCTCATGCTATGATAATTTACTAATGCACATCTTTTTAGTTTGGTGGAAGTAATATGGAAACAAAACAACAACATAACACAAGATTACCATAGACTATGATAAGAAGGAATGATGATAAATCTGAAATATAAGTGTAAATTATAATATCAACATGAAATTTTTACAATCTCACCCATGAGGTACTTCAAGTGTTACTAACTTCACTTGCCTTCCAACAATAACTATGGGAGAAACTTCACAATTACACCTCTTAATGGCTTCTTTAACACACCTTTAGAATGATGGCTTCTTTTACACACTTACTCATATAAATTTCTAACTACTTCCTTCTATGCTAAATGAGGGGGTGGCCTCTTTATTTATAGGAATTCAGGCTTATCCACCCTATCTCTAAGATAGGATAGGAAATCTCTTCCGACCAATCATATTCCATGCCTAAACTCTTGCCTTTACATGTAGGCTTATCTTCTAAGATAAGATAAACCTTATCATCTCACATGGGTTCCATCTTTTTAGACTTTTCCGCAAATAATATACACAAAATATTTATGACATCACTCTTTGTCCTTATTACAAATATAATATTTCTAATTCCTAATCATGTAGACCCTACTTCTCTACTTACCCCAACTTTGACATTTTAACATTATCGGACCACTTACGACAAATATTTACTTTTTACCAAAACATTCCTTTTGTAACTTTTGACTATACCGTACTCTCTACTTTATTAATGGCATCAATGACGGTGTCATTATCTTCTATCGAATGCCACTACTAATTATACTTAACAACATCCTATTCCTAATACATACATTAATAAAATAGAAATTACGGAGGAAAATTTTAATGTCGACATTTTCCCCCTTCCTAGCTTCTACTCCGTCCTCGAGTAGACTATTTTGGTGCTTGGAAAATATTCAACTTGTCATGGTTGACCCATTTGTAATGGGGTGCCATCCAATTCTCTAGTCGATATGTACCATTTTCATACACAAACTGCTATTTTGTAGGGCCCCATCCATTTTGGAAGAAATTTTCTCTGTCTTCTTTTTTTTGTATCTGGAATCATATACTAGAACCAAGTCATTCACATGAAATGGAGACCAATGGATATTTTGATCAAAGTATTCCTTCTACTTCATTTTCTTCTTATAGCTTGTATCCTTCGCTATTTCCCTCATTTCCTCTAGCAAATGAAGATGTACCAACCTTTCTTTTACTAAATCACTTTCATCCATCCTTTCATTTTTCATAACTCTCACAGTGGGAATATCAAACTCAATAGGAAGAACTGGATCAATGCCATAAGCCAACTGAAATGGGGAGTATCCTATTGCTGACTTTGATGTTTCCCTATATGCCCACAATGTTGCATGAATCCTTTTATCCCACTTATGTACCTGCAAGGCTGCATCTTTTGCTAGAATTTGACACAACACAAAATTTGTTCGTTCCACCTGTCCATTTGTGCTTGGCTTGTATGTTTTTGCCTTCCTGTGCTTAATAGAAAACTTGTTGACTAGGGCTTCTACCACCTCATTAATGAAGTGGCTTCCTTGATATGTTATAATTTCTAATGGGCAACCAAATCTGGTGACAATGCATTCATATATGAACCTTGCCACTTCATCCATGGAAGTTTTTTTCAATGGCCTAGCTTCAACCCACTTGGTTAAATAATCTGTGGTAATTACACTATAATTTATTTTGGCGTGGGGTAGTTGGAAGTGGACCTACAATGTCTATTCCCACTTTTCAAAGGGACCAAGTGGAAGAATAGGGCATAATGGAGCTGATGAAGTCTTACGGTTACCATGTGTTTGACAAATATCACATGTCTTACAATAATTATAACAATCTCTAAAAAGAGTGGGCCAATGATAACTTGCATCCAAGATCCTTCTTGCTTGTAAGTTGTCTAGAGAAGTGTCCTCCACATGTACCATTGTGGAATTCTTCTATCAGCTCCTTCCCTTGATCACGTCCAACTGCTCTCTTGTACTGTCCATCAGGTCCTATTTGAAATAATACTCCATACAGAATATAATATGGATGGTCAAGCTTGAGTAATCTTCCTCTTAGTCTTTACATTGACACCATCAAAAACTTGAATTCATTCAAATAATTCCAAATATCTATGTATTCACTAGGGATTGTGTCAAGGGATAACAATGTTGCATCTAGGAAATCATCATCATCACAAGATGAACCTAAACCCTCATAGGCTCGAGAGAGTGCATCTGCATTGACATGCTTCTTTCCTAGCCTATCTATAATATCAAATTCAAATTCTTGTAGCAAAATTATCCATCTTACTATCCTCCCTGATGGGTTAGGCTTATTTATAATATATTTTAGAGCTTGATGATCTATTACAACTATAAATTTCTGCCCTAGCAAGTAATTTCTAAACTTCTTTATACAAAAATGATAGCTAGAGCCTCTTTTTCAGTTACAGTATAATTTACCTCAGCACTACTCATTTTTCTACTCCCAAAGTAAACTGGATGATCATTCTCATTTTCATCCTTTTGGCTCAGAGTACTTCCTAGTGCTACATCTAAGGCATCAGTATACACAATGAATGGCTTACTCCAATATGGATTCTTTAAAATAGGTGAAGACACCAGGGCTTCCTTCAGTTGTTCAAAATCTTCATGCACCTTATTTCCTGGTTCATAAGTAACATCCTTCTTCAAGAACTGGGTTAGTGGTTATGCAATCTTTGAGAAATTCTTGATGAACCTTCTATAGTAACCCACATGGCCTAAAAATGATCTCAACTTACTTCTATTCATAGGAAATGGTAACTCTTTGATTTTTGAAACTTTATCGGATCAATACACAATACCATCTCTGGATATAACATGCCCTAACAAAGTGCCTTTAAAACATCCAAGACACACTTTGTAGGGTTTAGTGAGGCTTGTGCTTCATCTAACCTTTGAAATGTTGTCTCCATCTAGTGCAGTGGTCCATCTTGCTCCCATAGATGTAAAAATCATCCAGAAATACTCTGATGAAGTTCCCAATGTAGGGTTCAAACACCCTATTCATCAAGCACTGGAACGTTGCGGAGCATTACACAACCCAAAAGGCATAACTCTATAAGAAAACGTTCCCCAAGGAGTGGTGAACGTGGTCTTCAGCTGATCTTTCTCTACTATACGAACTTGGTTGTATCCGCTTATATCCATCAACAAAACTATAACACTCTGGCCAGCTACTTCATCCAAGATCTGATCTGAGAATGGAAGAGGGTAATGATCTTTCTTTGTTGCCTTGTTGAGCTTCCTATAATCAACACAAATGTGTAGCTTCCCATTCTTTTTATTGAGATCACAATGGGAGAAACCCATTCTGAATTCTCCATAGCAAATATGAATCCTGCATCAAGCAACTTATCTATTTCTTCTTTTACAGTCTTGGAAAAATTAGGATTCATTCTATATGGCATTTGATTTATGGGCTTAGCACCATCTACCAACTCAATAGAATGTTCTACCCAACTTACTTGATGGAGTTCCTTGTAATCAAAAGTGAATAGGTGTATGTACCTTCAAAAGAGTTGGAGGTAGGATTCCTTCTCACTCTCCATCATAGCATCACCAATCTTTATTTGTTGGAGACGATCATCAATTTCTTCTTCAGATAATTTTATGGGTTCATGAGTCGGTGTGACTGGAAGGATATCCATGACCGAAACATCAACCTCACTTTCTTCATCTTCTATGTCCACTTCATTGGTACTAGAGTAATCAGAGGATGTCCAATCATCAGTTTCATCACTTGAATCCATAGGTTCTGCCTTATGATGCTAAGGGATCATGTTTATCTTCACCCTCTCTTTACCATGTCCAAGTGTCATGAAGCCTTCATTCCAGTAGTTTCTTGCATGAACTCTCCTTAGCCATGGTCTTCCCAACAACATTGGGTACGCAACAGTACCATTTTTCATCACCTGAAAGTCTACCACACATACAACACCCATAACAAATATTGCCACATTTGAAACTACACCTTCTGGTTTAGTTTTTCCCTTATTTAATGACCTTAACATAAGTGTTGAGGGGTGATCAATTTTTAAACCCAACATATTCATTACAGACTCGGTCATTACATTAACTGCAACACCTCCATCAACTAAGACATCATGAATTGAAATACCATTACATAATACCTCAGCTTGTGGAGCATAGGGATCACCTCTTCCTCCAAAAAGGGACCTCAACCTCCTTCCTTCGTTGAGCATTGAGTCCACTTCGTAGCTCCCGCCTCTTCTCAGAAGACATAACCAAGAGTTGACCATATGTAATATTTGTAGGCCTTTTGGATAGATCTTCTAAGATGGAGTATGGTCCTTGTCCTGTGAAATTAGAAAATCCTGCACACCCAACTTTCTTCTCCTATGTTTCTTACTAGTTTCTCCTTTCATCTTCTTAGGATCATTTCCATCTTGGTTATCTTTTTATTTCTTTATTTTTGTTACAAACACATCTACTTCATTATTTATGCTCTTATCTACTATATCAAAAGAATTCATAGGTGCTTTTCCTTTATCATTATCTCTTGTACCGGATGTAGAAGCTCTATCTGGAAAATTATACTTATAATGACCCTTTTTATAACAACCATAACATACGACTTTAGAAATATTTCTTTTGGACCTCTTATCTCCTCCTCTTTGAGAAACTAAATTATTTCCTTGAAGAAGATTAATAGTTAACTGGCCCATCTTCTAGATCTTCATACTCAGTAGATGTACTAGGAGAAAGATTTGTGCTCACCGAGAGTGGTTGTGGATTCTGGACCAAAGGTGTTGGTGTAGGCTCTACTTTAGCAACAATTTCTTTGGGCTCCTCTTCCATGCTTTCTTCTTGCCTTCTTACAATCTCCTTTTCTTGTTCAATGGTAGCTGGGTGGTCATACTTCACTCATTGTCTGATCTTTGGCTTCATCCCAAGAATGAAGTGCTTACAGAGGAGATTATCCACACCATTCATCAACCCATCCGCTAATCCTTCCTTCCGAATTTAGGCATCGAGCCTCCTCCTTAGCTCTAGAACACGAGCATGATAATCCCTTATCTTTTCCTTCTCTCCTTGGGATAGCTTTGTGATATCGATCATGAGATCTGCATATTTATGTTGTTCACTAAATTCTTCAAGAAAACTTTCAGTTAATAAATCCCATGAGTTTTTCACATTATCACCTAATGTTTCAAACCACCTAAGTGCTGAACCATCCAAAAAGGTAGGAAAAAAATTCAGTCCATTGTTCCCTTCTTATGAGGCCATTACAAATGTAAGATCGTTTAAACTCTTGAATGAAAGAGGAAGCATCTTCATTAGATTGGGCTGAAAAAACAGGAATCTTCCCCATTTTTAAAAGTAACCACAGTGAAATACCAACTCACAAGTACAATTAGTAAGACTTATGTGCACAAATAATTGGACTCACTACAATAGAAAGTGACTTTACACCTTTCTACAGTAAAATAGGAATGACCACGGTAAACTATGGTAAAACTTGACTTACTACGGTAAAAATTGACTTTTTGTGGTAAACACTATTCACGGTAAAAAGTGAAGTTACTGTGGTAAATACTATTCACGGTAAAAGTGAAGTTCTTGCGCAAATACTATTCACGGAAAAAAGTGACTTTACTAAACTAAAGTGACTACTATATACGTAAATGTTCCCCAAGGAGTGGTGAACGTGGTCTTATCTCTCGATATTTCTCTGTTAACCAAACTAAAGGCTATGACACTTAGATAATTCCTCATGTATAGGATGTTGGTAAGTATAATTAGTAGTGGTGTCTAATAGAAGATAATGGTTCCATCAATTTGGTGCCGATTAAAATGGGTCAACACAACAAGTTGAAGATTTTCACAAGCACCAAAATATGCTCAGAGGATGGAGTGATAGGAAGGGGAAATATCGACATTAAAATTTTCCTCTGTAATTTCTATTTTATCAATGTATGTATTAGGAATAGGATGTTGTTAAGTATAATTAGTAGTGGCGTCACAATAGAATATAACGGCAATGGCATCTTGGTGCACACCTTGAAAAGTAGAGTACGGTATCGCTTAAAGTACAAAACAATGTTGTGGTAAAAAGTAAATATTTGTCGTAAGTGGTCCTCTTTATGTTAAAATGTTAAAGTTGGGGTAAGTAAATAAGTAGGGTCTACATGATTAGGAATTAGAAATATTATATTTGTAATAAGGACAAAGAGTAATGTAAACTCTTGCTTTACATGGAGGCTTGTCTTCTAGATAAGATAAACCTTATCATCTCACATGGGTTCCACAAAAATATTTTGTGTATATTATTTGGGAAAAAGTCTAAAAAGGTGGAACCCATGTGAGATGATAAGGTTTATCTTATCTTAGAAGATAAGTCTACGTAAATAAGAGTTTAGGCATGGAATATGATTGGCCAAAAGAGATTTCTATCCTATCTTAGAGATAGGGTGGATAATCCTGAATTCCTATAAATAAAGAGGCCACCCCCTCATCATTTAGCATATAGGGAAGTAGTGAGAAATATTGTATGAGTAAGTGTGTAAAGGAAGCCATCATTTCCTGAAGGTGTGTTAAAGAAATAGCCATTAAGAGGTGTAATTGTGAAGTTTCTCGATAAAGTTCTAATGTAGAGTACAATGAAAGTGACTTTACTATGGTAACTACTATGCACAAGAAAACAAGGTTACCCTCCAAATTTTTTCCTAAGTGGGAATATCTTTCCGTAAAATCCACCAACGAGGAATGATCCCGGCAATGGAACCAAAATGTCATTTCACACCAATCCGCACTATGATAATTCTTCACAGGAACTCCTCGTGCTATGATTATTTACTAATGCACACCTTTAGTTGGGTGGATGTAATTTAGAAACACAATTCAACATAACATAAGAATACCATGACTATGATAAGAAGGAATGATGATAAATCTGAAATATAAGTGTAAATTATAATATCAACATGAAATTGTTACAATCTCACCCATGAGGTACTTCAACTATTACAATCGACTTCACTTACCTTCTAACAATAACTATGGGAGAAACTTCACAATTACACCTCTCAATGGCTTCTTTAACACACCTTCAAAATGATGGCTTCCTTTACACACTTACTCATGAATATTTCTTACTACTTCCCTCTATGCTAAAAAGAGGGGGTGGCCTCTTTATTTATAGGAATTCAGCTTATCCACCCTATCTCTAAGATAGGATAGGAAATATATTCTAACCAATTATATTCCATGCCTAAACTCTTGCCTTTACATCTAGGCTTATCTTCTAAGATAAGATAAACCTTAACATCTCACATGGGTTCCACCTTTTAGACTTTTCCCAAATAATATACACAAAATATTTAAGACATCACTCTTTGTCCTTATTACAAATATAATATTTCTAATTCCTAATCATGAAGACCCTACTTCTCTACTTACCCCAACTTTGACATTTTAACTTTCACTTAGGACCACTTACGAAAATATTTTCTTTTTACCACAACATTCCTTTTGTGACTTTGAATTACATCAAACTCTACTTTATTGATGAAACCGTACATCGACAAAATGTCGTTATCTTCTATTGACGCCACTACTAATTATACTTAGCACATCCTATTCCTAATACATAAATTAATAAAATAGGATTTACGGAGGAAAATTTTAATGTCGAAATCCCACCATAACATAGCGTGAACTTTCAATTTTTTACAACTGCATGCAAATTTTACCTTCTTTTCTTCCCATAGCCTTCCACTCAAAAATTTTCCCATGCTAGTCAAACCAATCTATCATCCTCTGGTTTTAGACTACCACCATACTTTTAAACATCAACTCTTATCCCATAATTATTTCCTTCTAATGCTCGAGGCATCCTTTCTTCAAAAACTAATGGTGGTGCTTGCATTTCCTCCTCTTCACAAACTTCTTCTTCAAAAGGAATGTCATCTACACCTTGATTTCCTCTCGGGTTATCATTGTAGTAAGCACAAAACTTGTCTCTGTAGATCTTGCATATTTCTATTCATTTTAGTTAACAATACCACCTCCTCTTCCTCTTCCTTTGCCTACCATTTTTAAAAAATACTTGAACCAAATTGTGATACATATAATGTAGCCAAATTATGAACAAACTAGATATAATGCAAATAATACTGAACTCCAAAAGAAAATAAATCTCCTTATTTGTTATCGAATAATGAATTACAATGTTTCCTAAATAGGAAAACAAATCCCAACTCGAGTTTCCAAGTAAACACTAGATAACTCGACTAATCTACTCTAGGTGGTGGAAATTACTATTTTTAGTAGTTTTCTAGAACCTACTATTCTAGTAAGTTCGCATGCTTATTCCTATGGGCACAAAAATTTCCACGCATCTTCTACATCCATAAATTATAGGAATTACCAAATTTCTAACTCATAATGCACACTAATAAACTATAATTAACTAATGCTCAAAAATAGGAAAATACTAACTATAACTTAAATCCTAATTTTTGGCTTCAAGATGGTGGATTTAGGGCCCAAAAAGTGTCAAAACCTTGCACCAATTGGTAGGGTTGGTTGTTGCTGCATTCCTCTCATTGAAACACGTGGTTACAAAAACAAACGGACTCAAATGGACACTGGAGCTCAAGTTATGACCTTGTCAAGTTCCTGCTAATTTTAGTGCATCATTCTCCCCTGCTTGAAAAAATGCAGCTCTTGCGCAAGTTGTCTTCTTCAAACTAATTCAATTTATCTACATCCAACTTGTTAATCTCCCACTTTGGGACCAAAGTATTGTCCTCTTGTTCCAATCCTTTCCAATGTACCAAATAATTGTTGTATTTCCCATGTCGCGTGTCCATTGTTTTCTTATCTAGAATCTGATCCACTTCTTCTTTCTTATTCACTGTAACCTCTACTTCCTCCAGGTCTACTACTTCATCAATAACCCCTTCGCACCATCCCCAAGAAAAGAATATAAATCAAACATTAAATACTGAGAAATATCAAAATTCCTTGAAATTCTACCTCATAAGCATTTTTTTTTTTTTTCACGATTTTGAAGGGACCAATCTTCTTGTACTTCACTTGTTATAGGTTCCTCTTGGAAACCTTTCCTTCCAAAAATACCATAACCAACTCACCAAATGTAAATACCTTTCTCATTCTATGCACATCTACTATTTCCTTATACTTATCATTACTATTCTGCAGCATCTTCCCCACTTCTTCCTATAATTGTTATATATGTTCGGTAAATGAATTTGCATAATCATTGACTTTGCCATCAACTCGAGTTGTACAAATCGTAACACCCCATTTGGATTACTCCCATACACAATTGAAAATGGAGAATTTCCCATAGATCTATTTATGGATGCTTTTATATGAAACTTATCTTGTGGTAATGTTAAGTCCCATTGTTTCGGATTTTCCCCAACGATGCACCTTAACAAGTTTCCCAAACTCCTAGATTTACCACATCTGTTTTCCCATCGATTCTACGGATGATAGGCACTTTGCTGAATTGTAGTTGAGTTACAAATTTATTCCATAAAGTCTGCCAGAAGTGACTTAAGAACCTTGTGTCCCTATTTGAAGTAATGGTTTTTGGAATACCATGCAAACAAACAACTTCTCTGAAAAAAAAATCTGCTACGCCTGTCGCATCACTTGTTTTCTTGCAGGCAATAAAATGAACCATCTTATAAAACCTATCAATAATGACAAAAATTGAGTCATTACCTTGTTGTGTTTTTGGTAATCCCAAAACAAAATCCATACTCAAATCTGTCCACGACCCTTTAGGAACAGGAAACGGCATATACAACCCTGTATTTTGTGCATGGCCTTTCAAGACTTGGAAAATTCAACATCTCTCCAAATATCTTACCACATCTCTTTCCAACTTTGGCCAATAGTATTTTTCTACCCAAGGCTATCGTCTTATCTTTACCAAAATGCCCAGCCAACCCTCCGCTATGCAACTCTTTCACTATATTCTCTCTCATAGACCCAACTAGAATACATAGTTGGCGTCCCTTGAATAGGTAGCCATCCTGTAAAATATACTCATCTAGGACATCTCCTGCATTGTCTGACAATGGACTAATTAGTCTTTCAACAATATCCTTGAAATCAAAATCAGAAGAATACAAACCCTTTATTGCTTCAAAACCCACCACCTCATTTTCCATAGTGGTAAACAAAGTCACATGCCTACTCAATGCATCTTCAACTTGATTCTATTTTCTGATTTATGTTTTAGAGAAAAGTATATCCTGTAAAAATGATACCCACTTTACATGCCTACTATTCAACTTCTTTTGGGTGTTCACATACTTAAGGGCTATGTGGTCTATAAATGACACAAAATCCATAGGCACTAAGTAATGCCTCCAATGCCTTAATGTGTGTACAATTGCATAAAATTCCACATCCTAAGTAGAGTAGTTCTTTCTTACCTCATTCGGGTTTCTTTTCACTAAAGAAATCTACGACTTTCTTCCTTGACTTAGAACAAGTCCAATACCCATATGTGAGGCATCACAATAAACCTCAAACACTTTATCAAAATATGGTAGTGCCAAAATGGGTGCTTCATCACCTTCTTCTTCAAGAATTGAAAAATATCCTCAAATTTGCCTTTGTCCACAAAAACTCCCTTCCTTTTATGAAATCTATTATAGGTGCTAAAATCTTGCTAAAATTTTTAATAATTTTTCTCAGTAAAAGTTTCTAGACCATGAAAGCTTCTTACCTCTCAAGTATACTCCGTGGAGTAGGCCATTCAATAATTGCCTTTATCTTTTCGAGTCCATCTATACCCCATCTACCGAAATAATAAAGCGCAAGAATACCAAACTCTCTTGCATGAATGTGCACTTCTTCATATTTGCATAGAGTTTCTCTTTCCTTATCACTTAAAATACCAACCTTAGATGCCTCAAATGTTCTTCTTTAGTTTTAATAAAGATCAAGATATCATCAAAATAAACCACAACAAACTTACCATTATAATCCCATAAAGACGGTGTTCATCAATCTCATAAAAGTACTAGGTGCATTGATAACTTGAATGACATCACCAACCACTCATATAATCCATTTCCTGTCTTGAATGCTATTTTCCACTCATCTCCTTCTCTCGATCCAATTTGATGATAACCACTTCAAGATCAATCTTGGTGAAATACTTAGATCCAAGAAAGCACATCCATCATATCATCAAGGCGAGGTATTGGGAATCGATACTTGATTGTAATTTTATTGATCGCTCTTCTATCCATGCACATTCTCCATGTTCCATCCTTGTTTGGTGTTAATAAAGTTACGGGTGTTGCACACGGACTCATGCTCTCCTTACGACCCCCTTTCGCATGAGCTCGCCACTTGCCTATTCAAATCTGCATGTAATGTTGGGCTCATCCTATAAGCCACTTGATTTGGGAATGAAGACCCTAGAATCAAATCAATATGGTGTTGAATATATATTTTGGGTGGTTATCCATCCGATAGCTCATCGGGAAAAACATCTAAAATTCTTCTATTAATTCAACTTTTTCTATTGGTATTTGAGCACTTACAAGTTCATCCTTATTTGCAACTAGTGCATAACGAAAACTGGTTTCCTTTGCCTCCTTCACAAATTCCTTTCGTAAAAGCATATTTTCAGCCTTCGCCTCTTCTTTAAGAGGTAGCAAAACTATTTTTGTGCCATCCTTCCGAAAAGTATAAGTATTCCTTCCCCATCATGAATAACTTTTCTATCAAATTGCCATGGTCTTCTAGAAGCATATGACATGCATCCATAGGAATAACATCACACCAAATCTCATCCTTATAACTTTTTTCCCAATAGAAAAGCTTATCAAACATCTATTATCAACAATAACTTCATTACCCATCTTAAACCATGCAATATGATAAGGGTTAGGATTCTTCTCACAATGCAGACCTATTTATCGACCATCTCATTTGAAACCATGTTCTCATAACTACCACCATCAATAATAACATTACATATCTTTCATCTTGAAGTGCATCTTGTTCTGAAAATATTTGTACGCAGCCATGCATCCTCCTCGACCTTCTTTATTGGAGCAATCTTAGTCCTTCTCTATCATTAGATCTTCTCCAACATCTGGTGGAATATCCAGGTCCTGTTCATCTTCTACTTGTTCAGCTTCAACAAGATTTACTCTTGGAGCAGCTCCTTGCCTTTTGTCATGTGTATAAGTATGTGGGCATTCAAAATCCCGATGCCCTTCTTCACCACATCTGTAACAAACAAATGGTCTTTGTGGAGCCTCCCATCCTCTATCACCAGCATATCCTCTGCCCCTAGAAAATCCTCTACCTCTTTGTTGATTCTGGGAATCTTGTCTCATATCCTCTTGATTTTCCAATCCACGAGATGATTCTCCCCTACCTTGGCTGAAACCAGCTCATCCTCGAAAGGAAGATGAGGCCCCCCTATTCATTCCAGGTGATCTCCTAAAACTTTGACAATTTTGTTTTTCCTCAACCTTTAAGGCTAATTGATAGGCATCCTCCATGCTTTTAATCCTATGCATACTTATCTCATCTTGAATAGAAAATTTTAATCCATTAACATACCTTGTAGCCATTTGTTCCTCAATTTCTTCATGCTCTACACGAATGGACAACTTGTAGAACTCATCTGTGTATTCTTGCACTATTTGTAAGTTCTGTCTGAGATTCTGAAACCTCCTATAAAGGGTTTGTGCATAATCCACAGGAGAAATTTATCTTTTAGCTTCTTCTCCATCTTACTCCACATCCTAATTCTTTCTTTCCCCTTTCTTGACCACTCTTTCTGTAGGTGATCCCACCATAACATAGCATGACCTTTCAATTTTGTGCATGCAAATTTTACCTTCTTTTCTTCTAACATAGCCTTCCACTCAAAAAAATTTCCCATGCTAGTTAACCAGTCTATTAGCTCCTCTAGTTTTAGACTACCACCATACTCAAAACATCAACTCTTATCCCATCATTATTTCCTTCTAATGCTCAAGCATCCTTTCTTCAAAAGCTAATGGCGGTGGCTTATGCTTCCTCCTCTTCACAAACTTCTTCTTCATCTCGTGTCATCTCCACCTTGATTCCTCTCTCGGGTTATCATTAGAGAAAGCGCAACAACTTATCTCTCGCAGATCTTGCATATTTCTATTCATCTAGACAATACCACCTCCTCTTCCTCTTCCTCTTCCTACCATTTTAAAAAAATACTTTAAACCAACTCGTGATACGGATAATGTAGACAAATTATGAACAAACCAGGATATACTCGCAAATAATATGAAATCCAAAAGAAAATAGATCTCCTTCTTTGTTATTGAATAATGAAATAAAATGTTTTATAAATAGGAAAACAACTCCCAACTCGAGTTTCCAAGTAAAATCTAGCTAACTCTAACTAAATCTACTCTAGGTGGTGGAAATTACTATTTTTAGTAGTTTACTAGAACCTGCTATTCTTAAGTAAGTTCACATGCTTATTCCTACGGGTATATAAATTTCCATGCATCTTATACATCCCTAAATTAAAGGAATTTAAAACTTTCTAACTCATAATGCAACTAATAGACTATAATTAACTAATGCTAAAAATAGTAAAAACCGAACTATAACTTAAATCCTAATTTTTGGCCTCAAGATGAAGGATTTAAGGTCCGAAAACATGTCGAAAACTTTCCCCAAATGGTAGTTCAGGTTGCTGCTGCATTCGCCTCATCAACACGTGGTTTCAAAAAAAAAATGGACTTAAACGGACACCCGAAGCTCAAGTTATGACCTTGTCGAGTTCCTGCTATTTTGGGCGCATCATTCTCCCTTGCTTGAAAAAAACACAGCTCCTGCAAGTTGTCTTATTCAAACTACTTCCATTTATTTGCATCCAACTTCTTAATCTCCCACTCTATGACCCAAGTTTTATAATCTTGTTCCAATCCTTTCCAATGTACCAAATAATTTTTGTATTTCCCATGTCACATGTCCATTGTTTTCTTATCTAGAATCTAATCCACTTCTTCTTTCTTCTTCACTAGAACTTGCTGCCTCCAGTCTACTACTTCATCAATAACATCCCCTTCTGTACCATCCCCATGAAAAGAATACAAATCTAAAACATTAAATACTAGAGAAATATCAAAATTCCCTGGCAATTCTACCTCATAAGCATTATCATTTATTTTTTTCACGATTTTGTAGGGACCAATCTTCTTGTACTTCAGCTTGTTATAGGTTCCTCTTGGAAACCTTTCCTTTCGCAGATATACCATAACCAACTCACCAACTATAAATACCTTTCTCCATCTGTGCACATTTGCTATTTCCTTATACTTATCATTACTATTCTACAAATTCTTATGCACTTCTTGAAATTGTTGTATATGTTTCAAAATGCTTTTGCATCATCACCGACTCTACCATCAACTCGGTAGTGTACCAAGTCTAACACCCCATTTGGATTACTCCCATAAAAATTTAAAATGGAGACTTTCTTGTGATCTGTTTATGGAACTTTTATATGAAAACTTAGCTTGTGGTAATGTTAAGTCCCATTGTTTCGGTTTTCCCAACGATGCACCTTAACAGTTTCCCAAACTTTGATTTACCACATATGTTTTCCCATCGTCTCCGCACATGATAGGCACCTTTGAACCGTAAATGAGTTCTAAATTTCTTCCATAAAGTCCGCCAGAAGTGACTTAAGAACCTTGTGTCCCTATCTAAAGTAATGGTTTTTGGAACACCATGCAAATGAACAACTTCTCTGAAAAACAAATCTGCTATGCCTATCGTTGCATCACTTGTTTTCTTGCACGTAATAAAATGAACCATCTTATAAAACCTATCAACAACCACAAAAATTGAGTCATTACCTTGTTGTGTTTTTGGTAATCCCAAAACAAAGTCCATACTCATATCTGTCAATGACCCTTTAGGAACAGGAAACGGCATATACAACCCTGTATTCTGTGCATGGCCTTTCGAGACTTGGCAAATTCGACATCTCTCCACATATTTTTCCACATCTCTTTCCAACTTTGGCCAATAGTATTTGTCTACCTAAGGCTATCGCCTTATCTTTACCAAAATGCCTAGCCAACCCTCCGCTATGAAACTCTTTCACTATATCCTCTCTCATAGACCCAACTGGAATACATAGTTGGCGTCCCTTGAATAGATAGCCATCCTGTAAAATATACTCATCTAGGACATATCCTGCATTGTTCGAATATGGACTAATTAGTCTTTCAACAATATCCTTAACATCCGAATCAAGAATACAAACCCTTTATTGCTTCAAAACCCACCACCTCATTTTCTATAGTGGTAAAATAAGTCACATGCCTACTCAATGCATCTTCAACTTGATTATGTTTTCCGTATTTATGTTTTAGAGAAAAGTATATCCTCGTAAAATGATACCCACTTTATATGCCTACTATTCAACTTCTTTTGGGTATTCACATTCTTCAGTGGCTATGTGGTTTGTAAATGACACAAAATCCATAGGCACTAAGTAATGCCTCCAATTCCTTAATGCTTGTATAGTTGCATAAAATTCCACATCGTAAGTAGAGTAGTTCTTTCTTACCTCATTCGGCCACTAAAGAAAGCTACCGGATTTCCTCCTTGACTTAGAACAGGTCCAATACCCACATGTGAGGCGTCACAATCAACATCAAACACTTTATCAAAATATGGTAGTGCTAAAATGGGTGCCTCTATCACCTTCTTCTTCAAGAATTGAAAATATCCTCACCGCCTTTGTCCACAAAAACTCCCTTCCTTTTGTGCAATCTGTTATAGGTGCTAAAGTACAATACTACCTGAAATTTGTAATAAATTTTCTATAAAATGTTGCTAGACCATTAAAGATTCTTACCTCTCGTTATACTCTATGGAGTAGGCCATTCAATAATTGCCTTTATCTTTTCTCGAGTCCATCTGTACCCCATCTCGCTGAAATAATAAAGCCCAAGAATACCAAACTCTCTTGCATGAATGTGCACTTCTTCATATTTGCATAGAGTTTCACTTTCCTTAACACTTCAAATACCAACCTTAGATGCCTCAAATGTTCTTCTTTAGTTTTAATAAAGATCAATATATCATCAAAATAAACCACAACAAACTTACCATTATACTCCCATAAAGCACGGTGTTCATCAATCTTATAAAAGTACTAGGTGCATTGATAACCCGAATGGCATCACCAACCACTCATATAATCCATTTACTTTTAGTCTTGAATGCTGTTTTCCACTCATTTCCTTCTCCGATCTGAATCTGATGATAACCACTTCGAAGATCAATCTTGGTGAAATACTTAGATCCAACAAGCACATCCATCATATCATCAAGGTAAGGTATTGGGAACCGATACTTGGTTGTAATTTTATTGATCACTCTACTATCCGTGCACATTCTCCATGTTCCATTCTTCTTTGGTGTTAATAAAGCTGGTGGTGCACATGGACTTATGCTCTCCCTTACGACCCCCTTTCCCATGAGCTCTGCCACTTGCCTATTCAACTCTGCATGCAATGTGGGGCTCATCCTATAAGCCACTTGATTTGGGAGTGAAGACCCTGGAATCAAATCAATATGGTGTTGAATATCTCTTTTGGGTGGTAATCGATCCGTAGCTCATCAGAATAACATCGAAAATTATTCTATTAATTCTACTGTTTCTATTAGTATTTGAGCACTTACAAGTTCATCCTTATTTGTAACTAGTGAATAAAAAAAAGCTCGGTTGCCTTTGCCTCCTTCACAAATTCCTTTGCAGAAAAGCATATTTTCAGCCTTCCCCTCTTCTTGAAGAGGTAGCAAAACTATTTTTGTGCCATCCTTCTAAAAAGTATAAGTATTCTTTCCCCATCATGAATAACTTTTCTATCAAATTGCCATGGCCTTCCTAGCAAGAGATGACATGCATCCATAGGAATAACATCACACCATATCTCATCCTTATAACTGCTCCTAATAGAAAAGATTTTCAAGCATCTCTTATCAACATTAACTTCATTACCCTTCTTAAATCATGCAATACGATAAGGGTTAGGATTCTTCTCACAATGCAGACCCAATTTATCGACCATCTCATTTGAAACCATGTTCTCACATCTACCACCATCAATAATAACATTACATACCTTTCATCCTGAAGTGAATCTTGTTCTTAAAATATTTGTACATAGCCATGAATCCCCTCGACCTTATTTCTTGGAGCAATCATCATCCTCTTGATCATCGTGAGTTTCTCCAAAGATCTCGGTGGAATTTCCAGTCCTGTTCATCTTCTACTTGTTCAGCCTTTAACAAGATTTACTCTTGGAGCATCTCCTTGCCTTTTTCATGTGTATAAGTATGTGGGCATTCAAAATCCTGATGCCCTTCTTCACCACATCCGTAATAAACAAATGGTCTTTGTGGAGCCTCCCATCCTCTATCGCCAAAGATATCCTAGAAAATCCTCCGCCTCTTTGTTGATTCCGAAATCTTGTCTTGTATCCTCTTGATTTTCAAATCCACGAGATGATTCTCCCTAACTTGGCTAAAACCAGCTCATCCTCGAAAGGAAGATGAGGCCCCTATTCATTCCAGTGATCTCCTAAAACTTTGATGATTTTGTTTTTCCTCAACCTTTAAGGCTAATTGATAGGCATCCTCCATGATTTTAATCCTATGCATACTTATCTCATGTTGAATAGAAAATTTTAATCCATTAACATACCTTGCAACTATTTGTTCCTCGCCTTATTCATGCTCTACATTAATGGACAACTTGTAGAACTCATTTGTGTATTCTCGCACTATTTGTAAGTTCTGGCTCGAGATTCTCGAATCCTCCCGTAAAGGGTTCAGTGCATAATCCACAAGGAGAAATTTATCTTTAATCTTATTCTCCATCTTACTCCACGTCCTAATTCTTTCTTTCACCTTTCTTGACCGCTCTTTCTATAGGTGATCCCACCATAACATAACATGCAAATTTTACCTTCTTTTCTTCTAACATAGCCTTCCACTCAAAAATTTTTCCCATACTAGTCAACCAGTCTATCACCTCCTCTCGGTTTTAGACTACCACCATACTCACGAAACATCAACTCTTATCCCATAATTCTTTCCTTCTAATGCTCAAGCATCCTTTCTTCAAAAGCTAATGGCGGTGCTTGCTTTCCTCCTCACAAACTTCTTCTTCATCTGTGTCATCTCCACCTTGATTTCCTCTCTGGGTTATCATTACAGCAAGCGCAACAACTTGCCTTTGCAGATCTTGCATATTTCTATTCATCTGGGAAATACCACATCCTCTTCCTCTTCCTCTTCCTGCCATTTTTTAAAAAAATATTTCAAACCAACTTTGATAGCAGATAATGTAGCCAAATTATGAACAAACCAGATATACTGCAAATAATATGAACTCCAAAAGAAAATAGATCTCCTTCTTTGTTATTGAATAATGAATTACAATGTTTCCTAAATAGGAAAACAAATCCCAACTCGAGTTGCCAAGTAAAATCTAGCTAACTTTAACTAAATCTACTCTAGGTGGCGGAAATTACTATTTTTAACAGTTTACTAGAACCTACTATTCTTAGTAAGTTCGCATGCTTATTCCTACGGGCACATAAATTGCCACGCATCTTCTACATCCCTAAATTAGAGGAATTTCCAACTTTCTAACTCATAATGCAACTAATAGACTATAATTAACTAATGCTCAAAAATAGGAAAAAACCGAACTATAACTTAAATCCTAATTTTCAGCCTCAAGATGGTGGTTTTAGGGCCTAAAAACATGTCAAAACTTGACCCATTCAATAGGGTAGGTTGCCACTGCATTCGTCTCATCGAAACACGTGGTTTAAAAAAACGGACTCAAACGGACACCCGGAGCTCAAGTTATGACCTTGTCAAGCTCCTTCTAATTCAGCGCATCAAAAAGGCATATTGAAGATAAAACTTTAGACTTACCCTAGACAGAAAAATATTATTACGATCTATCAAGGATTTCACGTATGTATGTACTAGTTTTTTCAGCCTTCTTTCTGTCTATTTTTGTCATCTCTCTCTCTCTCTATTTGTGCCTTCCTACGGACTAATGTTTTATCACTCTCCTTTGCTTTCGTCCTCTTGTTTGATTTTTGTTTTTCATTCTTCTAATTTCCCATGATTCCTCCACTTCAATAATTTTCACCTGCACACACAAATTGAGCTAGATTTGAATGTAAGAGTAAATACAATAGAAAACTATACACATGTAACTCAGATTATTATATAGAAATCTCAATAGAAATTAGGGTTTTTTAATTACATGCTTTTTCTAACTTTAAAATAGAAAAATAACAATAATATTAGATTTTTTTCTTTTTCTAACTTTAAAATTGGAAAAAAACAATAATAATTTAAAATATTTGGTTTAAAATTAGAGTTATTAAAATTTTATTTTTAAAACTCAATTTAAACTACCAACTCGTTTAAACTTGGAAATTGTACCTAGTGGCACTCTGGTGATGTGTTGGTTCAAGGGGGTTCCTCGAAACCCCTTTGTGTGAAACCTCCTATGTGGCACCTATGTGGCACATTTTGGCTCCAAATCCATTTGGAGGATAATTGTTTGCCAAAATATGACACATAGGTGCCACGTATTTAGGGTTAACTAATTAGTAAAATTACAAAAATTTAACAAAAATACGTTTTTTATTACCTTTCTAAAAATATAATTTTCATTTTTAAAAATCTGTTTTATTATTTATTTTTGCCAACATATGGTATTTTATGACAATTAATAGTACATAATCAACACAATTTGAAAAATAACAAAATATATAAAAAAATTAAAAAAAAACATACTATTTTTTGAAGTCTTCTTCATTGCTATGAAAAAATATAAATTTTGATTTAAATCTTAAAATTTATTGACATAAACATATCGGCTTAACTAAAATTGGCTAAATATAGGTTATCTAAGAACTAGTTAATCTAATCTAGAGGACATATAAAACAAGAAATAAATATACTATGACAACATGTAAATGAAATAAATGAAGTAAAATAATAAAATCAAACCCTAATATGTAAGGAGGTAAGGAAAGAACTCAACTGATAACCAATGACTATTGCAGAGTGTCAAGTTTTGACTAGAAATTATAGGAACAAGAATGAATGTGTAAAATTTCTAAAAAATTGGATTTGGAAGATCCGAGGGATTGGGGCACCTACGGGCGTTGGAAAGGGATCTGGGTGCACCGGTCTATGAAAAATCTAGGAAGTTGGTTTCCATAAGGTCGGAAGGTGATATAAAAAAATTTCTACCACCTCAATTATTTTGTACCACGTTGAATGCTATGAATATTTCAAGAATTAAATGACCTGCAATAAGACAAAAGGAAATATCAAAACCCTTAAATTTTTTACAATGAATGTTGGACTCGACCTCAACTTCCATAACATCGGGCTCACTAAATTGAGCGCTACACTACATTTTAGACTTAGATGTAGTTCTCGGGTGTGTGTGTGTGCATGTTGTGCCCTATACACCCTTGTGATAGTCACACTTTGTGAAATAACAAATAATAGCTAAATGTAAAAATGTAATAATATGTGTGCATAGAATAAAATAGAATACCTCCCCTATGAAGTGTGATGCGATGTCCTAGCTTGTGCCTTGATGATGGATCTATGTGGATGCCAATGTAATAGATGGATGCAACTCTAGATGGACCGATAGTAATATATGATTATAGGTCCCTCATTATGATATCATACCTTTATATTTATAGGGTTATCTTTCTCTAATTTCGTAATTAACCCCAAAAAGGATGACCAAAAGAAGCACAAAGATGAAAAAATGGACAAAGAGGCCCAAAAAGTGGTGAAAAAGTTCTAAAAGGATCGAGCACCTCAGGTGGGACCAGGGAAACCAGTGGCACCCATGGGTGCCCCAAGACAAAAATTTGGGTGCCCTAGTTACCGCTAAAATTATGGGGGATGTGCAAAAATGGCTAGGCATGTAGGTAATAGGTCACAAATTATGAAATAAAATAAATAATATGGCCAATGGGACGGGGGTTAATTAGTAATTTCTTCACTCAAGAACCTTGTAGATAGTATTATGAGACCGAGATAAATAAATTTCTAAAGTGCATGATTTTGTGACTACATTTTGCCTCCATTTTATGTTGGTGAGTAGAAATCTTGATAACATAAAGTACATAGAGTCAGTATACCCGATGTCCATGAAGAGTGTAGTAGAAGTGTGTCGAAGGACTAAAAGTGTGGAATTATAAAAGATGGAGGAACATGGAAATTATAAATGAAAAATGTGCAAAGAAAAAGTGATGAGAGTGAACCTAGGGAAAAATGTGTGTGTGTAGCTGCCGCATAGTGTAGTGTACTTGCATAAAAGTGTGATGTGTGTGCTATAGTGTATTACCACATAGTTTTGTTGTCATCATTGTCATCGTTGTCATTTGCCCCATTTGACCGCTTGTTTTCTCATATGGTCGATCTGCAAGGGAAAATGATCAAGTAGTCAAATATGTATGTATGTAAATCTAAAAAACTATTTAAAAGATGCATGTGTATGCAAGTATGTAAAATACACAAATATAAATGGAAATTGTAAATGTAAATGGAACATGTGGACATGATCCATGTTGAGAGAAAGTGTAAAAGGATATCATGTGCTACCAAGGTTTTATTAATGACTGACGCCACTAGACAAAGTAGTGTAGAGAGGCACGCCCCCTGTAACCTCCAACCTTGTAAATCGCTCCACATAATTATGTGAAGAGATCTCTCAGTATTGTTTGGATTTTTGGGTGATCCAAGATCAATGGATGAAATAGTGTACAGAGGCACACTTATAGTAACCTCCAATCATGTAACTATTTTGTGTAAATGCTAAGGACACCATGTCCTATAAAATCTATTGGGTATGGGGTTTGTATACTAGTATGAACCCACTCGTTGTTTTTAACCCACAATGCTAAGGAGGAAAGTGCAATGAAATGAACCAAAGGTGTAAATACACTATGTTAGTATGTAGAAACCCCCAAATGATGCCCCCCTCTTTGGGGCGCATGTGACATCGTTGATAGGAGACATGTGGCCCCAAAATAGGGCCAACCACATGTACTCTATAAATTGCTTGGTAAAACCAAGACACAAAAAAGAAAGGCTAGCCAAAGACAAGTGTAAACGTGTATGCATGTAGAAAACAATGTATAAGATAAACAAAAATTGTAAGATACTCAAAATTGTAATGTAAACATGTAAGAAGACAAGTATTCCACACAAATCAGGTTGAAACATGGGACATAACTCACAATGTTATAAGACACACAAGGCCATCATGATTGCAAAAAAAAAAAAGTGTGCATAATGAACATAAGGTAAGGCTTGCAAAAAATAGCAAACAATAGCAGACAATGGCATACAATAATAGACAATGTAACAAAAAAGTATGGAAACCAATATCCCTAGAAGATACAAATGTGTGGATGCCCCCAAGGATGAGTGTAGGAAGGGTAGAAGGTGAGCATTCATACCACTTGTAAGATACCTATATCGTGATCACAATTAAAGAAGGCTCCGAACGTGCATGTGTGGATGATATAGATAAATGACATACAAGTAATCAAACTAGCATGCACAATAAAGTGATCATGAACAATCAAGCGTAAGAAATAATAAAAGAAACCATATATGCAGATGTCAGTGGATATATGGAATGGAATGTAAAGTGGAATGATAGGAACCATGTGCCCCAAGTGTTTGGAAATGTACGTAGTGGTGTTTAATCATTTTCCCTCGCAGTCAAGAATGAACCATAAAGGAGATTGCATCATCAATAAATGGTCGAGTAGTGTGTATATCATGTCTAGTATGTTGTGATGAATGTGTATATGTGTAGTAGTGAAGATATGTGATATGCAAAAGAGATGTGTGTGGCCCTTATAGCCTAAGTGTATACCACTATGAGATGAGATGTGGAGTGATTATTTAGCCCTAAGCATATATCACTACAAGATGAATAATAGGAGCGGTGATATAACCTAAGGTGTAGAACACTAGAAAATGATAGAATAGGTGACGATTTAGCCTAAAACGTATGTCACCACAGGGATGAGAGATAGGTATTGGTGATGTAACCTAAGGTGTAGACCACTTTGTAAAATGATAGAATAGGTGATGATTTATCCTAAAGCATATGTCACTAAGCTAGTAATGTCACATGATGAAAGGTAGAATAGTAAATGTGTGATGAGTGTAGGGTCCATTTGATTTGTAAACCCTCGACAGTCGAGTATGGACTGAGGAACTAAAGTACATCATCAGATAGTGAGCACAACATGTAGAATACAATGTAGTGTATGTGTAAGGATAAAAATGACCATGTCTTGAGTTGAAAATGGAAAAATATGCTATGTGTAGAATGCAATGCAACATGTGTAGAATGTGGACGATTTAATTTATAAAATGGTATGTAATGTATGTATATAGGTGAGTAATGTAGTATGTAATATGGCGTAATGTTAGAATCACATATAATGAAGACTAGTAGAATATGTGTATGGTGTGTAGATGTATGCAACTAATGTGATGTATGAGGTGAAGAGATGTAAGTGACAATATGTGGAAGAATGTATAATGTATAATGTGTAATGTGTAACATGTAATGTGTAATGCCTAAGGTGTAGTGTGTGGGGTTCAGTGTAGTAATAATCCCTCAACATTCAAGTGTGAACCAAAGCACAAGAGTGTGTCATTGGGTAATGACACTAAAATATATGATGAATATATATATATATATATATATATATATATATATATATATATATATATAAAATTTATAATAATGGAAAAGATGATGATGATAAGTATGCTCGACTCAGGTAAGGAGGGACATGGAGTGTCATGCCCCTAAGTATGTGTGAAGAAATGAGCTATCCAATGATGGTGAAGGATGAATTTCCTTTTGCTAGTACTATAGGTGAAGGTGCATGACTCGTGTTATAATAGAGGGGGTATAATAGATAAATGCTATAGTGGGGAATGACGCCTATACGTCTGGGAGGGATGAATGTATGAGGAAGGTCATGGTATCTAAAAATGTGCCAATGATGGGAATATACATGTTGTGGAATGTGAAGGTGAAGAAGGTCCACATGGAATAAATTGAGGTGATGACCAATGCCATGATGTGGTATTCATAGGATAAATAGGTCTATACCAATGTATAGGGTGAATGGAGTGATGTTATTGTGGAGATGGTGCATGAGTATTCAATCTGAGATTAGATTTTGATGGGAATAACATAGCATACAATGTGATAGAAGAAATTAGGGTGGTCTAGATACCCTCGATAAGATAATGACCATGAAGTGGATGGAGGGACACCATCAATAGAGATGACCTGATTATTATAGATAAATTTGAGGCGTAGATGATTCATAGAATGATATATTGTGAGCGATGTAATCCAATTGAGACCTAGAAGCATGTCGCATCCCTCAACTATATTTCCAACAAGGAAAGGTACAAGCATAGTAAGAGGGCCAACTGTAACATGTAGCTTAACAATGCCAAAAGGTTTTTCAAAAGGGTACTCAACTTGAGATAGTGGATAGTGGATAACCTTAAGGAGTGACATAGAACATGCACTAATGGGCCATGATGGGTCAACCTTAGTGTTGTTGATGGGGTGGAGCCAATAGATGCATGGATGTGCAAATGGTTAGATGTAAACTTGGCATGATAATCGACATTGGAAAAGGAAATGATAGGTGGTGAAACTTTAGTGTTAGCTACTAAGAAATCTAGAGCTTCATATTTAGGATGTGATACCGTGTGATACACATGATTAGCAGAAGAGTTTTCTATCTTCTTGTCACGTTGTTGAGATTCATTGTTAAAAACTTGAGCTTACCCTTGTCATTGTTTGGGGCAGGGCTAGTAGATTCTTGAACTCTGAGTTTGTTATTTTCAAGTAGATCTTGGATGATGGTATGGAGTTTGAGGTATCTGTTTGTAGAATACAACACAATGATGATAATCATAAAGCAGAAGTTTTCATTTCAATTCCTAATTTTGGTCACAATGGGTCTAACTCGAGGGGAGGGGGAAGTGTAATAAGATTGTTGTCAAGAAGTTTTCTCAATATAAGATGCAAAGCCATGGGAAGGGTGCTAAATGTTAACTCGAGGCTACTATGGGTGATCCTCTTTAGGAGTATTTATAGTGTTGACATTAAATTTAGCATTGGATGGTTTTTTGTGGATGGTTTGAATGAGGTATTTTTTGGGAAAACGAGCAAAGGATGAGGTATGTTCTTGGTACTTAAGTTTTCTAATGGATAAGAGTTTAGTATGATGGAGTTTGAGAGTGTGATAAAGTTTGTTAAATGAAGGAGAGGATTCAAAAAGAATTCTCTCTTGTAGAGGTGGTAATAGACTCTTTACAAATAAATCCTTAAGTTCAGAATCAACAAGAAATTTTTTCATCTTAGATAGATTATTCTTATACCTTAAAACATAGTTAGCGAGGTGTTCATTTGAGCCTTGTTTAAGTTGTGCTAGCTGGGTATAAGAAATATTAGAGCCAATGTTGATAGAAAAATGAGTAAGGAATGCATCAAAAATATCCGTAATGGATGTTACTAAGTGAAAAGGTAAGTCATAAAACTAATACATTGCATAATCATGGATACTATGAGGAAAATCTTAGCTAAAAGGAGATGATCATTAGCAAAGTCAAGACAAGCAACATGAAATGCTCTAAGATGTTCATGTGGGTCCCCATGCCCATTGAAGATGGGAAGCTTAGGAGTGAAAAAGTTAGGTGGAAGTGGATAAGTGGAAATGATGGGAGCGAATGGAGTATGTAGCAATAAAGTAAAATCTAAGGACGATGATGCATAGAAGTGGACTATCAGAAGCTTACGAATTTGAGCTTGAAGGTCATGATAAAGAGAAGTTAAGTCTTGGTTGTCAACAAATGAGACCTATTGAACATGAAAACTAGAGGCGGTGTGAAGTGGCTAGTAGGTGTAGGGAAAGAATTGGGGACAATATAAATAAGAGGAAGAGTAGAGGCAGGTTATTGAGTGGCAATAGAAGCGGGCATAATCAAGCAGTTCAAGCGTCAATTCACTTTCACAATGTACAAAACTGCCTTTAAACTTGCAAAATATCTCTCAACACATGAGAAATATTAAGCTTGATACTCTTTCTTATCCCTTGCTTGAGGATCTCATTATTCACTCCATTTTTACTAGTCATATAAGATGTGCTAAAAAAATACTAGATATATTTTTTCTTTTCACAAACCTCGAAATAGTTCAAGCTCCTATATCAAAACAAACATGGACTAGGAATACCATGACAAATTATCATAAATCCCCTATTCTTGGACATCCATCATCTCTCCAACACGTTTCTTTCACCCTTGAGACTATTCCACACATTAAATCACTCACAAAATCACTATGCATGCATTCTCTTTCAAACACAATATTAGACCTAGATAGGTCTCTTGGATCCAAGTATTTAAAATAATATGTAGGTTCAGGAATAAAACTTATCACTATTGATACATTTCCTCTCACCTAAAATAAGGTGTTTAGACACTTTATCTAGTCATACTCATCCAATAATACTAGTTCTCTCTATTAGCCTTAGTTGGCTTTGTAGCCCTCTATACACATAAACCGAGTTCATGATATCTAATTTTTAAGAAACAACTAAACAAAAACATAGATGAATTGGATACCCTTCATGGAGATCTAAGACATACCTAAAACTCACACATTGTTGCTTTTTATGGAATCACACTTCCTTTTGGAGTGTACCATACAAATTTGGTTTATTTTGGATCCTTTAGGTAACAATAGACACTTCTAAATAGAGACTCACATGAATATCATGGGGCCACCTATGTAATGCTTGTAAGATGGTTCCTACCAAATTTAGTAGCTTGAATATTTACCTAAGTTCCTCATACACACATTTTCCCACTTTACTAGACACTATTACAACCTCGTAATATAAATCTTCTCTTTCCGCCTTCACACGTGCAAGAAAGAACCTGATACTCGACACATTCCTAGTAAATCCCTAAACAAGGATAAATCAAAAGTTTGGTCAAATTTTGTTGGATGGTCTTCTAGAAATATGATGCCCTAGTTAAGGCATGAGAGGTAAGTTTTTGCCTATAGGTAAATGTAGCTAGGTTTATGTGCTACCAAAATTCAATATTACTCCTTCAACCTCTCCCTCATTTTCATCCATTCATAGATTTATAATTATTCTATTTTAGCCTACCGTTAAACTTCTCTCAATCTAGAGACAAAGCTCTATATACATGTCCTCTATACTAGTAATAAAAAATGGAAACAAAGTCAAATTCTCATCGTAAATGGAATAATCCATCTTCCCTTATTGATTATATTATTTATTACATCTTGATCCTCACTATTCCATGATTGATCTTCATAGAAGGATCTCTCATATATCTAACTAGAATCCTAAAACTAGCTAATTTTATCTCCTTATAGATCTCAACAACATCTAAACTTGAAATAGGATGAAACTACATCCCTATATACTCTCCACACTTTCCAAATCCTATTTCTTGACTCATATCACAACTATATATTCTTAATTAGGAAACTAATTCATTCTTTTACCCCTAATGCTTACATATTTGAATTTTACACTCCCATATTACTTTTCACACTTAAAAATGAAGAAATCACACCTACATGAAATAATCATGTTCAAATATGCCTCTAGACCTCTAAGTCCTCTCAATTCCTTGATGATCCTACATCATAACCCCGAAGAATAATTTGAGCTCCTACTTAATGTAATATTGTATTTTCTTTCTCCTTTCTTTCCAATATTTTCTTTTCCTCTTTAATGGTACACCTTGAATTGTTTGTTCCTTTTTCTTCCATTCCACCACTCTACACTTTTCTTTGTGTTGCCCTCAAAGGATTTATCCTCATGCTTACTTTTTCTCCCTCTTCCTCTTCATAGGATTTGTCTCCATGTTTGTTTCTTGTAATTATTTTATCTTCACGAGTCTTACTAGAGAATCTACCTTGTCTCCTCCCGATTTACCTGTAATAACAACATCTAGAAAATTATTAAGTATGAAATCATAAGGCTTGATTTCCTTCTCAACTTGTGTTATCACTATCTTCTTCTCATGTTCACACTTGGATTCTTTATATGCTTGTCTCACTTTATCAATGAAGTGAAAGTCTTCAATGTTGAAATCCCATTCCTTTAAATTTTTTAAAAACCCATATGAATCCTTGATTACCTGGCATATTTATCCACTATAGTGATTGTGCTTACCTTTCATAATGGTATGAAGCATTCTAACATGTACAATCTTCTTATGTTTTGGTGGTTGCTAGTTCCTTTAGCTTCTTATCATTCTTGCTTTCTCCTTGTACTATCCTTTTCATTACTTCTTGATATTGTACTAAGTTTTACTCCACTTGATTTCCTTCTTTGTGAAAGCTTACTACTCCTTATTGACCGTAGATAAGCAATATTTCAACATCATGACCTCTTCAACAAGTTTTCAAATCTTAGTTCATGGTATCTTCTTCATTATTTTGTTTCTTGTCAACTTCCATCTTATTTTTCTTAATATTCTTGATTTTTCTCATAGCCTTAGCTTTTACTCTATTCTTTAAAGTCACTATAGTAGCATTTTGAATTAATTGTTTCACCAAGAAATTAGCTTCAAAAAGAAAATTTCTAAGTTATATTTGATTTTCACATTGCATTACTTCTTGAAAGTCTTCCATCATACTCTTCATATGGAAATTTTTCTCCATTTTCTTTATCATCATTAGGATTAGTACTTGACATTTATTTTATTCTTGAGAGACTTCTCCCATCACCTTACTTTGCCTATTGTTCTTCCTTTTGTGAATGACATAGTCGTATACATCTTTTCAAAGTTCAAGTCATTTATACCTTTACAACCTAGGTTCACTGGACAATACTTGAACTTCCTCATACTCGTCTTCATCACCTTACTCCTCATTTCCCAAATTTTCTCTTTCTCACCTGATATTGGTCTAGAAGACTCATTACATTGGCTGGGTTCCTATCCAACATTTTTACTTGTGCTCATTTACACTACTCTTTAAGTAACTAACACTCTAGCATTAACATTATAACATACGAATTCTTCATGAAATCTGAGAACATACTCATGAGAATTATCACCTATACCTCTTAGCTATGTTAAATACATGAGAGACTGTGGTTAGAACTTTGCTAAGATCTCCTTATTACTCCATGGCCTTGTATTCAGCTCCATCCTTTTTTGAAAATTTGTTTTGACTTGTCAACAACTATGTATAGTTCAATCTTCCAAGTATGCTCATCACTTCTTGATTTTGTGCCATGATCCATGTGACTATTTGTTTCAAGTATTCTATCATCCTTAATTCCATCATGTCTTAAATGCATTTAGTATTCATCTTATATAGTTCATCCTTTTGAATAGATATTCTCGATTCTTTTGAGGCTTTCAGAACATTTCATTGGTCCATATCTTACTAAATTCACTTGTTCTTGTCCATTCATGACCATTCTTGAAAAATGATCTATGTAACCTCGCATTCACACATGCTAACACAAGGTTAGATTAAAAAATCATAGGCTTCTTGACCTCCTTAGTTATTTCTTGTATGCTTCTAACTTGTTTTCCAATTGTTTCCTTTCTTAGGTTGGTTTATAAGCCTTATTTCTTCAATTTGTTATGTTCTTCTTCTTTTCTGCCCTTTGTTCTAAGAATACTCATGGTGTCTTTATCAATACATTTCTTCTCTTCTTGAAAATCATACTTCTTTCCTCCTTCCTCTCGCTAATCTTTCTTTTCTTTATTTAATCTTCTCTCAAGGACTAATTGTCCTTCACTTCTCTATCTTGGTCTTCAAGTGACCTAATTTCTCCCATTCTTATCATGATATTCTCTTATGTCATCCTATTCTATTTTTCTTCTAGATATTTCATAATATCTTCAAGGACTATCTTCCATGTCCTTTCCTCTTCTTCTCTTCTCTGAGAGAACTCACTTCTGTCACACTTACCTAGGTGACTCAACTGACCTTCTTGGTCATCACTCTATTTTTACTTCATGACCTTCATGGTCTCTCTAAGCCTTTCTTGGGATTTTTCATCAACCTCCACTTGTTTTTCTTGGTCCACTTCATTAGGCTCTAACTGTTGCACTATGTCATCAACTTTATCTTCATCTTGTCCTTTCAAGGACACACTCACCTTTTCTTCTTTCTTCAATGGCTCCCTCATGAAAACTTGCACCTAATTCTTAGCTTTCTCCATAAACTCCTTTATGCCAAACACCATGTTTCTCTTCTCATCACCTACATGTTGATCCATCAAAGGTGCCAAAATATGTTCTTTTCCATATTTCATTAGAAAACATTTGTTTACTCTACCATTATAAACTACTCTTCTATCATATTGCCATGGTCTACCTAGAAGTAAATGACATACATCCATAGGCATCACATCACACAAAAATTCATCATACAAACTCCCAATTTTGAAAGGAACTATACATTGCTCATTTACAAGATTTGATGATCCTTCTACACCCATGCTACTTTATAGGGTGTAGGATGAGGTATTCTTCTTAAATTCAATTTTGACACCATTTCCTCAGACACAATATTATCAGTGCTTCCATTATCAATAATTACCTGACATACCTTTCCTCTTGTTGTGCATCTTGTTCTAAAAAGACTCCTCGCTGCCATCAAACTTGATTCATGTCTCCTATTAGAATTCAAGATCCTTCTGGTCAACAATAGTTCATGAAGTTCTCCTTTACTTGACGCCCTCTTTTCTCATGAAATAATGCAATTTTCACCTTTGCAAATCCATCATGTCTATATTATAACTTAGTTAGTCTTAAATTTATCATTTGCATTTGCACCACAAGATCTTTCTGAACCATAGTCAAGGATTCCATACCTGACATCATGTTTCTCTGCATTTCCTCAATACCTCTCTGTAGACTCATCAAACTTCTGAAATCCATGTTGTACTTACCATTTCCTTCTCAATATCTTTCTTTTTCATTTCTTGTCTACTTGGATCCACCTGTGTACAAAGTCTTATAATCTTGCCAATATATTAGTTAATAAAAAAATTAAATTATTTCCACAAATTTTATTCTCTCAAATATGCTGATCAAATCATAGACCACGATCTCGATACCAAAATTGGTGCAAGGGTAAATATAATTTCAAAATGTACAAAATTGAATTTAAGCTTGAAAATACTTCGAACACATGAACACTATTGATCTTGATACTCTCTCTTATCCATTTTTGAGGATCTCATTATTCACCATTTTTAATATTCATATAACATGTGCTAAAAAAATACTATATATATTTCTTCTTTTCACAAACATGGACTGGGAATACCATGAAAAATTATAACATATAGCTCCCTTATTCTTGGAAATCCATAATCTCTCCATCATCTTTCCCGCACCATATCTCGCACTCCTAAGACCATTCCACACATAAATTATTCACACAACCACTATGCATGCATTCTCTTCTAAACACAAGATTAGACCTAGATAGGTCTCTTGGGTCCAATTATTCAAAAACATAGGTTCAGAATCACTCTTATCACTCTTGAGACATTTACTCTTACCTAAAATAAGGTGTTTAGACCTTTATCCACTCATACTCATCCAATAGTACTAGTTCTCTCTATTATCCCTAGTTGGCTTAGCCCTCTATACACATAAATTGAGTTTCATCTCCAATGTTTTTAAAATAACTAAATAAACAAATAGATGATTTAGATACCATTCATGGAGACCTAAACATACTTGAAACTCACATCATGTTGCTTTGTATAGAATCACACTTCCTTTTGGAGTGTACGATGAAAATTAAGTCTATTTTGATCCTTTTGTAACAAATTTGTCAATAAAGACTCACCTATATTATCATGATACCACCTATTTAATGCTTGTAAGATGGTGCCTACAAAATTTTGTAATTTGAATCTTTATCTAAGTTCCTCATACACACTTTTTCCTACTTTCCTGTAGACATCGTTACAACATGTAATATAAATATTCTCTTTCCACCTTCACACATGCAAGACAAAACCTAATACTTGGAAGATTCATAGTAATTCCCTAAAGAAAGATAATTGCAAAGTTTAGTCAAATTTGGCTGGATGGTATTCTAGAAGTTTGAAGCCCTAATTAGGGCCCAAGAGGTAAGATTTTTACCTACTGAGGAAAGGTAACTAGTTTCATGAGATACCAAAATTTAATATTACTCCTTCGACCTCTTCCATCCTTTTCATCCATTCACATATCTCTAATTCTTCTATTTTAGTCTATTGTCAAAGTTAAGCTCTTGGCCTAGAGAAACAACTCTATATACCAAACATACTCTATACTAATAATAAAACATGGAAAAATTATAATTATCTACAAATGCAATCTTCCATCTTCACTTATTTATTCTATTATTTTTTACATCTTGATCCTCAATATTTCATTATTATTCTTCATAGAAGGATCTCTCATATATCTAACTAGACTCCTAAAATTGGTTTATTTTAGATCCTTAGAGAGCTCAACAACATCTAAACTTGAAATAAGATGAAACTACATCCCTATATACTCTCCACATGTTCCAAATCCTATTTCTTGACTCATACCACAACTATATAGTCTTAATTAGGCAACTAATTCACTCTCTTACCCTAATGCTTACATATGAGTTTTACACTCCTATATTACTTTTCACACTTACAAAATGAATAAAACACACCTAAATGAAATGATCATGTTCAAATATGCCTCTAAGACCTCTAAGTCCTCTAAGTCCTTGATGATCCCGCATCAAAGTGCGAAAGTGGTGAGTTTGGCCAAGTTGGTAGCTTCCTCAGGGGTGACATGTAAAAGTAAATCTAGGTCTTGAGGATGTTCAACAAGGTAATCGCTGATAGACTTAAGGTGAGATTTTAGTAAATTCCTCAAGGGATTGAGCCATGGAAAGAGAAGAATAAACCCTAAAAAAATGGAAAGGGAAAAGGAAGATCTTAAGAGCAAGAGAAAATAACGTTGATTTCACCAAAATGATTAACTAAAATTAACTAAATATAGGTTAGCTAAGAAATAGTTAATCTAATCTAGGAGGATATATAATATAGTAAATAAATATACTATGACAACATGTAAATGAAGTTAACTAATAAAATCAAACCCTAATATGTAAGAAGGAGTTAAGGAATGAAATCAGTTGATAATCGATGATTGTCACAGAGTGTCGCAAGTATGACATGAAATTCTGGAATAGGAATGAATGTGAAGAAGTCCTTAAAATATTGGATCTGGAGGATCTAAGTAGATTGGAGTGGATGGAATAGGACTAGGGTGCCTCGAGTGATCTCGAAAGGATCCCGTGCCCCGGTCCATGAAAAAGATTAGAATTTTATATTTCGCATGGTCAAAAGGTGATCTCAAACTATGCCTTCCTATCGCATGAATTATTCTCGTACCACACCTTATGCTCTAAATTTTCCAAGAGGAAGATATGACCTGCAATAAGACAAAAGGAAGTATTGAAACAAGAAAATATTTATAATGAATGGGTGAGATTGATCTCGCTTGACACAACAAAGTGGGCTTACTAAACCGAGCGCCGCACTACATTTTGGAACCAGATTTAGTTCTAGTGTGTGTGTGCATGTCATGCCCTAGGTGCTCTTATGCTAATCGCACTTTGTGAAATAGCGAGCAATAAATAAATGTAAAAATGTAATAGCATGTGTGCATGGAATAGAATAGAATCCCTCCCCCTATGAAGTGTGATGCATATGTCCTAGCTTGTGCCTTGATGATGGAGATATGTGGATGCCAATGCAATAGATGGATGCAACTCTAGATGGATTGATAGTAGTGTATGATGCTAGGTCGCTCATTAAGGCCTCATTAATTTATTTTTATAGGGTTCTCTTTCTCTAATTTCATAATTAACCCCGAAAAGGATGACCACAAGACAGATATGGATGAAAATAGCTGAAAGGGGCCCAAAAAGTGGCGGAAAGTTCTAGAAGGATCAGACCGCCCTTAGGTGGGACTAGGGTACCCTTTGGGGGCCCCAAGACTAAATTTAGGCACCCTGGGCTTATGGCTAAAATTACGTGGGAAGTGCATAAATGGCTAAGCATGTGGTGCAAATTATGAAATAAAATAAATAAGATGGCCAAAGGGACGAGGGTTAAGTAGTACTTCCTTCACTCAAGAGCCTTCTAAATAGTAGTATGAGATATGGATAAATAAATTTATAAAGTGCATGATTTTGACTACAATATGTACGACATTTATATGCAAATATATTCACTAAATAATTAATTATATATATATATATATATATATATATATATTATATAATATATATATATATATATATATATATAATATAAATATATTCCAGACCTCGATATTCAATCTAGAACATATATCTAAAATTTCATGGTGAAAAAATAAGTTTTCATTTAAAAACACCATCATGGACATTCGTTCCTCTATTATAAAATAAGAAACAATGTATGAATAAAATTAAGAAAAAGACCATATTTTTTGCTAAAAATTAAAAAATGTACATGTATTCTACACTCTAAACACAACATTTCATTAGTTCGTGGAATTTCATGAATGTGTATGGTTTTGTGGCTATTACCTTTGGAAAATCAATGAAACTGAAAATTCATGTTTATAAAAGTACAACAAATGCAAAAAAGTGGGACATGTTATTGTGCTTTCACTGCTTCGATTATATCCCAGTGTAGGGGATGTTCTCGAGATTGATCGGGATAAAAAGTTGTAGATAGAGTAATCGAAGATAATTGTAAAAATGAAGCATAAGTGGTAAAAGAATATGTTTATATAGAGGGTTGATCCATATTAAATAATATTCAACTAGCGATGATACAAAACCTCTATGAGAGCTACAAATGTAACAGAAAATTCAAGCGAAGAATTTTAATTACCTTGATTAAAATTTATATGTGGAGGAAGAAGTTCATATAGAACTTAATAATATGGTTGTTCTAAGGATGGTTTCAGTGATGTTTAAGGCTAGAGTCCTTGATATACTCAAAGGTATGTGAGGACCAAATTTGTGATGGTGTCATTACAGAGCTTGATATTGGGGCCTACCCATCTATGGTCCCACAAAAACAAGGAAGTTGGGTGCTTAGCCAATATACTGATAACCATTTATTTATACTCATTTAGAACACTGAGTCAACTTCTTTATTGGGTGATGAAATCCCAATAGTTTCACCTGGGTAGAAATGTTTCAATGCAAGTTAATATTTAACATGATGTGGCTATGTGTGGGGGTAGATTAAGTAAATGCAACAAGTTAATCCCATAATTAATCTATATATCCAAGCGTAATGAGTTCATTTTAAGCCCAAAATAATGATTTATTTTGATTAGAACAAACAACAAAATGTGATGCAAAAATTGAATAGAAAGGAAAGGACTACTTTGAGAAATGCTTGCTTTTTATATTTTTATATTTTATATTTTTCCTTTTTCTAGCAATAAAGTAGCAAGAAAAAATCCTCCGAGAAAATCCTACAAAAATGTTAACAAAGACAAGAAAAAAACAAGAAAAATGAGGTTAGAGGCTGATTGATTGAGTAATCAAAAGAAGTCACAGAGATCGCCGCGATTAGAGGAATCACCGACGATTTACCTAATCGTTGAACATTTAATTGATCATTGGTGATTACGAGATAAGAAAACCCAAAATCAATTTAAATGAAATAAAAGAGGAACCAAGTTCCCACCGGGCACGCCAAATTTTTAGAGATGTTTTTACTTGGGTAAGTGCACCAAGTTGGGGGGCCAAAAAGTGGAAAAAAACCCCAAAAAGGAAAAAATGTGCACGCGTTCTATTATAATGCAATCACGTTAGAATTTTCTAGGTTTGAATTTACCATAGCATAACGCGTATGCGTTATGTCTGTTATAAATAAAAAGAATCCCGAGCCTCTATCATTCTATCTCCCTAAAATGTGAGTTTAGGAGCTTAATCGTGCCCTTGCATTTTGTCATTCAACTTTGGATCTCAAGCTCAAATGATCATCTCTGAATCGTCGGGAAGATCTGAATCAATGATGGTGCCATAGAGAAGAGGTAGGCACAATTATTTTCTCAAAATTGCATTGAAATTTGATAATTATAGAGTAGAATTTGAATTTAATACATTTTTATTGTTATAGTTTGAGGTCAAGGGAATCAACCACAACCAAACCTTGTTATTCATGTCATCCCTCCCAACCCTCCCATAGTTTCTTAACATCCCCTCGGGAAATCAAGAAGATTTAGTAGCCCACATAGTTGAAAACAAAATTGAAATTGAGGATTTAATCAAAAGAATGAGGGATTCACAATCTACAAACCCCCACCACACCTCTCTTGTAAACACATTGGAGGCATTAGTTGCTCAAGTTGACATGACAATAGGAAAAATGATTGTTGGACATCTTACGAGAGAGGGTTGTAGGGTTTATGATTCTAAAAATTGTCATATGTGGATGTAAAGAAAAAAATAAATTATGAAGACCTCATATGCGCCTTATTCACATACTCCCGCACCGATTTTCCTGTCCGCCATAATGCAAATGGTTTCCCATCTATTGGTGCAATAATAATTTGATTAAAAATAATTTTTAGGACTAATGGTGGATGGTGTTTTATTTTACACCTTGCAATAACAACGAGGTGCCACTATACTTTCTGAGGAAACTCTATTGTGAGTTTATCCTCAACGAGATCCCAAATTATTTCAATTTCGATATTTCCAAGGCCGAGGAAAAGGATTTTCATAGGATCTACTAGGTACACAAAGTGCACCTATTCGGTAGGGTAGATTCCCCACATAGAATCCCCCTCACCCCGAGACTATCCCTCCAACATCAAGGAGACATTAGAGATTGATACAATCCACATGCTTCAGAGGCTATCTACAACCTTTGTTTGACATATGAGGGAGATTTCTGAGCTAGATGCTCATGGAGGTACATAGAATATTCCATCAGGGAGTACTAGCATGAGGACACATATTTGCTTGTCATGTGGTAGCCTATGTTTAGGGCCCGAGGAGGATGATACTTTCATGTGTACTGATTTTGGTTGATTTGGTGCTAGGGGTGAACATGATAATGTCACTATGTCGATGCCTTTTTGAGTGAGACATTTGGATTATAGTTATCGACGTCACATTCAAACATCATGGATTCAACATGAAACTTAAAGGAAGATAGATGATTATGTATGTCATTTTTTAGCTAGAGGAAGCAATCTATCTGACTTTTTAGCACTTAGGCTTTGAAAAGGAGTGGGTAGCACCTTAAGAGGATTTGATCTATCCTCACTATTTTAGGTTGTGCCTTTCAACCAAGGTAAGAGGACCCTTTTGTAGCTTGTTGTTTGTGGAGGAGATGGAGATATCCTTCTTGGTGAAGTTGTTAAGGAGACCTTGGAGAAAATATGATCAATGTAACAAAATCTAACTCTCACGAGTTGTCACTCTAGATAGTGGAGATATTTTCTAGGCAAGGTTCAGGCTACTAAAGACATTTGGAATCCTGATTGTTTCTACATGTTTTGGTAATGGAAATTATGCATTTGTACACACACAGAAAAATAGGGGTAGTACGGGTAGGATTAGTTGTTTTTAAATAGATTTTTGGTGGGAGGTGAGGCAGATGAACTTGATTCACCAGATCCTTGAGAAATCTTACAAAATGGAAGGTTAGACCAACAAAATGCCACATAATAGCTAAAATGTTTCTTTAACTAGAATATGTGCTTCAATGGAGGCCCAGATTAGCACTTTTTCACACAATCTATGAGATTCTAACACAAGGATCGAGTTAGAAACCCAACAAAGCATCAATATCTAAGCCAAATCACGCCTAAGGTACACCCAGGCTTACAGACAATCTCTTGTCAAAAACAGATGAAAGAAAAGTGATTTTAAATCATTTATTTCACTCCCAGATGAAAGCTCTCTGAGAAATGAAATTACAGATGCCACTAAACTATCACAAGGATTGAGACCTGTGTGATTGAATCAAATTTTAATACAAGATTGCAATAGAAATAAGAAAAACTATTCACATATACATTCGTAAGATAAAACAAACACATTTTGCTCAAGACAACACAAAATAACTTGAATTTGATTAAATTTATTAGCAGGGAAAGTTTCTAGAACAATCTCAGAGCTTGTCAATGGTTGTACACTCATAACCACCTTGACATGATCAAATTTAATACAAAAGAGATATACAAGCTTCTCAAACAACTTCTCAAAAGGATGGGCTCTGTCAAGCTTTTTTCTATTAGAAAAATCAGTCCGACCCTAACACTCCAACCATTTACACGATAAATTTGTGCCATTTATAACATTTACAACATACCCTTTTCCCCAAAAATCTAGACATTGAGTGCTACTTTTCAGTGCTTTCGCCATGATCTTGATCACGATTTCCTAGATCGAGATCTATAAAAATTGTTAAATTGCTCAAGGGGGCAGATCTCTTCGAATATCTCCCACATTCAACTCCTTCCTTCTATTAGATCACTCTTTCTTCAACTCACCAACCACTTCCACCCCTAATTTATCAAATCTAGCTCCTTGTGTGCTCGGGAGAAGAAAAATGGAAAATCAGATCAAGCCCGATAGTCAAATCATTTTAATGGCGAAAGACATCTCCATATCTCCCCACCAAACTTAGATATAAAAATTAACTCTCCTCTCTATTTGGTGTGTAGGAAATACCAAGAAATCATGAAGACTTGCACTTCCAGGAGTGTTTCAATAAAAATGGGGGAAAATCAAGATTTAGACTCACAACTGCCATTGATCTTTACTTTGAATTTGGGTCGTCCACGTGGAAGATTCAATTTTAAAATAGACATGGGGTTTCCCTCTAACTTTTTACAAATTTTGAAAAAATGGAAAAATTTCACATTTTGTTCCACACCTCCACCTTTTGAGAAATGAGCCTAACACGTGTCCTGAGGTGGGTCCCAAAGGAACCATGGCCAAATTCTGCCATTTCACCTCTTTTTTGGAAAAGGGAAAATTTTCCAAGTTTTCCCCAGCTCCATCCTTGAGAAATTCTTCTGACACGTGTCCTAATGTGGGTCCCAATGGAACCATGCTTCCTTTTTATACTTTTAACTCCTTTTCCCAAAAGGGAAAATTTTCCAAATTTCCTCCGAAGGCCGCACCTCCACCGTTTTGACTGGAGCAAGCTTTGACCTTTCCTTTATCGACTTGCAAGCCATTTTGATATTTTAATCTTTTGAACATCTTAGGGGAAAAATCAAGTTACCCCGATGGTCCGCCTCCCCACCCTTTTGACTTGAAACAAACTTTGACTGATCCTTTGTTGGGCTTGTGGGCCATTTTGATATTTTAACCCTTTTGAGAAAAAGAGGAAAAATTCTAAGTTTCCTCCGATGGTCTACTTCCCGCCCTCTTTGACTTGTCAAAATACCACGCGTCACAATGGCACATCTTGAGATGGTCCCCAAAATTTGAGACCTTGAATGAGTGTGGGCTCACCACGTGTCCTAGCTTGGAAAAAATTGTTTAAAGGCTCGAAGCTCAATGGAAGGTGCCAAGTGTTAGGATCCGAGGCAATCTCCTTTGGCCATTGAAAATTCTAAGAAAAAAGAAAAGTGAGCGGAGGCCTCCAAGTGTCCTCCTGGCACTTCTTCGAAATGGTGCCCAATTTTAAGATTCTCCTGAGTGCGGGCTTACCACGTGTCCTCCACGCCATCTTTCCCACCAAACTATTTTAGCTGCATAAAAATTTTTCTAAGTCTGGAAAAGCAATGGAAATCTCCACATGTCCTCTTGGTGCTGCTCCAAGGCCAAACCAAAAGAGAATCTTCAAATTAGCATCATTCCTCCACGTGGACAAATTTTTTAAGTTGAGGTGATTCATAGAAATTTTGAAGTACCCAGCCGAGCCACGTCCAACCAAAAGAGGCCACGTCCCCTGTCAATGCAAGGATGTAAATTTGACTAGAAGAAACACCCATCAAATTGTAAAATAAAAAAAAATGACCATTTGAGCCCGGAAATGAAAATTTCTCCAAGGAAAGAGAATTTAGGAATGTTACAAGCTCAAATACATTCCTTAGAGATACATCCATTCATCTTTCTTCAAGTATTTAGGGAAAAATGACAAGGAAGACAAATCTCACCATGTTATGGAGAATGAAATAATGGGATCATTCTCAAGTTTTTAGATGAACAGAGAATGGGAGACCCAAATTATAACCTTTTCTAAGAGGAAAAAGAAACGAGGAGACTAAATATGGACCCATAATGATCTATGACCCAGAAAAAAAAGGAAATTAAAAATGGCAAAAGATTAAAAGCACAACATCAAGAAATAAAATGTTGATAGAGGTCAGAAATCGATAGGAATTTAAAGGCAAAATGGGGTGAGACTATTTTGAGCACCAACATCGCTCCACTCGGGGATGGGCACTCCTTGTGAGTGCCACAAGAACAAAGGTAGACCAAGTGCCAAAATATCCATTGGGTAATGGAGTCAACTTGTAGAGTAGAGAAACAAAGCCATCTCCCAAAAAAATAGAGAAACCAACAAAAATAGGTCACCAAGGACCAGAATGAGCAAAAACACAAAAGAAAGAAACAAACAACAAACTATACACTATACAAAATATTTTTACCTTGATTCAAGGGAATCAATCCAAGAAATGCTTCAAATGCTTGCCATTAACAAGAAACTTCAAGCAATTCACCATCTAAATCCTTCAAGAAAAAGGTATGTTCACCAATTCTAATATCAATGGAGTAAGGGCCCATCCATAATGAGTCAAACTTTCCATGCTTGCCCTTATCTTCATGTCTTCTATCCCATAACAGCACAAGATCTCCAACATTGAAAGCTCTAGGGAGTGACCTTCTTGTTAAATAACTTCTTCAGTTTTCTCTGAACTTTACATGCCTCTGGTGGGATGCCCTCCTCTCTTCATCAAGCTCAACAATTTGTTAATGCGAGCATCATAAGGACTTACCTCTTGATCTTCCAGCTTGTTGAATAAACTGATATGAAGATAGTTGCATATGAAGGGGCAGCAGGGCCTGAGTCCCATATACCAACTCAAATGGACTCTTTCCAGTAACTCTCTTGATAGTGATCCTATCTACCCAAATAGAAAACTTCAACTGTTCACCCCACTTTCTCTTGTTCAGCTCCAAGGTTCTTCTGATAATCTTTAAAAAAATTTTATTACTGGACTCAGCTTGTCCATTTCCTTGGGGATTGTAATTAGAGGCATATGTCAAGTTGATCCCATACTCTTTGCACATTGCCACCAAAGGTTTAGCTCTAAAGCTCATGGCATTGTCAACAATAATCTTGACTGGCACCCCAAACCTGCAGATGATATGGTTCAATAGAAAATCCATGACAATTTGGTGTGTTTCCTTCTTGGTGGGGATTGCCTCCACCCATTTAGTAAAATAATCAGTGGCTACAAGAATCCACTTGTGGCCAAGCACTTGAAGGGTCTGAAATTTCACCAATGAAATCCATTCCCATTGCTTGAATGGGGCTTCAATTGATACAGGCTGCAAAGGAAGGGAGCTTGAAGCTTTCAGTCTTCCAGAGAAGCACTGACAACTCTCACATCTTCTAACCAAAAGAGTTGTATCCTTGAAGAGAGTTGGCCACCAATAACCAGCCCTCAGGATCTTGTGTGTTGTGACTCTTGCAACAAAATGCCCCACAAATTCCTCCATGGAGATCAACAATTATCTTGGGGCTTCTTCTTCAGTAATGCACCTTAAGAGGACTCCCTCTGGGTTTTCCAAGCTAACCCATAATCAGTAATGACATATTTCTGGAAGCCAACTTAAGAGCTCTTTTCTGTTCTTACTTAAATACTCAGTGGCAAGTATAAGTGTCTGAGATAAAAATTACATCCTTGTACCACTCAGAACTCATCAACCTTTCAAAAACACCTTCCCTTTCTTCTTCTACCTCATTTACCTCAATAGTTTGCAAGTTTCTCTCAACCATAAGCTTAGCCAAGCCCAAACCTCTCACCAACTTCATGGTTTGGATATCCATATCATATTCTTGCAACTTGTTCACCCACCTACATCTTTTTCTTGAGACTTCCATCTCTGATAAGATGTCCTTCACCATGGTGTGGGGAACATAAGCAACCACTTTAGAACTTAGAATGTAAGGCCTAAAACCTTTTTTGCTTTTACCAAGGAAAATGCCTGCTTCTCCATAATAGTGTATTTCAGCTCAGCCCCCTACAAGGCCTTACTAAAAAGGCAATTGGCCTCTCAGCCCCTTCATCATCCTTCTATACAGAGGACAAAGCAATAGTGTTCTCTGAAGCAAAGGAAAATAGTTGGAAAGGCTTCTTATAGTCTAGAGCTGCTAAAACAGGGGCATGCTTTAATGCCTCCTTGATCCCATTGAAATCTTGGATGGAAGCCTCCTCCCATTTGATGACCTGGTCCTTCTTTAACATGGAAGTGATTGGAATGGTCAACTCAACAAAGTTTGATATGAATCTTCTAATGAAGTTTATCTTCCCAAAGAAGGACTGAATTCCTTTCTTGGTTCTTGGAATAGGGACCTTGTTGATGGCCTCTACTCTCTAGATCAATCATCACCCCTTCTTATGACACAATGTGACCAAGAAACTTTTCCTTCTACACTCCAAAATGGAACTTCTTTGGATTGAGTGAGATGCCATATTCTCTACATCTTATCAACATCTTCTCCAAGTGCAGCAGTGATCACTTCTCTTCTAGAAAACATAGTTACATCATCTTGATAAACTACAATAAACTCATTGATGTAACCAAGCAAAAGAAACATCCATTGCTCTTTGAAAGGTGGCTCCAACATTCATCAAACCAAAGGGCATCCTAACATATACATATGTCCCCAAGGAGTAGTAAAGGTTGTCTTGATCCTTTCTGATTCCTTCACCACAACTTGGTTATAACCAGAGAAACCATCCAAGGTGGAAAGCAATTCAGAACCAGTCACTAACTGCAGCATGTTTTCCATATTTGGTAAAGGATAATTATCCTTCATTGATGCTCTGTTTAGATTCCTGAAATCTACACATAACCTAATGTCACCATTTTCTTTCTAACTAGTACTAGGTTTGCAACCCAAGAAGAATACCTTGTGGGATGAATAATCCCTCCATCTCTTAGCTTCTTCATTCTCTTGCATTTTGAGAGATAAGAGTGGATTGATTGGCCTTTTTTTCTAAATGGCTTTGCATTAGACTCTAAGGGAATCTCATGTTGAAAACAGATCCTCTCTGTATGCTTTTAGTTCAGAATAGGTCCAAGCCATGCAATCTTGGTATTTTTTCAACAATTGATGTATGACTGCTTCTCCTCCTTGCTAAGATTGTTGCCTAACCAAATTTTCCTTGGTTTCTCCTTTGTACCAAGATCATGCTCCTCAACATCCCTCGAGGCTGCCATATGCCTATTAATAATGCAATCAACATTATCAAAATTTGATTCAAGAGCAACCAGCCCTCTAGGAATGGTATTGGTCTTTAGCTAGATGATGCCCTTGCCAAACAAGGTTTCCTTTCCTCTGTTGTACATACCATTGGTTCCCAATCAATGCATTGATCAAAAACTCTCCCTTGTTCATAAAATCTTCTGATCTGAGCATCATCATCAAAAACTTGCCAGTGTTTAATGTTGTCGGGAAAGGGTCTTTCAATACCTCAACATCATATTCACAATATGGGGACATTGTACAATTGTCAAACCGAGACCCCAACACTTTGCAAGCTTGTTTGGAAAATCATTGAACTTTCTATCATGATGCACAATGTTGAATGAATCAAACATCTCAATGAAATCCCAAACTGCATGCTTGTATTGTTTCATTCATTGATTTTTGTGGCATACAGTTTTCTAACTTGTTTGACAATTAATTCTAAATCTCTCCTTTGACAATAATGTCCTTGACACCATATTTCCAAGAAATTCTTAAACCTAACAATAGTGCCTCATACTCATAATGTTGTTAGTGCACTCAAAGTTGAGTTTGAAGGAAAAAAACAAATTTTCCTAACCTAGAGAAAGCAAACAACACCAACACCATTCCCAAACTTGGAGAAAGCTCCATCAAACAATAGAGTCCAAGGAGAGCCCACTTGTTCAAGACACCTGCATTCCTCAATCTTGTGCTCCTTTCCATCAGCAAATCCTACAAAGTTATCAGCATCAACATTTGTGTACAATACTTCATAGGATGCATTGTTGGGATCCTCAATAAGGTGCAACATCTTCTTTTCCCCATACAACCTGACAAGGCTTCCCTCAATTGGAATGGTGGCATAGGAAATATCCATTTGGACACTCCCACCAACACTTGTAGCCCATTTTCTTGACAATAGCATGCCCCACTTGGTCAGGGTAGTCAACAATGACAACATCAAGTTTTAAATTTTTACCTAGGTAAGCTGCAAGCTGCACCACCAAACCCTTCACACATCCCACTACTGGAACTTCTCTAGAGTCCATGGCAGTGCACTTCCCATATGTTGTTATCACTTTAATATTCAGCTCATTCATGACTTCCAAAGGCATGACATTACATGATGCCCCTGAGTCAAACATGCAGTTGTGTAGTAGTCTGTCCTTAATGATCAAAGTGGTGAAGAATGGATCCACATTCAGCTGAGAGTCCACCAAGGATGTCCCCAAATAGACCTCAGGTGGTTCACCTAGTTCCTCCAATGCTGGTGGTGTTTCTAACTCTTCAATGATTGAGGAGTCTCCACAATGTTTACATTTCTACCTAGGGTAGTCTTCTCTTCTTTCAACCCAAGTATTCAAATGCTCTCTTTTTGTGCTCAGAATCCTAAGAAACTCAACAATTGGAACAGAGAATTTGATTTGACTTAAAACTTGGGCAATGTCATATGGGACATTCTTTGGCAAGGCAGTATTGGAAGGAAAGCTAACACACTCATTAGGTGGTACAAGATTTTTGATAGCTTGGGCATGAGGAGGGGTATGATTTTTGTTTGGAACTATGTAGGATTTTGGCAGATGCATCTTTCTTAGGAGCCTCTTTAGGAATGTTTGAAAGTAAGGGAGCTTTTGGCTTGGCTTGAGGCCCTGTCCCTTTAACGATAGCCTTACTTCTTGTGTTATATTCCTTCTCTTGAGCCACAACAACATTCATCAATAATTGTCTATCTTCCTCAGATGGAATTCCTCCATCATACTTATTTATCATTAAAGCCCTTAAATATTCAAAGTCATTATTGGGAAATTCAAAATCTTGTACAATATCTACTTCTAAAGTATGAGAGGGAGGAAGAATAGGTACCCTGAATGCAATCCCAAAATTAGTGGCAAAAAGTTGACTTATCACCTTAGTTGAAGTTTCCCTTGTTGTGAGCTAGTGGAGCAACCCATCATGCAGACATCATCATCATTATCATCATCAAATTCTTCTTCTTCTTGCTGATCTTCTTCACAAGGAGCATGAGGCATGAAACATTTGTCACACCAATCAATGACATCTGTCTCCTCCATAATAACAACTCTAACAGCCAAAGGATCAGGCACCATTCTATTTTCCCTACCTTGGGGCTGCCTATTTCCAAATCCAACAGTCCCTTTCCTCTGTCATCAGATCTTTGGTGATTTGTAAACCTGTCTTGGCTTTGTTGCTTGTGTTGACCTTGTGAGCTCTGCCCAATTCCTTTCTCATCTTGGCTAGTTTGTAGGAAATTTCTTTGACAGCCCCTGCCAAAGTCTTCACAACCTCCTCCAAATCAGCAACTTTACTTGTTTGAGGTTTTTCTAGGTTAATTAGTTTTACACCTTCCCCTTTTAGGAGGCTTTCCAATTGCCTTGATGTTATTCTCAATTTGCAGAGCCATGGTGAAGGCCTTGCCTCAAATTAGTAGGGTTCTTGTCCCTCAAGTAATATGCAACCTTTTTATCAAATGCATCAGAATATTTGATCAAACATGATTCATCACATGGCCTTATCCTAACAGAAATATTCTCAAGGTCTTGTTAAACCTTGTGTTGAAATCATGTACTGAATCATTAGGATTCTTCTTGATGTTTTCAAATTCTGATAGAAGAAACCTAGGGTCAGTTCTATCACCATACTACAATCTAAATGCATTGTTCATCTCAATCCAAGAATCAATAGAGTTATCTGGAAAAGATTTATACCAATCCCTGAGCATCTTCTTCCAAAGTATGGATAAATAATTTGATATATACATCTTCATGTTCAATCTCAAAATCTTCCATCATATTGATAAAAAGCTTTAGATGTTGATCACCAGTTATAACATTGTTTCCTTGAACTTTGGTAGTTTGTTCCTTACATCTTGAGGAACTGCATTTGGATAACCAACCATTCCCACAAAATTTATAGGTCCAAAGGTGTTTACAACAAATGGGGTCTAGGTGGGGGCTGGGCCATGTTGATTCGGAGGTGACCCTGGAGGGGTGAAAATTGATAAGGGGTAGAGGGTCTTTGGAACACAGGAGTATAATTTTCAAAATGGATATCCCCTAAAGGCCTTGTTTCTTGGAAATCCCTATCAACTTCTAAAAAGACATGGGCATAATGTGAAGAAAACTTTTCAAAATCAAATGAAGGCCCTTCTCCAGCTAGAGAATTCAATTCCACAAAGAGGCTACCTGATTCAAAATCACTTGAATGGCAAGTCTTCAATGATAGGCCGATCACTTTCATCAATAGAGATCCCTCTTCTTGTCTGTTGATCTCCCACAACTCTCCAGGATTTTCTTCCTTCTGATTTTGCTTTTCCTAGCTCTAGAAACAATGTCCTAGTAAGATCCCTAGCAAAGAAAGATCTTCTTCCTTCTAGCTTTGCAAATATTAGTAACAAAACTCACTTGACAGAGGTTAAGACACTGTATTCATCAAGAAACAAATCAACAGGAGTTGCCACTAAGGATTTCCACCTTAGTTGTGTAAATGCACTAAAATATGATCTTTCAAATGTCTTTCAACACTAGAAACTAGAAATGGAAAGATTCTAACTTTTCTTTACCAATTTATCAAATGAAAGCTAGTGCACTAGGTGTGAAAACTGAAAGAATTGCACACAACACTTGAGCATACAAGAAGTGTTTTACCAAGGTTTGAAATGTGAATGTAATCCTCGTGTCCCCGAGGCGGCGCCAAAAGCATGGTTGATGGGATAAATAGATATGAACTGGTAGTGAATCAACAAATTAGTCTCAACGATGCAAATTAGTTCCCAGCAATTCAAAACAATCCTCAGCAAAGACGCACTTAAAGCGTGTTGGTACCCAAATTTAATCTCCTTCAAAGGCAAAGAACATCATGGATTTAAAAGATACTTAGAGGTAGATAGATGATTATGTATGTCATTTTGTAGCTGGGAAGTAATCTATCTGACTTTTTAGCACTCAAAAGTTTGAAAAGAGTGGGTAGCACCTTAAGAGGATTTGATCTATCCTCACTATTTTAGGTTGTGCCTTTCAACCAAGGTAAGAGGACCCTTTTGTAGCCTATTGTTTGTGGAGGAGATGGAGATATCCTTCCTAATGAAGTTGTTAAGGAGACCTTGAAGAAAATATGATCAATGCAACAAAATCTAACTCTCACAAGTTGTCACTCTAGATAGTGGAGATATTTTCTAGGCAAGGTTCAGGCTACTAAAGACATTTGAAATCCTGATTGTTTCTACATGTTTTGGTAATGAAAATTATGCATTTGTGCACACATATGACAAACAGGGGTAGTATGGGTAGGATTAGTTTTTTTTAATATATTTTTTGGTGGGAGGTGAGGCAGAATGAACTTGATTCACTAGATCCTTGAGAAATCTTACAAAATGGAAGGTTAGACCAATAGAATGCCATCAAAATAGCTAAAATGTTTCTTTAACCAGAATATGTGCTTTAATGGAGGCCTAGATTAGCACTTTTTCACACAATCTATGAGATTCTAACATGAAGGCTCGAGTTAGAAAACCCAACAAAGCATCAAGATCTAAGCCAAATCATGCCTAAGGTACACCCAGAGGCTTATAGACAATCTCTGTCAAACAAATGAAAGAAAAGTGATTTTAAATCATTTATTTCACTCCCAGATGAAAGCTCTCTTATGAGAAATGAAATTTAGATGCCACTAAACTATCACAAGGATTGAGACCTATGTGATTGAATCAAATTTTAATACAAGATTGCAATAGAAACAAGAAAAACTATCCGCATACATTCAGAGATGAAACAAACACATTTTTCTCAAGATCAACACAGAATAACTCGAATTTGATTAAATTTATTAGTAGGGAAAGTTTCTAGAACAATCTCAGAGCTTGTCAATGGCTGTACACTCGCAACCACCTTGACATGATCAAATTTTCAATACAAAAGAGATATACAGGATTCTCAAACAACTTCTCAAAAGGATGGGCTCTGTCAAGCTTTTCTCTATTAGAAAAATTAGTCCCGACCCCTAACACTCCAACCATTTGCATGAAAAATTTGTGCCATTTATAACATTTACAACAAATCCCCTTTTCCCCAAAAATCAAGACATTGAGTGCTACCAGTGCTCACCATGATCTCGATCATGATTTCCGAATCAGATCTAAAAAAGTCACTGTGTGCTCAGGGGGTAGATCTCTTCAAATATCTCCCACATTCAACTCCTTCCTCTGGTATATCACTCTTTCTTCAACCCAACCAACCACTTCCACCCCTAATCATCAAATCTAGCTCCTTGCGTGCTCGAGAGAAAAAAACAAAAATCATGATTGAGCTCCAATAGCCAAATCATTTTAATGGTGAAAGACATCTCCATATCTTCCCCACCAAACTTAGATATCAAAATTAATTCTACTCTCTGTTTGGCATGTAGGAAATACTAAGAAATCATGAAGACTCACACTTCCAAGAGCGTTTTAGTAAAATGGGGGGAAAATCATATTCAGACTTATAGCTGTCATTGATCTTTACTTTGAATTTGGGTCGTCCACGTGGAAGATTCAATTTTAAAATAGGCCTGAAGGGGGTTCCTTCTGACTTTCTACAAATTTTGAAGAAATGGAAAAATTTCACATTTTGTTCCGCACCTCCGCCGTTAAGAAATGAGCCTGACACTTGTCCTAAGGTGGGTCCTAAAGGAACCACGGCCAAATTCTTCCATTTCTTTTTTAGAAAAGGGAAAATTTTCCAAGTTTTCCCCTGCAGCTCCTCCCTTGAGAAATGATTTTGACACGTGTCCTAATGTGGGTCCCAATGGAACCACACTCCCTTTTATACTTTTAACTCCTTTTCCCACAAAGGAAATTTTTCCAAATTTCATCCAAAGGCCCGCACCTCTCACGCCATTGACCGGAGAAATCTTTGACCTTTCCTTTATTAGGCTTGCAGGGCCATTTTGATATTTTAATCTTTTGAACATTAGGGGGAAAAATCCAAGTTACCCCGATGGTCCACCTCCCCACCCTTTTGACTTGAAACAAAATTTGAATGATCCTTTGTCGGGCTTTAGGCCATTTTTGATATTTTAACCTTTTTGAGCATAAGGAAAAAAATTTTAAGTTTACCTCCGATGGTCTCGCTTCCCCACCCCCTTTGACTTTTCAAACTACCATGCGTCACAATGGCGCATCTTGAGATGGTCCCCAAAATTTGAGACCTTGAATGAGTGCGGGCTCACCACGTGTCCTCGGCTGGGCAAAAATTGTTTGAAGGCTCGAATTTCAGCGAAGGTGCCATGTGTCGAGGATCCGAGGAAATCTCCTTTAATCGTTGAAAAAGTCCAAGTAAAAAAAAGTGAGCGGAGGCCTCCAAGTGTCCTCCCGGTGCTTCTTCAAAATGGTGCCCAAGTTTAAGACTCGAATGAGTGCAAAGCTTACCACATGTCCCTGTTTCTCGCAAACTATTTTAGTTGTAAAAAATTTATCTAAGTCCAGGAAAAGAAACGGAAATCTCTATGTGTCCTCTCGACACTACTCCAAGGCCAAACCAAAGTGAATCTTCAAATGAGTGTCGTTCCTCCACGTGGACACATTTTTAAGTTGAGGTGATTCATAGAAATTTTGAAGTACCCAGCTGAGCCACGTCCAACCAAAAGAGGCCACATCACCTGTTGATGCAAGGATGTAAATTTGATCGGGAGAAACGACCAAAATCGTAAAATATATAAAAAACCATTTGAGCCTAGAAATGAAAATTTCTCCAAGGATAGAGAATTTAGGAATGTTACAGGCCTCGAATACATTCCTTAGAGATATATCTATTCATATTTCTTCAAGTATTCGGGGAAAATGATAGGATGAAAAATCCTGACTATGGAGAATGGAAATAATGGGAGAATCCAAGTTTTTAGATGAATAGAGAACATGAGACCCAAATTACAGAACTTTTCTAGAGGAACAAAGAAATGAGAAGATAAGTATGGACCCATACGTGATCTATGACCCAAAAACAGATTAAAAATGGCAACAGAGATTAACCAAGCACAACACAGGGAAGTAGAGAATGACAAAGGCCGTAAATCGATAGATTTTCAAGGGAAAATTGGGGGCAAGACTATTTTTGAGCACCAACACAAACCATAGGCAGCGAGCACCATGCATACACATACATTCACGAGGTAATTTAGAATGTTAATTGTGTAAAATTTTCACATACAAGAACATACATATATTTGACTTCAAAACTAATATATATATATATATATATATATATATACATATATATGTATGTATGTATATATATATATGTATGTATGTATATATACATATATATGTATATACATATATATATATATATATATACATATTAGTTTTGAAGTCAAATATATGTATGTTCTTGTATGTTCATCTAACTCACATCATACATGTTTGATAAAGATGTTGACTTCACTAGACACCCCACCATCTCTCGCGACAAGTAGAGAAAGGTGTTATCATTGCGATTTTATCTCAGTGCAATAACTCACCGAGGTATTCAAACAACATGTAATTTTTGTCAAATTTCTTGTGTAATTCATATCATGTTAAATTACATGTTAGTAATGTCTTTCATTGTAGAATTATTAAGTTATGTTAATAATGTCCTTCAATGTGTATATGCTAGAGTTACTCGCGATAAGTAGCAGCCCCTGCTCATTTGATTCACGTGCATGGTGGGGTAAAAACAATAGTTCTATATTGATAAAATTAGTTAAAATATTTTCATTACACATACATGTACTTAGTTCTATTTTCACTAATTTTGATGTTATATTTTCTGATCTTATGTGTATGTAGGGAACTTCAAACCCCTCTATTTTGACTTTGAGGGCACAGACTCCTCCATTTCATCATCTTCATACCCCCATTCATACTAAAAGAGCTCCCGTTGACTCATTTGAGCATGAGATGTAGATTCGGTGTGATCGACAACTTGCATGTAAGTTTGTGTATTTATGTAAATACTTTCATTCGAGCATGGTATTGAATACATGTTGAAAACATATATAAATTAAGTTTTGATAGAAATCATTGTTTTCATTTATAGGATCATCTACATGTGAGTATTCGAAGAAGAGGACTCGTAGCATAGGCTTGGATGATCTAAAGTCATCTCATAGATCTCCATCTTCGTCTAAGGGAGGGCCTTCTTCGAGAAAGGCCAAGAGAGGGATAGATTTTGATGATTAGGAAATATATATGTCTTACATGAATTTTTTTATATGCCTATGTGCATGGAATTGTACGTACGCCTATATGACATTTGAACTTGATAGTATATGACCTATCTAGGCATTTTTATATTTATTATGCACATTAAAATACTATTTGGAACTTGATATTTTTGTATGAGACCTTACATTTCTGAGATTATTTTTGCATGAAACTAATATGATGTGCACTTGACAATATTTAAGACATTATGGATTATTTTTTCATTTATTGGTGATGTACATGTACTAGCATTTTCAATGTATAATATGCATCAAACTTTGGAAATCAATATTTATATAATGTATGTATATAAAGAGTTACCTAATATGAGTAATTATTCATTCAATTTATCAATGTGTATATGTGTATTTACCTTACTTGCACTTCTTCTTGCTCATGGTCTCTTTGTACTGGTTCCTATCTTATCATGCACCTACTACATTCTTCAATGCTTCTTAGTCTTCTCCCCTGTTAAAACACCTAAGAGTCATCACAATTTGATGCCTTTCATCTGTTGATATTTTGAGAATGTCTCTCCATATGCATTACTCCAATGCTTGAGAATGTCTCTAGATGTAATGACATTCTGATTTAGACACTCAATGATTCTTGATTGTCTAATCTGTCCAATTCGTGTTATTACCTTTAAATCTGTAGGCATTTCAAGTTATTTGGAAATCACATCACACCCTTCACTAGGCTTGATGACTACCCCTATATTTTTTAAGGTACTTTTGAAAGCATCCATGGGTTTATCATAGCATAAATTATCAATGAATGGAAGGTCACTAAAGCCGTAGGCCAGATTTGACTCCCATTTAGAATTAAACAAGAAATATTTACAAGGCGATTGATAACTACCATGTGTTCTTAGACATTCCCTATAAAATTCACTCTTAAGCTAATCTAGTCATTGAAAAATAAATCTTAGATGAGGTTTCGTATCGGCGACGAGATGTTCAGTAGGTCCCACGAAGTCCGAGAAATCACTGTCGTCGAGATATAACGTGTTTTGGTCTCGGGGATCTTAAGGGACTAGACCTAGATGAGGTAGCCCAAAAGAATGAGGAGTATAGGGAACCAAAAAAATCCTCCTCTAGAATTTACCTTGCCACCCCGATGTGTTGGTATAGTAAGTTCAATGCCAAGAGCTTCCGTTTGCAAAGTATTGCATCTTAACCTTATATTGACTCAAACAACAATATTTTGTGCATTTACAAATAATAGTAAAGTGAGAGAAACAAATGGATATGGATAAAACCACAAGAGAATTTTGTAGAGGGTCTTGATGTGAAGGTGTTGGATCTCGAGGAGATGTCTCTAGGTGCCACGAGTCTAAGAAATCACTGTCAAAGATATACCATGTTTTGGTCTCAGGGCTCTTAAGGGACTATGCCTAAACAAGGTAGCCCGAAAGATCGAGGAGTGTAGGGAACAAAAAAGTCTCCACTAGTGTTCACCAAGAAATCCAAATGTTTTGTCATAGATGGTTGGGTCCCATGAGCTACCATTTGCAAAATATAGTGTCTGAAAACCTTACACTGACTTAGACTACATTATTTCATGCGTTTTCCAATAATAGGACAATGAGAGAACCAAATGGATATGGATAAAACCACTAGAGGATTTCATAGAGGTGCCTGACATGGAGGTTTTGGATCTGACGAGACGTCTCTAGGTGCCATGAAGTCCAAGAAATCACCCGTTGAAGATATAACATGTTTTGGTCTTAGGGCTCTTAAGGGACTTCGCCTGACAAGGTAGCCCAAAGCACAGAGTGTAGGGAACCAAAAATAAGCCTCCAATAGTGTTCACCAGGCCATCTGGATGTGTTGGTATAGATGGTTTGGTACCATGAGCTACCATTTGCAATATGTAGTGTCTCGATGACCTTACACCGACTCATACTACACTATTTCGAGCGTTTGAAAACAATAGGACAATGAGAGAGCCGAATGGAGACGAATAAAACAAAGGAGAGGATTTCATAGAGGGCCTGTCATGGAGTTTTTGATCTAACAAGACATCTCTAGGTACCACGAAGTCTTATAAATCACCTATCGAAGATATAGCATGTTTTGGTCTCGGGGTCTTAAGGGAAAGCATGAGGAGCATAGGGAACCAAAAACATTCACCACTAGCATTCACCACACCATCCGGATGTCTTGGCGCATATGGTTTGGTCCCATGAGCTATTTTTGAAAAATATAGTGTATGGTAGCCTTACACTGACTCAGATTACACTATTTTACGTGTTTGCAAATAATAGGACAACAAGAACACCGAAAGGAGATGGAAAAAACTAGAATAGGATGTTGTAGAGGGCCTCAATGTGGAGGTTTCTAATTTGATGATCCATCTCTAGGTGCCACGAGTTTGATAAATCACCTGTCAAATATATAACATGTTTTGGTCTTAGGGATCTTAAAGGACTCACACTTTTGACGAAGTAAATTGAAAGCATGGGGAGCGTAGGGAACAAAAAAATCCTCCACTAGCGTTCACAAGGCCATATGAATGTGTTGGCATAGACATTTTGGTCCCATGAGCTATTGTTTACAAAATATAGCATCTAACATCCTTACACTAACTCAGACTACACTATTTTGCTCATTTGCAAAGAATAGGACAACGAGATCACCAAAGCAGATCGAAAAAAGTAGAATAGGATTTTATAGAGGGCCTCGATGTGGATGTTTTGATTTGATGAGCCATCTCTAGGTGCCATAGAGTCTAAGAAATCACCCGTGTCGAAGATATAGCATGTTTTGGTCTCAGGGCTCTTAAGGGACTACACCCGGACAAGGTAGCCCAAAAGCACGGGGAGTGTAGGGAACCAAAAAAAGCCTCCAAGAATGTTCACGTGGCCATCCGTATGTGTTGGCACAAATGGATGGTCCCACGAGCTACCGTTTACAAAATATAGCATCTGAAAACCTTACACTGACTTAGACTACACTATTTCACGCGTTTTCAAACAATAGGACAACGAGAGAACCGAATGGAGATGGATAAAACCATGAGAGGATTTCGTAGAGGCCCCAACATGGAAGTTTTAGATCTAAAGAGACATCTCTAGGTGCCACGAGTCCGAGAAATCCTGTCAAAGATATAGCGTGTTTTGGTCTCGGGAATCTATTATCCCAAATTCTCCCCGACAAATTTGGTCAAGACAAGTCCTGCACATAAGGAAATTATGAAGGAAATGACTGCACTCCACGAGCTCACATTCCAGGACAAAAAAACAAGGTTGTAGGGAGACTCTACAATGGAGTGACGAGGCTGCAAAGCTTGTTTATGATGCATAAACACAATGAATAACTGAATAAAGATATGTACCTTGTATATGTTGATAAATGAAGACTATAAGATGATGTTACTTGAGATAGGAAGATTAAAAATGCAAGAAGGTTTTATGATTTGATCCCTAAACATTCGAATGACATTTGTAAGTTGAAGAAGAGATCCTTAGTGTCTTGAATTTTGTTGGAATGATCTATGGCTTTGTGAGATGGCTACGCTACAAAGAAAATATAATATGATGTCCTAAGGTCACATCCAACTACAAGCTAACCTCAAATGGACGTCCAAGGCTTGTTTATAAAGGATTGCTAACAACTAGGGAAAGTCACTAGTTATTCTTCCTAATCACCAGTGATCTAGGTTTTATGGGAAAAAAATTGCAACTACTTCCCAAATCAAGGTTTTTGTTTGGTTTTTTTAAGGATGTGGGTTAGAAAGAGGTTATGCGGGTAATGAATATTGTTAAATAGTTAATAAGTTGGTGATTTTGTTTTGTTTTAATTGATTTTAGTTTGTAAGTGGTTTGAGTGGTTTAGGAGAGGATAAAATAGGATTTTATAGTTGTAGAATGATATTTATGGGGAATAAATATGATGGGAGAGAAATAAGAATTATGATAAGGATTTAATGTATAATATGATAGTTATGTGATAATGAAGGGGGCTAGTGGAAACGGACACGGGGATTAACAATGTTAATTTTAAGTGTCTATAGATCCATAAATGAAAACTCGAGACACTTTTTTGTTTGAGTTTGATATTTTATATAGGACTGTTATTATACCACGTATGAACACAAGTTAAAGCTATTTCTACTACACTCAAGGATGTAGCCTTGAGATGGTGTGACTACTTGGTAGTAGATGAAGAAAGAGTTTTTACTAAAGTACCAAGATTACTTTAGGCCAAGTGGTAGAGGAGGAGATGAACTATTTAGGATGACACAAAAGAAGACGATCTATTAGAAGATTACCCGGAAATATTCTTATTCTGTCTTCAAAAGTCAAATCACACAAGGTTACCTCCTAAGTCCCTCAAATTTCTCTTCTTAAAATGACTCGAAGAGGACATGGATGCTTTAAACTTGATAGGATCTGGAAATATCTCAAAGGATACCTTTGTAAAAATTTGTAAAGCTTGCATAAATTAGTCTAGAGAAAATTTGAAGAGAATAAGAAGTGCTAGATCAATATATGGATCATCTACTAAAGGAATTGGGGAGATATCCAAATCAGAGATTATAAACATGTTCAAGAACATGAAATAAGAGATAGTTAATGACATTGATACCCAACTAGATGTTGTACATGAAAAAATAAAACAGAGATGTAAAGGTAGAAAGTTGATTACAAATGCAGAGATTAATTGGCATGTCATAAGAAAATGATGCTTCACTTGAATTCGTGGATGATATAAATAGAGGATGGACAAGTGTTTTGTTTTTCTCAAATGAAACTATAGATGGAAAGATAAGGAGGTATGTCACAAGATCCTATTCCATCATTTTAAAACTGGTCTAACAATCCATATATGAAAACCCCCACCTTGGGCTAATAATCAACAAGGTTGGGCTCCATACCCTATCAAATATCAATAATAGCAACAACCTCGCCGAGGACAATAAAAATGGAAACAACCCCTCAACCATGGATGTAGCCTTTGAGAGGAAGGAATAATTGGAATAACCCACCTCCTATTTACCAACAATCCTATAATCAAACTCCTTACCCAAAACAACAAGCTTTGATGAAAAATCCCCATGTAAGCTCTCAACCAAAATCCACTTAGCTACTAGCTAAACAACCACTTAAACTTAACAATAAAGCTACTCACCTAGCCTATACCACTGAATTAGCCCAATACCCTTCTTATTCAGCCTCATGTCCGTAATATCCATACTCACTTAGGAAGATCACTTTCTCCACTAAGAACACCCACTAGTACCAAGATTGCAGATGAACCACAATTGCTACAAAATGATTCAAAGCAACATTAATAGATTTCCAACAAGGTAAAACACAAGCTAATGAGCCACCATTTCTAGAAATATTACAAGAGAAGAAGACTGGCCTCAAATCAGATTTTTATTTTGTCATCCAATTGAAAGATATTTGTGTGAAGATTCCACTAATCCAAGCCATCAAGGATGTGCCCATTTACAATTTTTTTAAAAGGATTTATGCATAAAGAAACTAGGTATAAAAAGGAAATATCTATTCACCATACAAGTTATTGGACTTTTAGTTGATATCATGCTTGGAAATTTAGTTTTACCTAAATACATAGACCCAGGAAGTCCCTTGGTAAATGTCACAATCAATGAAATAACAATAAAGAACACTTTGATTGACTTGGGGGAAAAAATAAAAGCCATGACTAAGAAAATCATGGATGACTTGAACTTGGAAGGACTAAGGACAATAGATACAATATTACAACTTGCAAATAGATCAACAAAGTGAGACTTGAAGAAGTCGTACACAGACATAATGGTAGTGGTAGACTCTTGGGAATACCCTATTGAATTTATTGTTCTTCAACCAAAAGTAAGTTTAGGAGGTTATCCTATCATTCTAGGAAGACCATGGTTTTCCACTATTGATGCATTCATAGGTTGCAGGTCTGGTAATATGATTATTTATAATGGAAGTGGTACTAAAATATTATGCTCTATCCTCTTACACAACCATTGAATGAAGAAGATCAAACCATTTGGGTTGAAGAACTAGAAGCAAACCAAATTTCTATATAGAAGCTCATGATGCTGGAAAAGTCATGTATAATTGAGGGACAAGAAGAATATGTTGTTCTTTCCAACGTCTTGTAGAAAGATATGGAAAGAATGAATAAGTGGATGGAAAATTAAGGTGTATAAGATGTCCTGTGAATGAAATTCTACCCCAACAAATAACTATGGAAATTCTAGGTAAGAATTACATTCTTCATCAACTCCTTCCCCATGACTGCATATTAAATTATGTTAGCAAAAATGTATGTTCAATGATGGATCTCTCCAAACAAGTGGAAATAACACCAGGAAGACCACTTAACATTAATAAAATCCTAAGTAAAGAGCAAGTGCAATTGTTAATTACTCTCCTTAAAAACACAAAACATCATTTGGATGCGATTATGGTGACACACATGGAATTCATCCTAATCTCTACACACACAAGATTTTATATTAAAGAAAATTACAAACCAATTAGATAGCCAAAATGAGAATGAATCCAATAGTGAGACCGATTAGCAGAGGTATTTACTGAAGCACGTGATGATGGAAAAGTAATATATAATTGAGGGACATGAAAAGTATGTTTTTATTTCCAACGACTTGTAGAACAACTATGGAAAGAATGAAGAAGTGGATGAAAAATTAAGGTGTATAAAATGTCCCATGAACGAAATTCTACCCCAACAAATAACTATGGACGTTCTAGGTAAGAATTGCATTCTCCATCAACTCCTTCCCGTGATCGCATATTGAATTATGTCAGCAATAATCTATGTTCAATGATGGATCTCTCAAAACAAGTGAAAATAATATTAGAAGACCACTTAACATTAATAAATTACTGAGTAAAGATAAAGTGTAATTGTTAAATACTCTCCTTAAAAACAAAAACATCATTTTCATGGGATTATGGTGATACACATGGAATTCATCCTAATCTCTACACATAAGATTTTACATCAAAGAAAATTTCAAACCAATCGATAGCCACAAAGGAGAATGAACCCAATAGTGAGAGTGATTGTAAAGGTGAATTGAAGAAAATACTTGATGTTAGATTTATATATTCTATATCATATAGTCAATGGGTATCACCTCTTGTCATAGTGCCAAATAAAAATGGAAAATGGAGGATATGTGTAGATTACATGGAGTTGAATGTAGCAACAAATAAAGATCACTTTCCACTTCCTTTTATTGATCAAGTGCTTGACACTATGAATAGTAAAAGGTATTTCTAATTTCATAATGGGTATAGTGGATATAACTAGATTCAAATTGCAATAGAGGAACATAACGAAACTACCTCCACATGTCCATGGGGAATGTTTTCTTACTCGGCTTTTCCATTTGGCTTGTGCAACACACCTACTACATTATAAAGGGTTGTTTTAAGAATTTTCTTAGATCTAAAAATGAATGCATGGAGGTATGCATGTATAAATTCATATTACATGGCCGTACCTTTGAAGAATCTATGAAAAATATGGAAAAAGTCTTGAAAAGATATAAAGAACACAACCCCGTCTTTGAGCACTAAATAATGCTACATGATGATGTCTAAAGGTAGAGTGTTAGGACACTATCTTTCTTCTCAAGGAATTCAAGTTGATCCAAAGTAAAGGTATCTATTATCATAAATCTACCAACACCAAATAAGTAAAATAATGTTAGGATATTTCTCAGCCATGCTGATTATTATAGAAGATTCATACAAGATTTCAGCAAGGTGGTAGCTCCATTGTTTGCATTATTGGGAAAAGGCTGTTGAATTTTTCTAGATCGAACGTTGAAGAAAATTTTCAATCCTTAAAGAAATTTTTAACTACTTACACTGTATTAAGAAGACTTGATTATAATCTACAATTACAAATCCATACTTATACATCAGACCATGCTATTGGAGTTGTCCTAGGATAGAAAGATGGAATTTTGAATTATGCCATTTATTATGTTAGAAAGAACTTGCAACATGCATAATTGAAATACACTGTAATAGAGAAAGAGTTCTTGGTGGTTATGTATGCTATTAATAAATTCAGACACTACATCACATGTTATCTAGTGTTCATCCACACTGATCATGTTGTAATTAAATATTTGATCAATAAACCAGTAGTAAACAACAATATCATAAGATAGTTGCTCCTCTTACAAGAATTTAATGTTACTATTGTGGACAAGATTGGAAAGGATAATATGGTTACAAATTTATTCTCAAGGATGGATACCAATAATGAAGGGAAAGTAGTAGATAAATCCTTTCTAGATGAGCATCTATTTTCCATTTCTACAACAAAACCTTGTACGTTGATAAATCCAATTACTTGGTTTCGAGTAAAACAACTCGATAATACCTATATTCTGAAAAGAAATACATAGTTGAAAAGAGTGTACATTTTTCTTAGATAACTAGATTTCTATTTCATACAGGAAAAGATCAAATAATGAGAAGGTGTATAGATGATGAGGAGATATTTTATGTCCTCAAATTCTGCCACAGTTGAACTTTGTAGAGGTTATTTTTCTACGTAAATAACAACACATAAGGTGTTGAATACTAGTTACTATTGGTAACCATTGCATAAGGATGCAACACTATACACCAACATATGTACTAGGTGTCAAAGGATTGGAAAGCCCACCGATTAGATGAAATTCCATTAAATCCTATATTGGTCTTACATCCATTTGAAAAATAGGGCTTAGACTTCATTAGTCCTATATATCCTAAATATCGGGAGGAGTACATCTTGGTATGCACATATTACCTCACTAAATAAACAAAAGTGAAAGCATTGCCAAATTAGAATAGTGAGAAGCTTGCAAAATTATCATATGGCCATATTTTCACTTTGGGTATGGAGTACCAATGAATATTATTATATATCAAGGTACACACTTTTGATGTTATCTCTAATCTAGTTAAGGAGTATGAAATTAGACATAGGAAGTCTAAACTATATCATCCTCAATCTAAGGCCAAGTAGAGGTAACAAATACGAAATAGAGGCCATCTTGAAAAAATATCACACTCCACAAGAGAGATTGGGAAGATAGGGTTCTAGAGGCAAGATGGGAATTAAACACAAAATGGAAAATATTAACTGGATTAAAAACCATTTGAAATTTTATATAGTAAGATTGTTATTTATTCCATTGAATTTGAGAATAAGACACTTATGACTACACTTGATCTAGACATAGATTTATCTAAATCTCGGATGAAGAGAATCCTCCAACTCAATGAGTTGGATGAACTAAGAAGACACACATTAAACAATACAAAAGTGGTTCGGAAGAAAAGAGTCAAATAACATAACATGTACATCAAAACAAGACAGCTTTCAGAAGGTGATTGGAAATTCTTATTTGATTCTAAATATAAGGATCATATATGGAAACTCATGACAATATGGTTAGGTCCATATGAGGTTGATAAAATATTCCCTAATGGAGTTGTGAAACTCACCATCATAGATCCTGTGAAATTCAAGCTACCGGTAAATGGTCATAGGTTGAGGTTATACAAGAAGATAGCTAATAGAAGTACACTCATGTAGCTGTTCACTAGAGGTAAAAATAGGATGAAACTAATGACATCATAGACAAAATCAGAGAGTTGAACTTCCCGGTTCATCTTCTCGAGATTTTAGAGGATTTAGATATATCATTGGCCTTGGAATATTTAGATTGAGATACATGTGACTTTGCAATTAAGATTTTACAAACTCAATATTTGTTAAATCATTAACATCAAAATCAAAATTGAGAGGTGTAGGTAGTATAAATACTTTAGGGTAACTTATATGAGCCCATTGAGAAGACATAGAAGGAGAATGAGATATGGAAGAAGAACAAACATCGGCTTGAAAAACATCATTGAGATGTTGAATTTTAGATTTAAGACATGTAATTGTTGGTTCCATTTCTTGAATTTTGGCTTGAAATAAAGAATTTAAATCTTTAAATGACTCAAAGATGGGTTGATTTAATGAAGGAATAGGAAGAATATAGCCATAAGATAGACGATCAAATATGGCGTTTACTTGAGTGGGTGGTATGTTGTAAGGAAGATACATAGTTTCTAGGGTTTTTTAAAGAACACCCTTGCAATGTGGATGTATTTTAATTAGGTCATGCAAATATATTTGAGGAAATTGATGATCCATCAAAGCATTGAACCCATGGCTTTGATACCAAGTGTAACGCCCACAATTTTGACGTTCTAAAAACACATTAAATCTTATATAATTATCCCGAAAGTTGCAGCAATTTTTTTGTTTTTTTAAAGTTATAAGGTTGCAAGGGTGTCAAACCCTAATGTACGTTAAATTAATCTCCACCAATAATTACTACATTACAAAGGATGGACCAAGTCTAAGTTAAATGATTAAATATTCTTAATTTATCTCTAAGGTCAAATTAATTACAATCAACTAGGAAGGTGCCATAAATTAATTTACTTGGTTAAATGTTTTTCCCCTTCTTAAATTAACATTCAAACCCATAGTTAATAAACCTTATACTTAGTTACTTTAGTTCCTTTATCTTAATAGCTTTAAAGTCCATTTAAATAGTTACTAAAACATACTAGAAATAAAATAAATAACTTAACATACAAGGGTATTAAATGGCCCCATTCACCCATTTACAAATACCCTTAAATTATCTAAAACCAAAAATACATATTCCCACCTAATACTTGTAGGGTTGATTCTCAACCCTTGGATCAAATCAATTGTGGCCACTAGATCCTAGGGTTCTATACTAACCCTAACTATCCTTATGGGATTTTATTAAAACCTTTTTCTTTTCCTAGCCTCCTCATTTGGTCACTTTTATTTTGTTTAATTTGCAGGTTGGAGAAATGGAAGCCATGGGAGCAAGAAAGGAAGAAGCCATGAATAATTTCACTAGAATCAAGCTTAGCTTAGTTTACATTATGGATTTATTATTGTAATGTCTTTCATTTGAAGATTGAAGGGGTTTCCACTCCAAATCTAGAGTTGTGATTTAGTTAATTCCATTTTGTCTTCTATTTGGGCAAGAACCCTACTTTATTTTAAATCCATGAGATTGAATGCTTTTAAATACCCATTTAAAGATTTACAAGTTTGAAACAATGAATTTATGCCTTTATTGCTTGCTGGAGGTTTCCTCTTTAATTTTACAGATTAAATGTTTAGTTCAAACCAATTTTAAAATAACATGGATGTGGATTGTATTTTTCTTTCTGTCAGGTGATGAAACCACCACCCAAAACAGATCAAGCGGTTGAGGGACTACCACCCTACCTAGGTGACGATTCACAAACTACCACCTTGCCTAAGCGACAATTCGAGAACGCCACTTTGCAGATAGGGCGTGCAATCATGTTCTTTAAAAATAGAACCTTCAATTCTGAGATTTTTAAAAAACAAATTTTACTCGAGTGCTTAATAGTTTATCATTTGTTGAATTTGCATTCCTAAAGTCTCCAATCAAGGGTTTAATCCATTTATTCATTCCATGTTTAAATTACTAAATTTAAAGATTTATTATCTCTATAGTGATAAGAAACACATCTATAAGATTATTTTTCCCACAAAATCGTTTTCAACTCAAACTAAGAAATAAAACTTAATCTAATTCTCATTATCATTGTTTTCCTTTTTCAAAACAAAATGCAATGTTTCCACATAATAACTTATTTCAAATTTATTTCATCTTTCCATTTCTACTTAAACCATTTGTTCAAATAACTACAAACAACTTTGTTCTACATTCAAGTTTGCTATACATACACTATTAATATTTTACAACTTCTATGTTCTTCCTTCACTCTTAAAAAAATACAACTTCCCCAAGGAATAATGAACCTTCTCTTTCTTTTTCATTACAAGTAAACTTTTAAACATGATCTCCATTCTAATTAATTCCCTTACATACTACAATATGAGGAGAAGGAAAATACACATTCCTTAAGGAACTTCCTTTAAAAATAATAATATGACTTGGTAAATGAAACTTACAATGCAACATTTATTTTTAAAAATAAGCTACTACAAGTCTTCCACCTTAAGTGGGAATTAAAAGAAAGTTTTTCTCATAAATAAGGAGTTATTTTGGGACTACAACAAATGATCCAAATTTATAAATTTTCAACAAGATCTCTACCATGTATTCACTTAATCACAACAAAAAAATGGAGGAAAGGCAACACTCTCCACCCAACCAATAATCCAATGAAGAGAAGAAGATATCTTCCATATTAGCAACTATTCGCAACTATTACAAAAGATGGATCCAACTCATTGCAACTATTACAAGCTTCCACATAAAAATACAAATATTTCTCAACCATTTCAAAACAAAATCAACACCAAATAAAATTACAAGAAGGAAACTAACAAAATATACAAGGCTTGAAAATGCAAATCCAATGGAGCAAGGATCTATGGGGAGATCACTTATGCCTCCCAATGGGATTAGGTGCCCACCTTAAAAATCCTCCAATATACATCTCAAAACCCCTACATAACTCTTATGCCTCCCTCAAGATCCTCTTATGCTTCCTACATTCTCTTATGCATCCCTACAATCTCTTATGTCTCCCTCATAAGAACCAAGTAAGAAATGCAAGCATTTTCTTGTCCAAGGTGGGGCACCCAACCCAAATCCCTCCCAAAACATGAAATAAACTCTTATGCCTCCCTACATATAAGATCCCCATAGCCTTCTCCTACACCATACTTATTAATCTACCCAAGAACCCAACAAGAATACAAAAACAATCAATAACATACACATATAAAAAAATAAAAGAAAATAATTAAATAAGGGTGTAGCTCCTACCTTTCCATGGTAGAGATTGATCCAAGAGTCACACACCAAGCTCCTTCAAGCCCAATCCAACACCAACAAGCTCAAAAAAATCCACAAGCACTCCAAAATCCTCCAACTCCAAAAATACAAGAGCACAAATGAAATGAAGTAACCCCCAAACAAACAAATGAACTTGCATAAATAGAAAAGGGAGAGAGGAGGGTGAGGTGGCTCCATGTAGGATGCCACATCACTCATCCTCAACTCCACATAAAAATTCAAACCTCAACCCTAATGCACAATAAATTGGTGGTTGAGAGGAATGACAAACCTCTTACACATATAATCCAAACCCACACCCCTAAGGACAACATTAAAACCCATGTAAGAAAAGTTCAATAAATGCCACTTTTTGTCTTACAAAACACATAACGGGGTCTATTTTTGACCCCCCAATCCATAGGAAAGGTTTTTATAAGAAATTAAGAGGTGTGAGATAAGCTTAGGTTGTTGCAAAAGCCTCCAAAAATGGCACTTAAGCCCAAATCCGAATTTCCAAGGTAAGGTAGAGATGACAACACTCAAAGTTACTTACACTCAACTTAAAAACATAAGTACAAGATACAAATCTAATAAATGACTTCATTTATCACATCCCCAAATCACTTAATAACATAATTAAATTTATTAAATAAAATCACATTAATCAATAATGATAAAATAAATTACATCAAAATAAAATCACATACTCAACAATAAAAAAAAAAAGGAAACATACACACAAAGACCATGGTCCCACCGGACGTCACTCCCCATGGGAACCCCATAAAAACTAAAACAAACAAACACAAGTTGCCATGGTGACCTTAGTTGTATCTTCATTTAGTATTCCACTATGGTTGGTCTCTAATCCCCTCTTGATTGTTGTGATATAATTACTTGTAAAATCACACAATACCTCCTTTGCATCATGGTCGCATCAAAACATCCAAGATAAAATATACACATATAAATCAATAACCATTTTCATATAGCTAAATCATCAGCTATATTAACAATGATGACATTTGTCTAAAATTTTAACATCTAAATTCTATCTTTTTATCAAATATCAAAAAGATCGAAAATTTCTTCAAAAGATAAATACTACTCAATACGATGAGAATTATGTATTACAAACATATATGATAATAACACATCATCCGCATCAATATGAAATATCTCTCTATGTATCTAAGAATCCACATGATTATACTATTAATAACAATCCATCAATAATTAGAATATCTCTACCATCTAACATCTTGCTAAACTAAAATGGTATAATAACATCCATGTATATAGTCAACAAGAATCAAAATCAACATATAATAAGTGTCCAAGAGGAGTGAGAACTACATACACCTCCCCTTCGACTCAAATTCCTCCCGGGAGTCACCTCAAATAGGTGTGGAAACTACACTCGTAGCAACGTAGCATCATCCCATGTAGTAGTAGTCTCATCATACCTGGGGTGGTTTATTAACCCATGGGTAATGGGTAACCGTTATGGGCTGTTTTTGGGCCCATGGTTTTTCGGGTACCCATTGTTTTGATACCACGGTTTTTTACCCATGGTTTTACCCACAATTTTTACCCATGGTTTTGATACCCACGGTTTTGTATCAAACTACTTAAGCAATTGTCTATTTATATGGTCTTATGCATATGATACATAGACAAGAAAATGTATTGTAGATGTGTTTTGAATTCGGTGTGAATTCTGTAGAGTTTGTTGAGCATAGCTCCAAACGGATCTGGGTATTGTATTGAGAGAGTGGAGGCTTGTAATAAAATCTGAGCAAGTGATTCTTGGTGGACGTAGCCCAAATTGGGTGAACCACGTTAAATCTTGTCTCTCTATGTTGTGTTATTTATTCTACACTTTTATTTGAGATCTGTAATATTTTCTGCATATTAGTTTCTACCACATGATTCTTGTAAGGGATTATTCCACATATTTTATCTCTTATTTCCTAACAATTGGTATCAGAGCCTGGTTTGGTTTGCTGAAGTGTTGAATCACAGGGAAAGTTTTATCTTGAGTGGGAGCTATGGCAGATGATGGAAGATCTAGGGTTGATAAATTCAACGGGCAGAATTTCACTTTGAAGATGCAGATGGAAGATTACCTTTATCAGAAGGATCTTTATACTCCACTGTTTGTCTGAGAAGGTGAACAAACCCTCGAGTATGACAGATGTGGAATGGGATTTGTTAGATCGGAAGGCACTTGGAACGATCCATCTGTTGTGTCTTGCATCTTCGGTATTATTTAATGTTTCAAAGGAAAAGACTACAAAAGAACTAATGGATGCATTAGGGAAGTCAGATGAAAACCCTCTCGCTCTAATAAGATATTTTTAATGAAAAAGTTGTTTAATATGAAGATGTCTGAGAATAGTTCAGTAGCAGATCATTTAAATGATTTCAATATGGTTGAATATGCTAGCTTTGGTTACAATAGAATTTGATGAAGAAGTTAGGCTTTATTAATTCTGTGCTCTTTACCCGAAAGTCGAATAGCCTGTAATGGCGGTAAGCAACTCGGTTCCAAATAACTCAAGTTGAAGTTTGAGGATGTCAGTAGGGGTGATTCTAAGTGAGGAAATGCGAAGAAAAAGCTCTCGGGAATCTTCTACTTCAGTGGAATGCTTTGACAAAGGGAAACTAGAGGGAGACAAAAGAATAGAGGAAACCGTGGGAAAATCAAAGATCGGCAAGGTCAAAATCCAAGAGCAAGATTGTATGTTGGAACTGTGGAAAGTCTGGGCATGCAAAGAAGGACTGTTGGGAGCTTCGGGACAAGAAGAAACAACAGGAAGAAAACAAGGAGGCAAATGTGGCATCGGGTAATGTATGCCAGATGCTTTGATTCTTTCTTTACATAATATTACTGAATCTTGGGTTTTAGATTCAGGGGCTTCTTTTCATGCTACTCCACATAGGCATTATTTTGTTGATTATGTTCAAGGGGATTTTGGGCATGTTTTTCTTGGTGATGATGAGCCTCACAAGATAGTTGGAAAGGTTCTGTTTGTTAAGATGAAGAATGGGAATACATGGCTATTGAAGGATGTCAAACATGTGCCTACATTAAGGAGAAATTTGATATCGGTGGGGCAATCGGGAAGTGATGGTCAGACCGTGATATTTACAAAACTCTTGAAGGTTACCAAGGGTGCTCTTGTGGTGGCAAGAGGTAAGAAGGTTGAACCTTGTATTTATCCACCGATAGTACTAATGATTGTAATCTTGTGGCTTCGATGCAGTATACAACATTATGGCACTATAGGCTTGGTCATATGAGCCATAAGGGCATGGACATCATAAAGAAGAATTTTCTCGGATATACGTAAATAGGTTTGGAGTTCTGTGAGGACTCGCATATATGGGAAACAAAAGCAGTAAGGTTTCTCAAGGTCGACCTACAAAGAAAGAGAGTAAGTTAGAGCTGGTGCATTCTCGATGTGTGGGGCCACTGTATCATCTCTTGGGGGTTCAAGTTATTATGTTACTTTTATCGATGATGCAACAAGGAAAGTTTGGGTTTATTGTATTAGAAACAAATCTGATGTATTTGACACTTTTGTTAAATGGAAAGCCTTGTAGAGAATGAAACAGTCTTAAGCTAAAATGTCTCAGTCGTCGATAATGGAGGGGAGTATCAGAAACAATGAATTTAATGATTACTTTTCTAAGAATGGAATCCGTAGGCAAAAGATGGTTCCAGAACTCCGCAATAGAATGGGGTATCGTAAAGATGAACAAAACAATAATGGAACGTGCTAGAGCATGAGGTTACATGCAGACTCGCTCTTTTCTTTTTGGGCGTATGCGTGAGCACAACTATGTACTTGATAAACAGAGGACCCTCAAGTGCCTTGATGGAGGCATACCCGAGGAGGCTTGGTATGGTAAGAAAGTTGATTATTCATTTCTTAGAGTCTTTGGATGTGAGGTGTTTGTTCATATAGACAAGGATGATAGACCAAGCTAGAGGCTAAATCAAAAATGTACTTTCATTGGTTATGGTGGTGATGACTTTGGATTTAAATGTTGAGTATTAAGGACAAGAAAATCATTCGGTCTAGGGATGTGGTCTTTAATGAGAAAGTCATGTATAAGCAATAGTTGCAAGAAAACAGGGAAGAATCCAAGAAAGAATATGCAGTGGTAGAGGATCTTCCGATGGGACAAGTGACCCATGAATCAGCTTCAGAACCGACTCAACAGAACCCCAAACTCCTACAAAGGAGGAGGTCTTCTAGGGTAAGAAAAGAACCTAAACATTTTTCTCCTTCTCTTTATTATTTATTACTCACTGATAGTGGAGAGCCAGAGAGCTTTGATGAAGCAATGCAGGTAGATGCCAGTAAGAAGTGGGAGCAAGCCATGGATGAGGAGCATAAGTCTCTCATGGAGAACCAGACTTGGGATTTGGTGAAGCTACCGAAGGCAAAAGAGCATTGCAGAACAAGTGGGTGTACAAAGTTAAAGATGAAGAAGGAGGAAAGAAAAGATATAAGGCCCGGTTGGTGGTCAAGGGGTTTGCACAGAAACAAGGTATAGATTTTGATGAGATCTTTTCTCCTGTAGTAAAAATGACTTCTATTAGAACTGTTCTTGGAATAGTGGCAGCAGAAGACTTGCACTTAGAATAGTTAGATGTAAAGACTACATTTCTCCATGGTGATTTGGAGGAGGAACTATATATGCAACAACCAGAGGGCTATGAGGTCAAAGGTAAAGAGGAGATGGTGTGTAAATCAAGAAGAGCTTGATGGCTCAAACAAGCTCCACGTCAATGGTATAAGAAGTTTGATAGCTTCATGATGGAGCAAGGTTATATTAGATGTCATTCTGACCATTGCATGTATACAAAGAAATTTGAGGATGGAAGTTATATTATCCTGTGTTTGTATGTTGATGACATGTTGGTCATATGTAGTAAAAACATGCAGGAAATAAAAGTACTCAAGAAACAACTAAGTGAATCCTTTGATATGAAGGATTTGGGGGCAGCTAGACAAATCCTTGGTATGAGGATAACTCAAGATAGGAAGGAACGGAAGCTGACTTTATCTCAGGAAGAGTACATTAAGAAGGTATTGATAGGTTTAACATGCAGGATGCTAAACCGGTCGGGACTCCTTTGCAGTGCCATTTTAAGTTATCAAAGGAGCAATGTCCCAAGACAGAGTAGAAAGAAACCAGATGTCCAAGGTACCTTACTCATCAAAGCTGGAAGTTTGATGTATGCTATGGTGTGCACTAGGCCCGATATTGCCCATGCAAAGGGGAGCCGTGAGTAGATTTATGAGTGATCCGTAAAGAGCATCGGCAAGCAAGAAAGTGGATCCTTCGGTATTTGAGAGGGACCATGGGGACAATTTTGTGCTACAAGGATCGACACCACTTTACGTGGTTATGTAGATTCAGACATGGCTGAGATGTAGACACAGAGAGGAGCACGACAGTTATATTTACACTATAGGTGGGACAACAAAGTGAGCTGGATTTCACGACTACGTAAGTGGTGGCTTTAACCACTGAGGCTTTGTGTATGTTGCTGCCACAGAGGCAAGAAAGAGATGATTTGGTTACAACAATTGCTTGAGGAGTCAGGGCATAAGCAGAGGAATGTAAGTTACATAGTGATAGTCGAGTGCTATACACCTAGCTAAGAACTCTTGCTTTCCACTCTAGGACGAAGCATATACAATGAGATATCACTTCATCAGACAACTTTGGAGGAAGATAAGTTGAAGTTGAGAAGATTCATACCAAATGTAATCCTGCAGACATGATGACCAAGGTGGTCACAAGGGATAAACTAAAGCTATGTTCAACTTTTGGTTGGCCTTCATGGATGACAAAGAAGGGTCGAGAAGCTTTCTCAGTGGAAATCAATCTCCAAGTGGGAGATTGTTATGTTTGTGGAGCCTATTTTCATGTTAGAGTGTGGTACACCTTCTATGTGTTACACTTAGGTATTTTTATGGTGGTCCCGCTCACCTATGAGTGAGGGGTTCAGGGGGTTCAATGGGGGTTCAGGGCAAGCCCCAAGAAAATTTTCATGGGTGGTTTATTAACCCATGGGTAATGGGTAACCATTATGGGCTGTTTTTGGCCCATGGTTTTTCGGTACCCATTGTTTTGATACCCATGGTTTTTTTCCCATGGTTTTGATACCCACGGTTTTTTTCCCATGGTTTTGATACCCACGGTTTTGTATCAAACTACTTAAGCAATTGTCTATTTATATGGTCTTATGCATATGATAGATGAGACAAAGCAAATGTATTGCAGATGTGTTTTGAATTCGGGGTGTGAATTTATAGAGAGTTTGTTGAGCATAGCTCCAAACGGATCTGGGATTGATTGAGAGAGTGGAGGCTTGTAATAAAATCCGAGCAAGTGATTCTTGGTGGACGTAGCCCAAATTGGGTGAACCACGTTAAATCTTGTCTCTCTCGTGTTGTGTTATTTATTCTACACTTTTATTTGAGATCTATAAGGGATTATTCTCATATTTTATCTTTTATTTCCTAATAGAGATAACTTAGATCCTTTTTCATAATGGATAGGAATCTTATGAGGCATGACATGAAGAAAAACCTTCATACCCACCTCATAACTACGATCGACTCTCATCCGATCTCGCATACTTCTTCCGCATGTCCCGTGCCTACTATAACCTCGACGAACCAAAGCAACATGCCGATCCATGTCCTGTAACAAGGTCAGTGCTAATAGATACTTTTTCCTCAAGTCTATCCCAACTCAAAGGTGTCCTGCACTCCCTGCCATGAAGTTTCGGAAAGGTTCCATCCTAATAAAAATCTGTAGTTGTTGGTGTATGCAAACTAAACTAAATACAAGTACTCCTCCCACTTTGACTAATGATCCATGACATACATCTGAAGCATGTCCTCTAAAATATGATTCACCCACTCCATTTGTCCATCTTTCTCTTGGATGATAGGTTATGTTGAAGTTGATAATTGTCCCAAAGACTCGCCGTATGGTAGTCCGTATGTGATGTGTACAAAGGATCGAGGTCGCAAATGATCTTCCACAAAATCAAGTGCAAGATAACAATCCTATCCAAGTACACTCTCACTACTGCACTAGTTATATAGGTGGTCTTCACCAGATAAAAATGAGAAACCTTCATCAATCTATCCACCGTGACCATGATGGCATCGTGGTCGTATCTCAACGCCGGCATCCCTACTATGAAATACATTGAAATGGTGTCCCATTTCCAGATCCAGGATAACATGTAGGTAAAGAAAGCCATTGATACCGATGCTCGACCTTCACCCTTAGACACTCTAAACAACTTGCCATGAATTGAGCTAAATCTCTCCAAATAGCTCTCCAATGATAAAGCTATCTCAACTCGGTGTGCATCTTCTTCACCCCGGATGGGCTAAATAAGGTACATGATCAACCTCTCGCCAAGATATCCTATCTCAAACCTCCATCTCTAGGTACATAGAACCGGCCTCTATGTCCGAGAATTCCATCTGAATCTACTACAAATCCATCAAAATTACCCTCAAGGGGTCTCTGATACTTAATCTATGATCTAGCAAAGAAGGTAGAAGTCACATGAGGAAATTGTTGCAAAATCGTGATCCACAAATCTGCACTCACTAAAGTAGCCATAGTCAAATCTCTTCATCTACACAAAGTGTAGGAAACAACATTCTCCTTCCCTTTCACATTCTCTATCTCCATGTTGTACTCGCAAAGAAAATCCATCCAATGCAACTAATCGGTGTTGATATTGGGTTGCATGAAGAGGTGACGAAAGACTCAAGTGATCACCATGAATATAAATCTCCCGCCAAGAAGGAAATGTATCTATCAAATCAAATCATGCATAAATGTTGCAAGTCAAGGTCATGAGTTGGATAATTGAGCTCATGATATTTGATTTTGTGAGACTCAAAGGAAACCACATGACCCTCCTACATCAATACACCTCCTAAAGCAATGCTAAGGAAGCATCTAAATAAACAAAGAACTCTCCATGCGGATTTGGCACCGCAAGAATCGGTGCTTACATAAGGCATACCTTATGTGTATAGAAGGCATCCTCACATCTGTCAGACCAAATAAACTTCTTCCCTTTCCACTGAAGGGAAGTGATGGGGTGTGTAATCCAAGAAAAGTCTTGAATAAATATCCTGTAGTACCTGCCAACCCCATGAAACTGCACCTCGGTCACACTAGTTGGTGTGGGCCAATCCATAATATCTCAAATCTTGGAAGGATTGACGGTGATACCTTCCCTATAAATGATGTGACCCAAGTACTGCACCTCTGACTGAAAGAATGCACACTTCTCTAGGTTCCCGTAAAGTTGTTGCTCATGAAGACACTGCAGAACCTGGTGAAGGTGCTCCTCATTCTCCTAATGCGTACGTGAGTAAATCAAAATGTCATCAAGAAAAATGAGGCTGAAGTGATCCAAAAAAGTCTAGAATACCCTATTCATCAAACTCATGAATATTATGGGGCATTTGTTAGACCAAAAGGCACTATTGTGAACTTGTAGTGGCCATATCTCATACGAAAGGTTGTCTTATGAATATCTACCTCTCGTGATCCTCAGCTGATGGTATCCAGACTTAAGATCTATCTTGAAAAATACTATGGCCCCTTTCATCTGATCAAAAAAATTATCAATAAATGCAAGGGGGTAACGATTCTTGATCACTACTTTGTTCTCACGACGATAATCAATACATAATCATAGAGATTCATCCTTCTTTACAAAAATCACCAGTGTACCCGAAGGGGATACACTAAGATGGATTAGGCCTTTCTCAAGAAGGCCCTCAAGCTACAACTTGAGCTCACAGAGCTCAGGGGTAGTCATCTTATAAGGCACTCGTGAGATAGGCTCTGCTCCTAGAACCAAATCAATGTGAAAATCTATCTCACATGGGGGAGGTAACCTTGGTAGCTCCCTTGGAAAGACATATAAACTCTCTCAAGATATGATGATCATCAAGTTATGGTCCACTAGACTCATCCTCTGATATGTCACTAACCGTGATAGCATACAACTGGCAACCTCATCGCACACACCACTTAAGCTGCATAACGGATATGGTGTGAATAGAGGTGGGTCTATTGAATCCAAATAACACCGACCCCACCCCTAAATCATCTACACATGATATCACCTTACTCAGTAACAATCAAATTTGGCCCTCGTGTATATAAAAATACTTTCCCAAATAATCCCATAGGAACCCAACAGAAGGATATGAAGATCCAAGGTCATGGAAAAGGGTCCTAGGTCAACTATGCACTCCTTGAATAAGGATTCCACTGTGAGCTTGGATCCAGAAGCCATATCCACATCCCAACTATGGATCTACCTAACTACCACCAGCCTGCATCACTCTACTAAAAATGGGGAAATAAAAGAATCTGAGGAACTTGAATCAAATAAAATAGGAATATAAATGCCATCAATGCTACCTGTCATCTCAATCACCGTTCTCTAGTGCTTTGCCTGATGGTTCTTGACCACTGCATAAATACTATGGCTCCTAGTCATGTTGTCAACTATAGGATCTGAAACTATTGCCTTAACCTTGTTATTGGGGTTCTGAGGGAACTCTCTCCAATGATGGCCAAGTACTCTGCACCCATAAAGCAACTATCGTGTCCCCTAAAATGAGAAGATACTCCTCGCAGTACTCTAGTGGTTTGTATTTTAGATCCTAATCATCCTGTTATGGACTGCTATGTTCATTGTTGATGGAATCATGCTAACTAAGCTCTAGGCTGTGCCTGAGTCTTGACTGGTCCCCTAAGAGGAGGCCCCATACTGCGTCCCCTCTGAGCATCAAATCTCTATGGAGACCTAAATAGAGGGCAAGTCTAATATTTCTCGATGCTTTGAGATGGCTATTGTGGTGGCTTGAATGAGGACTATGCAAACCATGTCTACCACGAGGAGGAGGAGATGAACCCCTTGACTTGCTATCCTACATCTACTAGATGCAGCTCCACACTCTATCTCTAGCTTGTTGCATCTTCCCCCTAGTCTCCTCCATAATGTAGGACTTCTCAATGACCTCTGCAAGAGTCTACGGGAAAAGAAAGCACACTACTCCTCCAATGTCTAGGTTCAGGCCCCTAATGAACCTGTGGATCCTCACTTGCTCATCTTACATATAGTCCATGTACTGAAGTAGGTCTAGGAAATGAATCTAATATTCTCGCCACCATCACGTATGCATGACAAAGGTTGTGGAACTCATCTATCCTCTCGCCGAGTGAACCTCCCGGAAAAATATCTCCTCCTAAATCACTCCTCAAAGAGCTCCCAAGTGACTATCTTAGAATCTACATGGATCTTTTTCTCCTCGGTCCTCCACCAAACCCCGCTCCGTCTCTCAGAAGGTGGATGACAACATGAGCCTTCATGTTACTTGGCACATGGACATAGCTTGAAGCATATGCTCAAGTTGACTAATGACACCTCTGCCTAAAATCCTCCAGTGTCCCCAGAAAAATGAGATGGATGGAGTTTCATGATCTCTCTGATGTGATCTACGGTTATAGACTATCTTCCTCTAGGTCTCTTGACACGATCATCATGTTGTCTAGGGATCCTAGATCTGTCCCTGTGTCCTGTAGCCCCGTCATGACCTCTTTGTGCTGAATCTCGTATGACTGACTCCACGTGGGAGTTCTCTTATGTATTCTCATCACTATGTCGGAATGTTCACGAGCCGCTATTGATGGCTCTCTGTAATGTCTGGCATTGTGCCTCCCTCCCAAGGATCCTCCACATATAAGTAGCATTAACATCCTATAACATCTGAAGTATTTGAGGTAATATGGCCACTACTACCTGATCTAGAGGTGGTAAGTCTAGGTCAACATGCAAGAACCCCTCGCCGAGGTCAATGTGCACATGACTAAGGTGAGAGTTAGTTTATTACTCTATATTTTTTTTTAGTTTTCTAGGTTTTCTTCATTTAAAATTGTTATCCTGCAAAATTGACAAGGGAAATTTTTAGGTAACCATACCAAAAATTCCATTTTGGTCCCCGAAAGAAGTCTGATAGCATCCAAAATGGCCTAAAACCACCCTTCTGAAAATCAAGTTTTTTAGAACTTAGCCATTTTCTAGCTTCTTCCCTGGGCGCAAGAATTCTCATGTCAACATCAAGGAATTTGCACCCACTCATAAAACCTAAGGCACAGAAAGTGTTATGTTGACATGCCAAAATGTGCACCACTTAGAAAGTCCTTAGGTGCAGAAAATGTTGTGTTAACATCCTTAAAAACGTGCCCACTCCTAAGTCCTTTGGCGGGAAATGGTGTGTTGACACCATGAAATATGTGCTTAAGGTGCTGAAAACATCATGTCGACATCTATAAGGCTGTGCTAAGGCACACTTTTTGTCGTGTCGACACTCCCAAAGGTGCGCCAAAGAAAGTTGGTGAAATAATAAATGCTGATTTTTTCTATATATAGGCACTCGACACCTGTCATTTTCACGATTTGAAAATTGAAAAAGTGTTTTCTCTCGCACTGTCAGCCATCCTTGTCACCCCTGCGTGCCATTTTTTGAGCTTGTGGACCCCAATGTCATCCTTCGTCCTTTATAAATCCGGGTAAGTGGCTTCTGTCATTCTTCTTGCAGTTATGGTTTTTGTTTTTGGTTGTGTTAGGTTTTAGGGTTAAATGTAAAAGATCAGATCTAAAGGAGGAACCTAATAATCTATAAATCAACTGGAATCCCCTTTTTCCTCTCCTTCCAGATCTATAAATCTGGAAGGCCCCTGCCTCTGAAGCAACTAAAAACTCATCTTTATCTGCGTGTTTCCTTGCTAAAACAAAGCCTCTTTTGCCATCTGATAAATCCAAAGGAAAGAGAAAGAGAAATCAAAAGAAATTGCAAGAAATCATTAATAACCTTGGTGCACTATTTTTCCATGTTGCAACCCCCACAGTCACGCCTTGGCACACTGTCCTCGCTTGCAACATGACCCTAACCCACGCCCAGTTTAAAAACACTTAGCATCTTTTGTAGGGCGCAGACGCATCCTACACAACATCAACATTGGATGTTGTGTGCTTCAAATCCACGCCAAGCATTTTTCCTTGGTGCATTGATTTCCTTTACAACATCTTCTGAGATTACACCTTGGGCACACTTAAAACCCATGTAACACAGAATTTTCCCGTGCCCCACTAAAGAAAATATCCTAAAGCGCAAGCGCATATTCCTTGACATCAACTTGTCATGTTACATGTTGTGAACCCGCGCCTTGCGCTTTACCCTTTGGCACCCAAAATTGCATGTCAACATCCAGAAAACCATGCCCCTTCTACTGAGCGTAAATTTTCTCCTGTCAACACTGGTGCAACTTTTTTCATGTCAACATCCTCGAAAGTGTGCCCAACATTTTTAAGCCTCTGTAGCATGCTTTGAACCTGCGCCTTGCGCCCTAAGCCTTATAATTGCTCATTCTTCTTTCTGCAAGCTTTCATTATGAATAACATGACGGTTGACATGGCTCTTCTGTGTTGGACCTCCTTGATCCTTCTTGTAGAAAAACAATAGCTATCCTCGATCTCACACATGTCTTCATCAAGCAAGAAACCAACAAAGTCTAAAGCTAAAGCTAAGTTGTCAGAACAAGAGATGAAGTACAAATATCAAAAATTCAGGATGCCTGACTCATATGCTAAGAGTGACCTCAAATCAGAGACTCTATGTTGGGGCATATTGATATGGATGAATTTTGGGCAAGGACCAACTAGGCAACTAATGGCCCATGGATGAACAAACTAGTGGGGTGGATTGCACTTCCCAACCTGGTCACGCCAAGAAGTGTCAGTAAACAACAATTTCATCATGTTGGTGGCTTGGTGCTATAACAAGGAAACTAGATGTGTTGAAGATAAGTAAGGAAAGATGACCATCGACCTCATAGCCTATCACTTTGAACTGACCTGGGCATTCCTCATCACAGGCAATATGTTGCCATAAGTCTAGAAGACTGCAAGAAGGCATGGGACGACAATGAAGATAAATGTATGCAAATGATGAATGAACTTTATCTGAAAAACAAGAAGCCGGTGAGTAGATGGCCACAGACCATCCACCGCAGTGACTTCAATGAGGAATTGAGTGATATAATCACCTTCTTGAATAGAGTATTTGGGCTCCCTGATGCCCATTATTTCCACAAATGGATGCTGAGGTACTTAGAGACCATGAGAAAGAATACGCCTGATCAACGTTTTGGCTGGGGTGAAATCATCAGCGACACCATCTCCCAACGAGATTCAATAGGTCCTAACAACTGGGAAGTTCTATATGAATTCCTACGTTGTATACGTTGCAACATCAACAAGAGATTTTGTAGGCCTAGCTCGGAATGGGGTATGGCCTCAGGTCAAAATATATGAATAATACCCAGAGCTAAAGCTCGAGGTCAAGCACGCCTGCTTCTCAAGATTAATGATGCCTTTTCTATGAGGTAATCTTCCCGTTGAGGCCAAATATGAGACATGGTCGACCAGCCCGAGCATGATTACTACCATGAAGAATGGGAGCATTGTTCACACAATTCCCCACATTCACGTATCTCAGAGTGGTGAATTTCGAGGGTGAACCGAAAAAGCTACCAAGGTTTGTAGGGCCCAAGCTGATCCTCTTGGAGTTGTCAGGGAAACTGATCACTTACCATGAGAATTTCATCAAGAGAAAGAAAGGAGGAACTCCATTCCCCTTACAATTAGCCGATACACTGTACCACACTTGCTAAAGCACGGAAATGTATGTTGAGATTGAGTTGCTAAATTTGAAGCACAACTTCCCAACAAGGCCCACCTTCGATTCTCTGGAGTTTCCTCCTAAGGGAAAAAATTGATCCCATCCATGTTCCTGAGATTGAGGACATCTGGATCGACCTGACACATGAAATAGACATCAGGTGAAAGGATCACTCCTACCGATCTGGAGGAAATCATCTATTATGGTGTAGCCATCACTCCAAAGGGATTCCAAGAGACTGATCAAGAAATTGATCAGGTTTACCTTGACACAGATGGGGACGATTGGCCATTCGCAAAGGTCGACAGAGCCAAAGCGCCGAAGACCATTCAAGAAAGGGTTAAACCCATGTTGCAGCGCACCAAACATTGGTGCAAATAGAATGGCCTCACCTACCTCGAGTAGATTTCACTACTTCTCCTTCAGGTAGAGCACCTCCAAGACCGGCCTAGGCACCGAAAGGAAAAGGAAAGGACACGGAGGGAGAACCAAGCAAATAGGAAGAAACTCCTGAAATCCCTCCTACTACTTCTGAGAAGCAAGTGGTTGACCTGGTGTCTCCAGGTAAAGAAGAAGAGACCACCGAAGTTTCAATGGATACATCCACTCAGGATGTTATCACAACTACAACTACTGAGGTACCCACCATTCCTTCTTCTCGCTCCTTCCCCTCCTCCTATCATTGAAGCATCTATTCCTATGGATGTGTCTTCTTCTCTCCCTTCCTCCCTTCCATCTCCCACCTCTTCCATCTTCTCCTCTCTCGCAGATCTGTCGCCCAGTGTCCCTCCATTCAATTACAGATCCCTTCCATCTCCATGTCCTTTTCTCCCCTATAGTAACTCCAGGCCCCACAAGCAAGAGTGCGTGGACTCGTTGTAGATGCCACCACCGTGTTTCAACGTTCTTCCATGCGACCTCTTCAATTGCTTCCCCTTTCACTCCCGCTTCTTCCTCTATTCCCTCTACTCCCAATCCCATAAGTCCTAGCCGGATTTCTCGACCATCCGAGCCAACATAAGAGAAAGGCTCCCATCGCACCCATGGACTTCTCTCGACATTCCAAAGAAGGGACCCAAGAAGCAGAAAGTGATAACTTGCTTTTCTAAGAGCACTTCGGGGAGAGAGTCATGGAGATTGCATACCCAGATCCCACCAAGGAAAAGAAGGATCTATCTCCTACAGACTTCACAGTGACCCAAGTCACAATGGGAACCTCGTCTGAAAGCCTACAAGGAGAGGCCTTGTCTACAGTAGATGCTCTTTGCAAGAAGCTTCAAGAAGCAAAAGAGGAGAAGAGAATACTCAAGGAACAGAACAAACATCTTCTCCAAGCATTGCAGAGAATGGGCAACGCTCCTCCTGTGACTGCCACCGAACCTACTGAAGTTCTCAGTCAGGACAAAATAAATGAATATGCTAAGATTGGAGAACAAGGCGCGACAAAGTATCCTCCTGGATAGAGCAAATCCTCAGAGATAGTGAGGAAATGATTAAAAAATTCACAGTGCTCTATCAGGATATTAATCAAGCAAATAAGGAGCTACAAGCAAGATGCTATGTGGATCCCTCTCCGAGGAGTTGGACACCGTGCAGGTTACAACATGAAACATTCCAAGCAATGGCTAATCAAGCTCGATTGACGACCTATTAAAGGTCGGGCAGTGATCGATCACCCGCGGCACATAACAAAGATCTCGTTGCATTGGATTACCGGGTCAATCAAATGGAATATATCCTGGAGAGGATAGATAAAATCAAGGATGAAGCCCTAGATGCACAATACAACATGGAGTAGACAGTTACAAAGATGTCTCTAGGGATGCTCAATGAATCATTCACCTTGAGGGAAGAAAATGATACATTTCAGTGCTTCAAAGCTATAGTCACTCAAGGTTTGGCACCAGAGGTCACTTTCGACCGAGAGTCAATCAATAACCTCTTGGCCTGCCACGATTTCATTGGATTCTTGATCGAAGCATGTGAGGAATACGTCAGGGTTACCTGACAAGCTCAAGAATGAAAAAGAAACTTGTGAAGTCATTGGCGACCATTTCAAAGGTCCAGATCATAATCAACTTCAGTCAATGATCAACAAGTTTATGGAATACCAAGCTCAGTGTCACATCGCCTCTCCTGATCAGAAGCAAGACACTCCATTTAAGCAAAGAGATGATGAGGAGTAGTTTCTCCTCTTGTGTACGCTTTGATCAATTTTGTAAAAATATTTAAAAAGTATGTTGGCATTTACGATGACATCATCCATGTTGCATCATGGGATGTTTCCATCCAAAAACTTGCCCAAAGTCAACTTTTGACTTTTAGATATTTTGTAGATATTTTGTAAATAGTGGTTGGTTTGTTTTTGTCTTCTTTCATCTTCTCCTTCTATAAATACTGGGATACTTGTTGTATTCCAGGTGGATATCTTTTGTATGAAAAGAGAAGTGAAGAGAGAAAAACTTTGTGTTTTCTTGTAACAGAAGAAATATTAATACATATGCTCAAACTTTGTGCTCAATATATGTGTTATCTCCATCAGATCTTTCTTAAGTTAGATCTATGTTTTTATTCTGATTGGATTCATTTCTATTATCATCATATGTTCATTAGTATTTCTTTATTTGTTTATGCAAGTAAGTTTGGCTCTGTTTACTACCAGCCCAAAGCATAAGCCTTCTGACCTTTCTATCTTGGAATTCATTTCTTTTCTTCCTTCAGATCTACTCTCCTCCGCTCCTTCCATCCTATCTTTCGATTCGTATTTGGAACTACCTCTACTGGGATGAGATCCCAAACCCCCTGAAGTTAGAATAGTGTAGATTTGCATAAATTATTGCTTGCTAGATTAGTAATAAACCAGCTTCACTTCTTGTCTCAAAGAGGGCTATGCCCTACACATTGTTGGCCTATTTTCCCACGATTTTCCTAATCCGACAGATTTTCAAACCAACAAAAATGTCATGCAAGTTGTGTGATCTAGGTTCGTGGTGGCTCTATGTTTTCTTGTTATCTCTTATGTTTCCAAGTGTGCTCGGGGACCAAGCATTGAACCCATGGATCGATACCAAGTGTAATGCCCACAATTTCGATGTTCTAAAAACACATTAAATCTTGTATAATTATCCCGAAAGTTACATAATTTTTTTTTGTTTTGTTTTAAGTTATAAGGTTGTAAGGGTGTCAAACCCTAATGTACGTTAAATTAATCTTCACCAATAATTACTACATTACAAAGGATGGACCAGGTCTAAGTTAAATGATTAAATATTCTTAATTTATCTCTAAGGTCAAATTAATTACAATCAACTAAGAAGGTGCCATAAAATTAATTTACTTGGTTAAATGTTTTTCCCCTTCTTAAATTAACATTCAAACCCATAGTTAATAAACCTTATACTTAGTTACTTTAGTTCATTTATCTTAATAGCTTTGAATTCCATTTAAATAGTTACTAAAACATACTAGAAACAAAATAAATAACTTAACATACAAGGGTATTAAATGGCCCCATTCACCCATTTACACATACCCTTAAATTATCTAAAAACCCAAAATACATATTCCCACCTAACAATTGTAGGGTTGATTCTTAACCCTTGGATCAAATCAATTGTGGCCACTAGATCCTAGGGTTCTATACTAACCCTAACTATCCTTATGGGATTTTATTAAAACCTTTTTCTTTGCCCTAGCCTCCTCATTTGGTCACTTTTCTTTTGTTTAAATTGCAGGTTGGAGAAATGGAAGCCATGGGAGAAAGAAAGGAAGAAGCCATGAATAATTTCACTAGAATCAAGCTTAGCTTAGTTTACATTATGGATTTTTATTTTAATGTATTTCATTTAAAGATTGAAGGGGTTTCCACTCCAAATATGGAGTTGTGATTTAGTAAATTCTATTTTTGTCTTCTCTATGGGCGAGAACCCTACTTTATTTTAAATCCATGAGATTGAATGCTTTTAAATACCCATTTAAATATTTACAAGTTTGAAACATTGAATTTATGCCTTTATTGCTTGCTAGAGGTTTCCTATTTAATTTTACAGGCTTAAATTTTTAGTTAAACCAAGTTTAAAATAGCACGAGACTTGGATTGTGTTTTTCCACCGTCGTTGATGAAACCTTCGCCCAAAGTAGGATGGTGGTCCAAGGACTACCACCCTACCTGGATGACAATTCACAAATCTTCACCTTGCACGAGTGGCGTCATGTTCTTTAAAAAGAAAACCTTCAATTTTGAGATTTTTCAAAAAATCGATTTTACTAGAGTGCTTAACAATTTATCTGTTGTTGAATTTATATTCCTAAAGTCTCCAGTTGAAGGGTTTAATCCATTTATTCATTCCATACTTAAATTACTAAATTTAAATATTTACTATCTCTATAGTGACAAGAAACACATCTATAAGATTAATTTTCCCACAAAATTGTTTTCAACTCAAAGCAAGAAATGAAACTTAATCTAATTCTCATTATCATTGTTTCCCTTTTCAAAACAAAATGTAATGTTTTTTATGAGTAAACGCTTTTGACCGGAGCTATGAACCAGAGGGGTAAGGGCCCCTACCCTACAACAATGCAGAAGAAGGAGATGGGAGAAAGATGGAAGAAAGCAGTAATACATATGCATATAAAAGGAGGGAAGGAAGAAGAAGGATCAGAGAACAACAAGAGAGAGAAGAAGCCAAAGGAGAAAACAATGACATAAGGACTCTAAGAAACTCAACCTGATCAAAGAAGTCAGCCATGGGACGACTAAAGACGCATTTGTTGGCAGCTCTAGCGAGAAGAGAGAAGGCATCACCAGCGTGCGATCTTTCAGCTCATTGAGATTATCGATAGTATTATGCACTCGGGAATAAAGATGCATCGATATCGACTGTAGGAAGGAATGGTGATCAAGCAAAGGGTGCATGTTTTGCGCAAAAGTAACCAGATCACGGTATTGGCCACAAAGCCATTGAATACCATGACCAGATCCTAGGGCCAGCTCGTCAACCTCTTCGACCCACAACAATGGATCCAGGAGGGAAAAATCGACCAATCGATCATGTAATCCCACCCTTTGGATTGGATAAATTTCATCTTCTCGTAACAAACTTGACAACAACATGGGTCGGGGATGGAGCAGAGGTAGAAAGAGATGAAGGCCGACGTGATGTCTGAATTAGTCCTGGGCACCAAGATTGGAAGTGGTAGGAATCCCCTAGGATGGTTTCCATTTCTTCAGCTTCCTCAGGAAAAGAAAAATAGAAGATGGCCGAGAGCTAGTGACGATTGATCTTTGAAGTTTCAGGCCTAGTTCCTAGAACTATCCGTGAAGAGAAACAAATGAAAACTCGAAAAAGCATGGAACAGAAAACAAAGAGCTCAGTAGGCCGAAGACTACCAGAGAAGAAGAAACACCAAGCGATAGTTAAGGAACACTTGGCGTGAAGCACTAGGAACTACATTTCAGAAGAGATGATTGACGTGAGTCCTTCCCGAGCCGAGGCATCATAAGAGATAGTTATGGCATGTGGGAGGTCAATTATAAAATTTTATAATAGATCATCCGCCGAGTTGGACTCACGAAAAATATGACTAATGCTCCAAAATTTTAGTTTTTGAGCCAAAAGAGGACGGACTGAATGAAAGGATTGATGCGCCAGATGGAGCGAGAACCCTTTGAAATGGAAAAGGTAATAATTTGGGAGTCCCCCTCAATAAGAAGAGATTCCCCTCCCATTTTGATGGCTAGTTTGACTCCCTCTAAGAGGGCCTGGACTTCCGCCATGTTGCAAGAACAATTACGTAATGGAAAAGATCCCGCCGCAATGATGATACCAGCTTCATCACAAAGAATGCAACCACCCCTCAAGAACTCCGGATTACCTCTAGAAGCACCATCAAAATTTAATTTCCATACACCTTTGGGGGAGGTCTCTAGATAGCCTGTTTCCTACGAATGAGCTTCTCCACTTGGGATAGGCCTTGTTTGACAATGGATCCAGGTTTTGGAATTTTGATGAGAGGCCAAGCCTTGGAAATTCGAGCATCCATCGAGGAGAACAAGGGATTATTCAAACTATTCTTAGACACGATTTCAGAGATGGAAACTTCTAATTTCTTAGAAGGTGGGAAGAGCACACAATTGATTACGAAAAAGATGCAGATTTCTCTCCCACCAAATGTGCCACATGAGAAGAAAAGGGGCCACCTGCCAAATAGAACTCAAGGAACTATTGGAACCCAAAGAGGGCCAAGAAAGAAGGGAGTCTTTGATATTGTTGTAATGGACCCAGAAAGATTAAGTTTACCCAAAAGCCAATGCCATCCTTGACAAGCAAAGGGGAAAAAAGGAAGAGATGATCAAGATCTTCTTCGCATTACCGCAAAGGATGCATTTTGAGGGACCAAAAAAACCCCAGGATCTTCTACGCAACTGGGTAAGAACTTTGTTTTTGAGGATGATCTAGATAAATATTTCCACTTTGGGGAGGAGAGAGGAGTGCTAACTACCAAGCTTGGGATGAGCAATCAAAATTAGACTGCGAAAGAAGCAATCGGTAACCTTCTTTGATAGAGTAAATGCCCGAGATGGAGCCAAGCCAGAGAAAATGGTCCTCACAATCATTAAAGGCAACCCTTATCACAAGGATCTCATCCGAAAGAGAAGAGCACTCTGTGTCCGAGACATTTAGCTAAGAAATCTTTCCATTGCCACAAAGGAGAACCATCCTGGATGACGGGAACCATAATTTGCAACATGATTACCCAAAATAATTTGGTTTTGTTCATAACACTGTTGAGGGAAGAGACCAAATTAAGAGGAGGGCACCCATTCCATCCATCCTCCCAAAATTTGACCCGAGTACCATTGTTAACAAACCAAGATACCGAATCTGCGATTAAATATTTACATTTGCGCATGAAATTCCAAATATGGGAACCTTTAGGGAGATCCTCGCAAGAAAGAAGAAGCTCTAGCCTACCAGCCTCCAAATATTTATGAGAGAGAACCTGATGGGCCAACATGTGTGGGAAAGAGATGAAGTTCCAAACTAATTTAGCACCCAGAGCAATATTATGGAGAGCTAAATCCACAATCCCTAGGCCACCCGAAGAGATGGGTGATTTAACCACTTCCCATTTGACCAAATGAAATTTGTGATCTTCGTTGTTCCCCTGCCAAAGGAAGGTTCTGACAACCTTTTCAAATTTCAACAAAACCAAATTAGGAAGAGCCAGAACAGATAACATATAAACCGGGAGAGCACAAAGAACCGACTTAATCAGAAGCAAATGACCCACCAATGAAAGAGCCATTTCCCTTTCCAGGCTTGCAGTCCTAGCCGTGAAATGGACAAGAAGATCATTCCACATGCATGCTTTTCCTACTCAAGAGAATAGAGGGATACCCAAATATTTATGGGGAAGAGAACCATAAACGAAACCGAGGATCACCAAATCCTATGCTGGCACAGCCGAGGAGAAACATTAAAAAAGAAGATAACTGATTTATGGAAATTAATTACCTAGCCCATAGTATTGGAATATGAATTTAGGATATTGGACAGAGCACGGGCTTCTGGAATAGTGGCCGAACCAAAAAGGAAAGTGTCATCCGCAAACTGTTGATGAGTAAGAGAGGGCAAGTTGGAGGAAATCGAGAGGCCCAAAAGAGATCTGAGACAAAAGATGACCGAATACAACGACTTAGAGCTTCAGAACCAAAAAAAGGAGGAAGGAAGATAAAGGATCTCCTTGCCTAAGACCCCAACTAATCTGAAGAAACCTTCACTAGAGCCATTCACTAGAATTGAGAAGTGAGGAGAGAAGATACAATTGAAAATCCAATCACAAAAAATCTTGCTGAACCCAAAGCCTGCAGAGATTTAAGAAGGAATCTCTAATTAATGCGATCTTAATATTTACTGTAATCTAGCTTGATCATCATCCCAAGACGTGAGGAGAGCTGCAAGGTATGAATAAGTTCATGAGAAATGATCACCCCATCTGAGATGGATCTTCCAGGAAGAAAGCCACTTTTCTCTTGCGAGACAATAGAACTGAGAAGGGGGTTGATTCGAGAGGCGATGGCTTTGGAGATGATCTTATACGAAGTATTGCAAAGGGAGATGGGATGGAAATCATCAAACTTGTTAGCGGGAGATTTTTTGGGGAACATACAGATAAAAGTGTGATTGAGAGAACCAAGGATTTTACCAGAAGAATGAGATTCTTCCACAGCTTTCCAAATAGTGTTACCACTAACATCCCAAAAATCTTGGAAAAAAGTAGCTGGGAATCCTTTTGGACCAGGGGCTTTGTCATGAGCCATAGAAAACAATTTTACAGACATCCTCTAAAGAGAAAGGGGAAGATAGCCGTCGTTATCAACCTCTTTTATCAGCTTGGGAATTTGATCAAGCAAAGGAGATTGAGTGGCCAAAGAAGAATGCATTTCTTCGGTTAAGAGCTTGTGGAAAAAGGAAACAACCTCCATTTTAATTAAAGGTTGAGATGAGAGCAACGTGTCATCGGGAATCTTGATGGAGGAAATATAATTAGAGTTTTCTCCTTGCTTTAACCGAAGCATGGAAGAATTTAGTATTCTTATCACCATCTTTTAACCAAATTTCCCTGGATTTTTGACGCCAAAAAGATTCTTCCTTCAATAAGAGATCCCCCAGTTTGCTGAGAAGGAGCTTTTCAAGATGAAAATCTTCTTGCCGCATACCAAACCTAAGAACCCTATCATTGAGAGTGCGTAGGGCTTTCTCAACTCTAAGATTTTCTTGAAAGATATTTTTAAAGGAAAGTAAATTCCAAGCTAATAATTTATCTTTAAGCAGGGAGAGATTTTTAGAGAGAATGAACATTTTGGTACCGGTCACAGCAAAGGAATCCCACCATAATTTGATCAACGATTTGAGAGAGGGGTCCTGCATCCACATGCTTTCAAACTTAAAAGGCAAACGTTGAGGGGGAGATCAAAATTTATGGTCAAAGAAATTGGGAAATGATCGAACTGAAAGGGGGAGACAGAGCTTTGAAGGAGGAAATTCTGTTGAAGCCAAGATTCTCGAAATAAAAATCTATCGAGTCTAACCGCCAAGTTCCCAAAACCTGGATGATGATTATTCCATGTGAACCACCCAGAGTGTGGTTCCAAATCCACAAGCTTGGAGGAATGAACAAAGGAAATGAAATTAGATTGGGAATGTGGTTGCCAACTGATACCACCACATTTATCCCGGTCAGAGATGGTAGCATTAAAATCCCCTGCCACAATAATTTTAAGATCCGGAAGGGAGCTCAAAGAATCCTAAATTTTATGCCAAGTTTCCCATTTTTTAATGGGATTATTCGGACCATAGACATTGCATAGGAAAAAGCCTCATCAGAATGCTTTAAACTGACCTGACACCATTGGAAATTGGCATGAGAAGAAAGGAGAGCCATACCACAGAACTGGATTTCTAGAGAAGACCCAACCCACCAGAGGCTCCTTAAGTTAACGAAGAAACCTTCCCAACCACGCCAACTCGAAACCAGCCTTCTAAGCATGTCACACTGGACATCTTGGTCTCTTGGAGCAAACAAATGGAAATGTTCATATCGGTGACATAGTGCCTAAGCAGACGCTATTTGTTAGGGGTGTTGAGGCCTCTAACATTCCAAGAAAGGATATTCATCTTTTATTCAAAGAGGACTCACCTCTCTTACTTGAAATTGAGAAAAAGAGCCTACGAGATTGATTACTAAAGCCACCTCTTTTAGAGAAGAATGAGATTTGGAAGGCCGATCGACAGATCTTTCGTACAAGATTCAAGTTATGAATAGGTGGAGTAGGAAGAATACCACGACTAGATTTCAAAATCTCACCTTCTTCTTCCGATTGGACAAACTCCTCCACAACAGAACCTCCATGGAAGCATTGAGATACTCTTCTTTTGCGACCAACCCAATTTTCTAGGGAGGCTACATCTCGATCCCAAACCCAAAGTAATACCTTCATGGAATGTTTCCACATAATAACTTACGTAAAATTTATTGCATATTTCCATTTATACTACAACAATTTATTCAAATAACTACAAACAAATTTGTTCCACATTCAAGTTTGCTATGCATACACTATTAATATTTTACAACTTCTATATTCTTCCTTCACTCACAAAAATGCAACTTCCACAGGAATAATAAACCTTCTCTTTCTTTTTCATTACAAGTAAAATTTTAAACATTATCTCCATTCTAATTCATTCCTTTACATACTACAATTTGAGGAGAAGGAAAATGTAATGTTTCCACATAATAACTTACTTAAAATTTATTGCATCTTTCCATTTCTACTACAACAATTTATTTAAATAACTACAAACAACTTTGTTCCACATTAAAGTTTGCTATGCATACACTATTAATATTTTACAACTTCTATGTTCTTCCTTCACTCTTACAAAAATGCAACTTCCACAAGGAATAATGAACTTTCTCTTTCTTTTTCATTACAAGTAAACTTTTAAACATGATCTCCATTCTAATTCATTCCTTTACATACTACAATTTGAGGAGAAGGAAAATACACATTCCTTAATGAACTTCCTTCAAAAATAATAATACAACTTGGTAAATGAAACTTACAATGCAACATTTCTTTTTAAAAAATACAATACTACAAGTCTTCCACCTTAAGTGGGAATTACAAGAAAGGTTTTCTCACAAATAAGGATTTATTTTGGGACTACAAAAAGTTCCAAATTCCAAATCTCCAACAAGAGATCCACCATGTCTTCACTTGATCACAATAAAAAAATGGGGAGAGGCAACACTCTCCACCCAACCAATAATCCAATGAGGAGAAGAAGCTATCCTCCTCATTGTCCCCGAGCCCCAACCACAATGCAATAAAATATGGATCCAACTCATGGAAACTATTACAAGCATCCACATCACAATACAAATATTTCACAACCATTTCAAAACACAATCAACACCAAATACAATTACAAGAAGGAAACTAACAAAATATACAAGGCTTGAAAATGCAAATCCAATGAAGCAAGGATCTATGGGGAGATCACTTATGCCTCCCAATGGGATTAGGTGCCCACCTTAAAAATCATCCAATATACATCTCAAAACCCCTACAAAACTCTTATGCCTCCCTCAAGATCCTCTTATTCCTCCCACATTCTCTTATGCCTCCCTACAATCTCTTATGTCTCCCTCATAAGAACCAAGTAAGAAATGTAAGAATTTTCTTGTCCAAGGTGGGGCACCCAACCCAACTCCTCCTAAAACATGAAATAAAATCTTATGCCTCCCTACATATAAGATCCCCATAGCCTTATCCTACACCATACTTAGGAAATCTACCCAAGAACCCAACAAGCATACCAAAACACTCAATAACATACACATATACACAAATAAAAGAAAACAATTAAACAAGGGTGTAGCTCCTACCTTTCCATGGTAGAGATTGATCCAAGAGTCACACACCAAGCTCCTTCAAGCCCAATCCAACACCAACAAGCTCCAACAAAATCCACAAGCACTCCAAAATCCTCCAACTCCCAAAATACAAGAGCACAAATGAAATGAAGTAACCCCAAACAAACAAATGAACTTATATAAATAGAAAAGGGAGAGAGGAGGGTGAGGTGGCTCAATGTAGGATTCCATATCACTCATCCTCTACTCCACATCATAGGTTAAACCTCAACCCCAATAAACAATAAATTGGTGGTTGAGAGGAATGAAAACCTCCACACAATCCAAACCCACACCCCTAAGGACAAAATTATAACCCATGTAAGAAAAGTTCAATAAATGCCACTTTTTGTCGTATAAAACACATAATGGGGTCTATTTTTGACCTCCTAATCCCTAGTTAGGGTTGGTATAAAAAAATAAGAGGTGTGGGACAAGCTTAGCTTGTCCCACAAGCCTCCAAAATGGCTCTTAAGCCCAAATCCGAATTTCCAAGGTAAGGTAGAGTGTACAACACTCAAAGTTACTTACACTCAACTTAAAAACACATAGTCCAAAAACACAAAACTCTAATAAATGAATCCATTTGTCACATCCCCAAATCACTTAATAACATGATTAAATTTACTAAATAAAAGCACATTAATTAATAATGATAAAATAAATTACATCACAATAAAATCACATACTCAAAAATAAAAAAATAAAAAGGGAAACATACACACAAATCCCATGGTCCCAATTAGAGGTCACCCCCATGGGAACCCCTTAACAAACTAAAACAAACATAACACAAGTTGTCATGGTGACCTTAGTTATATCCATTTAGTATTCCGTTGTGGTTGGTCTCCAATTCCCCTTTTGATTGTTGTGATATAATTACTTGCAAAATCACACAATACCTCCTTCAGCCTCGTGGCTACATCAAAACATCCAAGATAAAATATACACATATAAATCAATAACCATTCACATATAGCTAAATCATCATCTCTATTAACAATGCTATCATTTATCTAAAATTTCAACAACATCTAAATTCTATCTTTCTATCAAGTATCAAAAAGATCAAAAAATTCTTCAAAATCTAAATCCTACTCAATACAACGAGAATTATGAATGTCAATAATATATATGCTAACAACACATCATCCACATCAATATGAAATGTCTCTATATATATCTAAGAACCCACATGATTATACTATGAATCACAGTCCATCAAGAATCGAATATCTCTATCATCTAACATCATGCTAAACTAAAATGGTACAATAACATCGATGTACTATAATGACAAAGAATCCAAATCAATGTGTAATAAGTGTCGAAGAGGAGTGGTTACTACAAGTTATTTTGAATTTGTATAGAAATTATGTCCTAGGGTTCACTTAATAGCGAGATGTAGCTATATGTAATAGTGTAGATAGATGTTTGAATAGAATAAATAACTTCCCCTTGCTATGTTTTGTATGCAAGAAAATGCATTCCCTTATCCCTTATATGAGTGCTAGAAGGATGCCTTTAGTGCTCTTATATTCATTTGTATGCAAGAATAGGTGATGATAGTAGATGTTTAGTGCTTGGTCCCTTAATTTGAACATAAAAATATGTTTTTATATGATTTCATTGCTTGAATTTAGTATTTCACAACTTGAATGCCGACCCATAAGTGAAAAATATTCCCAAAATATAAAAGAGATCCAAAAGGAGTGATTAAGATGAAAAAGGGTCGGGCGCAAATTGGGTGGGCTTATCTGGTTTGGGCACTAGTGTTTGGAGCCATAAAAGATAAATACGTAAAATACCAATTGGGTCAGGGTGTGAAGAAATAAATAGAAAAAAAAAATAGAAAAATAGGCTAAGGACAATCGTCAATTAATCATTTCCTTTTTAAGAGTCATATGAATGCTACTATGTTCTTAGGACCTATAAATGTACCCAAGTACATGTTTTAGTGTCTACACTAGGAAGCTTAAAAGGATTGCAAATCCTTGGCAAGGAGGAGACAAAGGAGGTATAAGCATTTTGGGATATGTTACTTACAAGGATTGAAGATTACAAGGATTTTGAAGATACTTTTGGATTTTACTTGGACACTAATGTTATCATATATTCTTGGCACTATGTGACTCTTATCCCCTCTTCCCCTTTCCCATTTTTTTTGTGTTTTGGTGGTTTGAAATTTTGGTTAAGATGTTTTGTGTTTCTTTTGGTTATCCTTGTTCTAGTGTTTTTAAGACCTTGTTTTTTCCTTGAAATTCTTTATATCATGCTACACTTCTTTCCCATGGGCTTAGTGGAGGCTAGCATGCACTTACTTTATGAAGAAGACATGTGATGATACCCAGTAACTTAGGAAACATATCAGGTCTTAATTTTGGTGGTGCTTAGAGTATGATGAATGTGAAGATTGGAGCTATTATGGGATGCTTTGAGAGATGGATGAAAATTTTGAACTATTTTCATGTTATTCTGTTTTTGTGGAGGCTTTACAGCTTCATTTTAATTGTTAAATTGTATTGATAAGGGATATTTTGATTATGTAATTCTCTTTCTTGGGATGAAGGTCATAAGCTTGTAAACTTGTGGTTTTGGAGTTGTTTTCTCATTTATATTGTATGGGAAACTTATGTTATTTGCCTCCATTTTCTTATAGTATTGTTAAAAATGTTCCATTTTTTGAACCATGGAAGAAAATGTAAAAGATAAGTTTATTTTGAAGTATATTAAAATCATTATTCTTAGTTATTGAAGTAACATTTTTGTATTCAAAATCAATGGAAATAACTTCATTCATATTCCTCCCTTTTTGTCAAATGACATTATCTATATTGTGGGATTTAGAAAATAGAAGAAGGAAATTTATTATTATTTACATTGTTTTATGGTTTTATACAAAAATCTGAAAATGATAAATAACATCTTGGTTATAGATTTAGAAAAGTCATTTGTGAAATTTCTATAGTTTTCATCTTATAAACTTGTCACACAATTCTTGGATTAATATGAATAATATTAAAATTTATCTAGTATTCTTTGTTAAGGGACATGTTGCTTCCCTTCAAATTTGTTTAAACTAATCTTGAAAGCATATAAAGATGTTTGTGTAAAGAAAATAATATTAATAAATCCATATGATCTTTTAAAAATATGATTGAGCTTGAAAAAAAAATGAGTGAGGAAAAAGAATGAGGAATCTTATACCTCTCATTACACCGAAAGTGTTTATATTTGAGGTTGAGCCTCCGGCTCGACACAAGAGTCAAATCCATGGTTATGCTTTCATATTTGTACATATGCATTGATTAAAACAATATACACCATTTGTTACTCGTTATATGATAATATTTTTGCATGCACAAAGCGGAAGCGACAACTTCAAATTTACGAGATAATAGTATATAAATACATAAACTACAGGATAAATTTTATCTTAATCTTAGAACCAAGAACATTATGGAAACATAAACCTCCATCGTGAAAATTTGATTCTCCATTATCCCGCCGCAGCAGAAATTATTTTCTTCTCGATAAATATGATAGTCATTATCCGAAACCACGGGGAACTTCCCTAACGAAATTTTAACCCAGATCAAAATATCCTAACCGTAACAAAAATACTTACCGTATATATAGCCACGAAATAAAATAATTATTTTTAACAGACCTTCAACAAACTTGTGCTACAAAATCTTTCTCGAGGAATCCAGAGAGTTTGTAGATTATAGTGATCAAAGATGAGATGATAATATGAATTTTTTTATCTAAACAAGTGAGCTAGAAATTGATTGTTTCGATAATAAAATTTCCAAATTTGGGCCTGCAATTGATGGATAATATTTTTATGTATTTTTATTATTTCTAGGTTGGGCCTCAAGTTAAAGCCATGTAATATTATCAAAGGATATTGTATGCTTGATTTGCACGTTGAATTTTTGAGATCTACCGACACGTTAAATTTTTAAAAGATATAAATAGAATAATGATATATTTTGTGTGTATTTTTTTTTTGGGAATATAAATTTATCCATGTCTTTATTTATATAATTTGAGTGTTGCTACTAGAGTCAAAATAAACTATAGGTATTTATCTTTATGGTTGTTGATTCAAATGATCTTGGTCATTCGCCGATATTTGTTATCCCATCCTCGACTAAACCACCATCATTGACATTGTTGGTATCCAAATTTGTTCTCCTTTTCAAGCCAAGAAACAACACAGATTCAACAGGAGCTTAGAGGTAGCTAGATCATAAATATAAAATCTAACTATCCCTTTGTTACTTGGATTTGTGGAGAGATGGATAGCACCTTAAAGGATATGATCTTATCCTAACTATTTTAGGTTGTGCCTTTCAACCAAGGTAAGAGAACCTATTTTGTAACCTCTATTATTTGAAAGGAGATACAAGTACCTTTCTTTTGCATAAATTTTATAGAGAAGACCTTGGGAAAATATGATCAACACACCAAATCTGACTCTCACGAGTTGTCACTTCCAGATTATGGAGATATTTTCAACACAAGGCTAAGGTTACTAAAGACATTTGGAATCTTGATCTATTCTGCATACTTTAGCAAATGGATTTTGGTCTTGTGTGGGTATACAGAGCAAAAATAGGGGTAGTATGGGTAGGATTAGATGTTTTTAAATAGATTTTGGTGGGAGGGGAGACAGATGAACTTGACTCACCAGATCCTTGAGAGCTTATGCAAAAATGGAAAGATTCAACCAACAAAATGCCACAAAAGTTAAAAATGTTTCTTCAACTAGAATATGTGCTTCAATGGAGGCCCAGATTAGCACTCTTTCATACAACCTATGGGATTCTATCATGAAGGCTCAAGTCAGAGAACCCAATAAAGCACCAAGATTCAAACCAAATCACACCTGAGGTACACCCAAAGGCTTACAGATAATCTCTGTCAACAAAATGAAAGAAAAGTGATTTTAAACCATTTATCTCACTCCCAGATGAAGGATCTTCTAAGAAATGAAATTGCAGATGCCACTAAACTATCACAAGGATTGAGACCTGTGTGATTGGACCAGATTTTGGTACAAGATTGCAATAGAAAACAAGAAAAACTACTCGCATGCATTCAGAGATGAAATAAATACACTTTACTCAAGATTAACACAAAATAACTCAAGTTTGATCAAATTTATCAGCAAGGGAAAGTTTCTAGAACAATCTCAAAGCTTGTCAATGGTTGTACACTTGCAACCACCTTGACACGATTAAATTTGACACAAAGAGAGATATACATGCTTCTTAGATGGCTTCTCAAAAAGGATGGGCTCTGTCAAGCTTTTTCTGCTAGAAAAATCAGTCCCTGACCTCTCCAAAAACTCCCAACCATTTGCACAAAAATTTGTGCCATTTATAACATTTACAACAGAGTTTTCCCCCAAAATCTAGACATTGAGTGCACCAGTGCTTGCCATGATCACGATCACGATTTCCGGGATCCGATCTGTAAAAAGTCATCAAGTGCTCGAGGGGCAAATCTCTTCGAATATCTCCCACATTCAACTCCTTCCTCTAGTAATTACTTTCCTTCCATTCACCAACCACTTCCACCCCTAATCTATCAAATCTAGCTCCTTGCATGCTCGGAGAAGAAAATGGAAAACCAGATCGAGCCCGATAGTCAGACCATTTTAATGGCAAAAGACGTCTCCATGATCTCTCCCACCAAACTCTAGATATCAAAATTAACTCACCTCTCTATTTGGCATGTAGAAAATAACAAGAAATCATGAAGACTCACACTTCCAGAGCTTTACAGTAAAAATGGGGGAAAATCAGATTTAGACACACAACTGCCATTGATCTTTGATTTGAATGTGGGCCATCCACGTGGAAGATTCAAAAATGGGCTCGGGGCTTCCTTTTGACTTTTTATGACCCTTTGAAAAATGTAAAAATTTTACATTTTGCTCTCCACACCTCCGCTTCTGAAAAATGGGCCTGACACGTGTCCTAAGGTGGGTCCCAAAGGAAACATGGAAAAAATTCTATCATTTGACCCTCTTTTGGAAAAAGGAAAATTTTCCAAGTTTCCCCACAGCTCCGCCCTTCCACTTCAAGTTTCTAATGTGGGTCCCAGTGGAACCCCACTTCTTTTTATGCCTTTAACTCCTTTTCCCTCAAAGGGAAAATTTCTCACTTTTCTCTCAAAGCCCACACTCCACCATTGACTGGAGAAAGCTTTGACCTTTTTCCATCGGGCTCGTGGGTCATTTTGATAATTTTAGTCATTTGCATGCAAGAGGCAAAAATTTCCAAGTTGCCCCCGATGGTCCGCCTTCCCCCCTTTTTGACTTGAAACAAACTTTGACTTTTCTTTTGTCGGGCTTATATGCCATTTTTGATATTTTAACCCTTTTGAGACAAGGAGGCAAAAAAATTTAAGTTTCCCCCGATGGTCCGCTTCCCCCCCTTTTGACTTTTCAAAAAACGTATTTGACTTTTTGTCGCGCTTTGCCAGACATGTCCCTTAAAATTTGAAACATTGAATGAGTTTGCGGGCTCACCATGTGTCATGGTCCCAAAAAATTTGTTTGAAGGCTTGAAGCTCAAATGGTGCAGCACCGTGTCAAGATTTGAGGATGTCTCCTTTGGCCTTTGAAAATTTGTTTGAAAGTTTGAAGCTCAAATGAAGGTGCCATGTGTCCCCGTGTCCCAGGTGTCCTCCAAATGTTTATCATTAAAAATTGTCAAGAAAAATGCAAAGTGAGCGAAACCTCCACGTGTCCTCTCGACACTACTCCAAGGCCAAACCAAAAAGTAGATCTTCAAATGAGCGTCGTTCCTCCACGTGTCCCAAACTTCCCAATTTTTTTTAAGACTAAGTATGGGAAACCCAACGGAAGCCTCCACGTGTCTCTATCCCACCAAACCTCCATGTGTCCTCCCGGCGCTACTCCAGAGCCAAACCAAAAAGTAAATCTTCAAATGAGCGTCATTCCTCCACGTGGACACATTTTTAGTTGAGGCTTTTCATAGAATTTTTGAAGTATTTAGCCGAGCCGCATCCAACCAAAAGAGGCCATGTTCCCTGTTGATGCAAGGATGCAAATTTGACCAGGAGAAACACCCATCAAACCATAAAATATAGAAAAAAATGACCATTTGAGCCTGAAATGAAATTTTCTTCAAGGATAGAGAGTTTAGAAATGTTACAAGGCTCAAATACGTTCCTCAGACACATCAATTCATTTTCTTCAAGTATCTAGGGTAAAAATGACAAGGATGACAAATCCCGACTATGGAAAATAGAGAGAATGGGAAACACGAGTTTTGAAGGAACAGAGAACAGAGACTCAAAATACAGACCTTTTCCAGAGGAACAAAGAAATGAGGAGACAAATATGGACCCATACATGATCTTCGACCCAGAGAAGATTAAAAATGGCAACAAAGATTGACCAAGCACAACACGGGGAAGTAGAAAATGACAGAGGTTGTAAATCAATAAATTTTCAAAGGCACAAATGGGGCGAGACTATTTTGAGCACCAACATTGGCTCCGACTCGGGATGGGCACTCCCTACGAGTGCCACAAGAACAAAAGTAGACCAAGTGCCAAAATATCCATTGGGTGACAAAGTCAACTTGTAGAGCAGAGAAACAAAGCCATCTCCAAAAAATGAATAGAAACCAACAAAAATAGGTCACAAGGACCAGAATGAGCAAAAAAACACAAAAGACAGAAACAAACAACAAACTATACACTGTACAAAATATTTTTACCTTGATTCAAAGAAAACAATCAAGGAAAATCCTCAAGTGCCTACCATCCTGGATATGACCATGCTAAGAGGTTTTGATATGTTTTCATCAACTGGAAATATACCTCCTTTTCTTCTTTGTTCAGTTTGTAAACCATCCATTTTCTCTAAAGCTCCTCCATTGTGTTTAAGTCAAATTCTTTAACATTTTTCAAGGCTGAATCATAGACCAAATTCCCAGAAAAAAACATACTTAGGAGCTCTGTTTTCAACACTTTCATACTCCCTAAAATCCACAAAACTCACAAAGTTGTTAAGATCAACATCTTTGCAAAACTTCATAAGATGCATTGCTTGGGTCTTCAATCAAGTACAACATCTTCTTCTCTCCATATAATTTCACCAAGTTGCCTTCAATGGGGATAGTGGCATAAGACATGTCCATTTGCACACTACCACCAACACTTTCTGCCCACTTTCTTGACAACAACATCCCCCACTTGGCAGGGCAATCAACAATGACTACATCAAGCTTTAAGTTCCTTCCAGGATAAGATGCAAGTTGCACAACTAGATCTTTGACACATCCCACCACTGGCACCTCTCTAGAGTCCATGGCAGTGCACTTCCCATATGCTGTTATTACTTTGATACCTAATTCATTCATGACCTCAAGAGGCATGACATTACATGAAGCTCCAGAATCAAACATACAGTTATGTAACAACTTGTCTTTGATAACCAGGGTAGTGAAGAATGGATCCACATTCAGCTTGGGATTTAACCAAAGAAGTTCCTAAATAAACCTCTGGTGGTTCCCAGCTCTTCCAACACTTGTGGCTTTTCCAACTCTGCAACAATAAGGGGAATCTCAACCTTGTTTACATCTCTACCTTGTATGATCTCTTCCTCTTTGAATCCTAAATATTCAAAAGCCCTCTTCTTGTGCTCAGGATCCTAAGAAACTCAACAATTGGGATAGGAATTTTGATTTGACTCAAAACTTGGGCAATGTCATATGGAACAAATTTGGGTAAAGCAGCACTAGGAGAAAGATTGGAAAATTCATTAGATGGAATGGGATTCTTTTCATTTTGGGCATGGGGAGGAACACAAGTTTTGCTTGGGGAAACAAGCTCTCTTGCTAGATGCATTTTTCTTTGGGGTTTCTTTGGTAAGCAATGGAAATTTTGACTTGGCTTGTGGCCCCTTGGCAGCTTTACTTTCTAGTATTGTGCTCCTTTTCTTGGGAAACTACAACATTCATTAATAGTTCCTATCTTCTTCTTAAAGGAACTCCTCCATCATACTTTTCAATCATTAATGCCCTCAAGTATTCAAAATCATTAGTGGGAAATTCAAAATCTTGTACAATGTCTACTTCTAAAGTATGAGAGGGAGGAAGAATAGGTACCCTATGAATGCAATCCCAAAAAGTGGTAGCAGAGTTCTAGCACTTATTACCTCAGTTGAAGTTGCTTCCCTTGGTGAACTTGCAGGGATCTCCATCATGTAGGCATCATCATCATTTCATCATCAGCTTCTTTCTTCTTCTTGTTGATCTTCTTCACAAGGAGCATGGGGCATGAAACATTTGTCACACCAATCAATGACCTCTGTTTCTTCCACAACAACAACTCTAGTAGCCAAAGGATCAGGCACCATTCTATTTTCCCTACCTTGGGGCTACCTATTTCCAAATCCAACAAGTCCTTTGCTCTCATCATCAGATCTTTGATGATTTGTAAATCTGTCTTGGCCTTGTTGCTTGTGTTGTCCTTGTGAACTCTACCCAACTCCTTTCTCATCTCGGGCTAGTTTGTAGGAGATCTCTTGACAACCCCTACCAAAGTTTTCACAACTTCTTCCAAATCAGCAACCTTGCTTGTTTGAGGTTTTTCTGGGTTAATTAGCTTCACACCATCCCTCTTAGGAGGTTTTCCAATTGCCTTGATATTATTCTCTATTTGTAGAGCCATAGTGAATGCTTGCCTCAAATTTGTAGGGTTCTTGTCTCTCAAGTAATATGCAACCTTTTTATCAAATGCATCTGTATTTGATCAAACATGACTCATCACATGGCCTTATCCTAATAGGAAATCTCCTCAAGTCTTATTGAACCTTGTGTTGAAATCATGTACTGACTCATTGGGATTCTTCTTGATATTTCAAATTCTGATAGAAGAAACCTAGGGTCAGTCCTATCACCATATTGCAATCTAAATGCATTGTTCATCTCAGCCCAAGAATCAATAGAGTTATCTAGGAAATGCTTTATACCAATCCCTTACATCCTCTTCTAAAGTGTGAACAAACAATTTGATGTATACATCTTCATGTTCAATCTCAAAGTCTTCCATCATATTGAGAAAAAGCTTTAGATGTTGATCACCAGTTATAACATTGTTTCCCTAGAACTTTGGTAGTCTTGTTCCTTACATCTTGAGGTACTTGCATTTGGATAACCAGCCATTCCCACAAAATTTATAGGTCCAAAGGTGTTTACAACAAATGGAGGTCTGGGTGGGGGCTGAGCCATATTGATTCGAGGAGGTGATCTTGGGGGAGAAAAAAATTGATGAGGGGCAGGGGGTCTTTGAAATACAGGAGTATAGTTTTCAAAATGGATACCCTCTAAAGGCCTTGCTTCTTGGAAATCCCTATCAACTTCTGAAAAGATAGGGGTAGAATGGGAAGCAAACCTTTCAAAATCAAATGAAGGCCCTTCTCCAGTTGGAGAATTCAATTCCACAAAGAGGCTACCTGATTCAGAAGCACTTGAATGACAAATTCAATGATAGGCTGGTCACTTTCATGAATGGGGATCTCTCTTCTTGACTATTGATCTCCCACAACTCTCTAGGATCTTCTTCCTTCTGAATTTTGCTTTTCCTAACTCAGGAAACAATGTCCTAGTAGGATCCCTAGCAAAGAAAGATCTTCTTCCTTCCATCTTTGCAAATATTAGTAACAAATCTTACTTGATAGAGGTTTAAGACATTGGTCCTTATCAAAATCAAATCAACAGGAGTCACCACTAAGGATTTCCACCTTAGTTGTGCAAATGCACTAAAATATGCTCTGTCAAATGTCTGTCAGCACTTATAAACTGAAATGAAAGATCTTACCTTCCTTTACCAAAATTTATCAATGAATACTATGAATAACTTATGTAAAAAGAGACTATGAATAAACACTTGTAACTTTGAAACTTCACATAGACTATGAACACACATGAAATATTTAAAATATTTTTGCACTTTAGAGCATACAAGAAATGTTTACCAGGGTCAATGAAAACCCATAGAATCATATTTCCCCAAATAAATTAGGCAAAATGCAACTTTAAAAATAGATATGAACTAAGAAAGGAATCAACAAATTAGTCTTCAGGATGCCCAAATTTGTTCCCAAATAGATAAATGGATCTGGGAATCAACAAATTAGTTATAAAAAATGAAAAAGTGTTGTTGATTCTCAAATAGATATGAACTGAACAAAGAAAATAAATCCCTTGATAATGCATTCTTCTTCCCCGAAATGGTGCCATTAGTGTTGGTATCCAAATTTGTTCTCCTTTTCAAGCCAAGCAACAACACAGATTCAACAGGGAGCTTAGAGGTAGATAGATCATAAATATATGTCATTTTGTAGCCGGGGAGGAAATCTAACTGTCCCTTTGTTACTTGGATTTGTGGAGAGATGGATAACACCTTAAAAGGATATGATCTTATCCTAACTATTTTAGGTTGTGCCTTTCAACCAAGGTAAGAGAACCTATTTTGTAACCTCTGTTATTTGAAAGGAGATATAATACCTTTCTTTTGCATAAATTTTATAGAGAAGACCTTGGGAAAAATATGATCAACACACCAAATCTGACTCTCACGAGTTGTCACTTCTAGATTATGGAGATATTTTCAACACAAGGCTAAGGTTACTAAAGACATTTGGAATCCTGATCTGTTCTGCATACTTTAGCAAATGGATTTTGTTCTTGTGTGGGTATACAAAGAAAAAAAGGGGTAGTATGGGTAGGATTAGATGTTTTTAAATAGATTTTGGTGGGAGGGGAGACAGATGAACTTGACTCACTAGATCCTTGAGAGCTTATGCAAAATGGAAAGATTCAACCAACAAAATGCCACAAAAGTTAAAAATGTTTCTTCAACTAGAATATGTGCTTCAATGGAGGCCTAGATTAGCACTCTTTCATACAACCTATGGGATTCTATCACGAAGGCTCGAGTCAGAGAACCCAATAAAGCACCAAGATTCAAACCAAATCACGCCTAAGGTACACCCAGAGGCTTACAGATAATCTCTTGTCAACAAAATGAAAGAAAAGTGATTTTAAACCATTTATCTCACTCCCAGATGAAGGCTCTTCTAAGAAATGAAATTACAGAGATGCCACTAAACTATCACAAGGATTGAGACCTGTGTGATTGGACCAGATTTTGGTACAAGATTGCAATAAAAACAAGAAAAACTACTTACATGCATTCAAGATGAAATAAATACACTTTACTCAAGATTAACACAAAATAACTCAAGTTTGATCAAATTTATCAGCAAGGGAAAGTTTCCAAAACAATCTCAAAGCTTTTCAATGGTTGTACACTTGCAACCACCTTGACACGATTAAATTTGACACAAAGAGAGATATACAGGCTTCTTAGATGGCTTCTCAAAAAGGATGGGCTCTGTCAAGATTTTTCTACTAGAAAAATTAGTCCCTGACCTCTCCAAAAACTCCCAACCATTTGCACAAAAATTTGTGCCATTTATAACATTTACAATAGACCCCTTTTCCCCAAAAATCTAGACATTGAGTGTTACCAATGCTCACCATGATCACGATCACGATTCCCAGAATCGATCTACAAAAAGTCATCAGGTGCTCGAGGGGAAAATCTCTTCGAATATCTCCCGCATTCAACTCCTTCCTCTAGTAAATCACGCTTCCTTCAATTCACCAACCACTTCCACCCCTAATCTATCAAATCTGCTCCTTGCATGCTCGGGAGAAGAAAAATGGAAAACCAGATCGAGCCCGATAGTCAAACCATTTTAATGGCGAAAGACATCTCTAGATCTCCCACCAAACTCTAGATATCAAAATTAACTCATCTCTCTGTTTGGCGTGTAGAAAATAACAAGAAATCATGAAGACTCACACTTCCAGGAGCTTTACAAAGAAAATGGGGGAAAATCAGATTTAGACACACAACTGCCATTGATCTTTACTTTGAATTTGGGCCATCCATGGGAAGATTCAAAAATGGCTCGGGGGCTTCCTTTTGACTTTTTACACCCTTTGAAAAAATGTAAAAATTTCCATTTTGCTCCACACCTCCGCTTCTGAAAAATGGGCTTGACACGTGTCCTAAGGTGGGTCCCAAAGGAAATGCGGAAAAATTCTACCATTTGACCTCTTTTGGAAAAAGGAAAATTTTCCAAGTTTCCCCATGCTCCACTCCACCTTCCACTTTAGTTTCTAATGTGGGTCCCAATGGAACCCCACTTTTTATGCCTTTAACTCATTTTCCCTCAAAGGGAAAATTTCTCACTTTTCCTCCGAATCGCACTCCGCCATTGACTAGAGAGAAAGCTTTGACCTTTTTCCATCGGGCTCATTTTTTTGATAATTTTAACCATTTAATGGAGGAAAATTTTCAAGTTACCTCGATGGTCCGCTCCCCCCTCTTTGACTTGAAACAAACTTTGACTTTTCTTTTGTCGGGCTTGCGGGCCATTTTTGATATTTTAACCCTTTTGAGACAAAGAGGAAAAAATTTAAGTTTCCCCGATGGTCCGCTTCCCCACCCCTTTGACTTTTCAAACTGCCACGTGTCACAATGGCACACCTTGAAATGGTCCCAAAATTTGAACCCTTGAATGAGCATGGGCTCACCACATGTCCTGCCCCAGAAAAATTTTTTGAAGGCTTGAAGCTCAGTGGAAGGCACCATGTGTCAAGATCCGAGGCAATCTCCTTTGGCCATTGAAAAGTCCAAGAAAAATGCAAAGTGAGTGGAGTCCTCCATGTGTCCTCTCCCACATCTATGAAAATGCTACTCCAAGGCAAAATTTGTCTAAGTTTGGGGAAGTAGATCTTCAAAAAAGTGAGCAAATGAGTGTTCCTCCACGTGTCCCAAACTTCCCAAAAACTTTTTTGAAAAAAGACTAAGTATGGAAACCCAACCAGAGAAGCCTCCACATGTCTCTCTCCTTACCAAACTCCACATGTCCTCCCCAGCACACTTACCAAGAGCCAAACCAAAAGTAAATCTTCAAATGAGCATCGTTCCTCCACGTGGACACATTTTTGAGTTGAGGCTTTTCATAGAATTTTTGAAGTATTTAGCCAAGCTACATCCAACCAAAAGGTGCCACATCCCCTGTAGATGCAAGGATGCAAATTTGACCGAGAAATGCCCATCAAACCAGTAAAATATAGAAAATGACCATTTGAGCCTAAAATGAAATTTTCTTCAAGGATAGAAAGTTTAGAAATGTTACAAGGCTCAAATATGTTCCTCAGGGACACATCAATTCATTTTTCTTCAAGTATCTAGGGTAAAAACAACAAGGACAACAAATCCTGACTGTGGAAAATAGAGAGAATGGGAAAACGTGAGTTTTGAAGGAACAGAGAATGGGAGACTCAAAATATAGACCTTTTCCAGAGGAACAAAGAAACGAGGAGACAAATATGGACCCATACATGATCTTCGACCTAGAGTAGATTAAAAATGGCAACAAAGACTGACCAAGCACAACACGAGGGAAGGAAAATGACAAAGGCCGTAAATCAATAAATTTTCAAAGGCACAAATTAGGGTGAGATAATTTTGAGCACCAACTACATAATAAATTACAAAAAGGTTTTTGCATGGTCTTTGTAATTTTTAGGCTTTAGAAATGCATATACATGACTCTTAAATAATATATTGATGGCTGGTTTGGTCTTTTAGTTGGATGCTTTTAGGTGTATATGAGTAGAAACATGTGGCTTCAAATTTTTGTGTTATTTCTTGTCTAGGATTTCTTTCTCCTTACAAAGTGTTTTGATGTTGTTTGAACTCCTAATGCGACTCAAAAATATCCACTCTAATCATTTCATGTTTTCCCTTGATGTCTTCCCAAGGAATCTTTAAGACTTGTAAGATTCATGGTATGCTTTGATGGTTTTCAAAGTAAGAATCCATCCTTGTAAATGACACCTATTTTATCTTGATGAGAGTAAAATCATATGGAGACTTTATCTAAAAATACTACCTTAAGGATCAACAAGATTAAATCTTTCTCTTGTTCATATGACCAATAAATGGAGGAGCTCAATTAGCGATGATTGTCTCGCACATGGCCTATTTTTCTAACATTAATTGAGCTTTAAAATGTAACTAGGGGCTATAAAGTGCAACACCAAGAAATCTTGGGGTTTCGTTTGAAGCTTAGAAAATATTGGAATTTTCCTAAAAAGGCCATCTTGTGCATCAAGGAATATTGAACCTTCATGATTTGAAAACACTTTAGTGGTTTTATTAGTAAAAATATCCCCTTGTAAATCATAAAAAATGGTTTTCACAATGTTATAATATCATACAGTCTAAGTTTAAAAATTTTGATCTCTAATACAAAACCTACTTCCCGCTCTATAGATCAACCAATCACTAGTTTAATTATCAAATTTTTGGGCATCACCTTTTTTCCTAAAAATAATCAAGCTTAAAATTGAAAAGGGGGTCTACAAAGTGCTACAACAAGCAAGCATTGGGTTTGATTTCAATTGGAACTTCCAAGTTGGTGCTCAAAATAGTCTAGCCCCATTTGTGCCTTTGAAAATTTATTGATTTACAACCTTTGTCATTTTCTACTTCCCGTGTTGTGCTTGGTCAATCTTTTCTGCCATTTTTAATCATTTTGAGACTAAAATCATGTCTCATATTTTTTATCCTCGCTTTATTGTTCCTTCAAAGGTCACAAATTTGAGTCTCCTATTCTCTATTATTTAAAAAACTCCATACCTCCCATTATTTTCATTCTCCACGGTCGGGATTTTCTCATCCTTATTTAGTTTTACATTACCCTAGATACCTTGAAGAATAATGAATCTAATGTGTCCTTAAGAACATTTGACCCTGAACATTTCTAAACTTTCATCCTTGAAGAAAATTTCATATCCATCACATGGTCATTTTTTTGTATTTTATGGTTTGACATCCTGTTTCTCTCAATCAAATTTACATCCTTGCATCTACAAGAGATGTGGCACCTTTTGGTTGGGCGATTCATCCTCAAATGATAAAGCTCGACTAAATACTTAATAAATTCTATGAAAAGACTTAACTCAAAAATGTGTCCACGTGGAGGAATCATCGCTAAAAAAGTTTGAAGATTTACTATTTGGTTTGGCTCGGGAATTAAGCATAAACACATGGAGTTTTTAGAGTTCCACTGGGTCTTCTTATATTATTGTAAATTAAGTCCTTATGTGGAGGAATGAAGCTCATTTAAAAGATTTACTTTTCATTTTTCCTTGAGGTATGGAGGAAGACACGTGTGTATGAGTTTCTCATGCTTATCCCATGAAGCTTATACAATTTTATGTAATGATTTTTTAAGTGTTCTTGGATGACATATGGTGAGCCACTCATTTAGGGTCTTAAACTTGGGCACCATTTCAAGTAGACCAGTAGGACACGTGGAGGACTCCACTTACTTTACATTTTGCTTGGAATTTTCAACGGCCAAAAGAGATCGCCTCGGATCTTGACACCCTTCCATTGAGCTTCAACCTTCAAACAAATTTTGCAAGGTAGACACGTGGCGAGCCCGTGCTCATTGGGGTCTCAAATTTTGGGAACCATCTCAAGGTGCGCCATTGTGACACATGGAAATTTGAAAAGTCAAAAAAATGAAGTGGACCATCGAGAACTTAATATTTTGCCCTTTTGTCTCAAAAGGGTTAAAATATCAAAATGGCCCGCAATCCCGACAAAAGAAAAATTCTTAATTTGTTTTTCTTTTTAAAGGGGCTTGAAGGTGGATATCGATAGCAACTTTTAGAAATTTTTTTCTTACAAGACTTGAAAATGACTAAAATCATCAAAATCATAGGCTCGCATGCCTTGAATGAAGGAAAGGTCAAAGCTTGCCTCAAAATGCGGAGAAGTGCGCTAATTTCCTAAAATACATTGACAATTTTTGCACTTGTGTAAAAAATGGGCAACTCAAAACTTTGTTACGATAGATAGCATCGGTGAAGTATACCTAAGCTAGGGGAGATTATATCAAATTATGTCGTTACTGCTGATTTATTTAAGAGATTACATGAAATATGTAGCTATGTGTGTTGTTACAAAATGTAACAGATCACATAGTCTACAATTTCATGACTATCCTCAGCAAAAGAACACAAGCCCCAAAGGACAGTTGTGTTGTCTTGATAAGGACATTCAATTACAGAATAGGTGAAGTGTAAAGTTTTGGAACAACAAACATGAGTGCAGATCACATAAAATCAGAGTTCATTACTGAATGTTACAAGTTCAAATCAATGTTCTCTCCTTCATGATTAAGACATTCAATTATGTTACTGAGTTGTTTAGTTCATTATACAATCCATACAAAAGAAGAAATGTAGAAAGAAATATACAACTCATTTTCAAAATTCAATGTTTTATTCACAAGGAGAGTCAAATGTTTCCCACACAAGCCATGGGATCTAACTGAAAAAGTAAAGTACAACTACTAAAAAGAAAGGTACACATGCATGAAAGAGAAAGCAAAGGAATATGAGTGGACCCATCATTGCCTTGGGGTTTCTATTTTCGATTGAAGCATCCTCATCTCCATCTTTGTTTTCTCCTTCATCTTCATTGTAGTAGCCATTGTACCTGAAAAGGAAGGAAAGGAAAATTAACTGTTAGTTACGAGCTCAGGGTTAATCCATATTCCTACACTATCCTACTTCGTGCATATGAATCTTCCCCTAAGCAGGAGATGTATTCTACTTGAAGGACAAACTGCATGCATACTTTATTCACTCAGCAAGAAGAAAGAGAAAAAAAAAAGAAGAAAACAAGGATATAAGAGAGGCCAAAAAGCCTAAATATTTCCTAATTTTTTTCCTAAGTGTGTAGGTACAGGTTGCAACCAAAGAAAGAAATATAAGTCATAAGTACATGTAAAGAAGGAAAAAATCAACTCAAAGTTCATTAAACATTCTCGCAAAATGGAAGAGGTTAGAGCTCAGAAGAGAGAATGGAAGATAGAAGTACATTTTTCAGATTCTGAGTAAGGGGGAGAATCGGTTTTCATGTTTGAAGCTAAAAGTAAAAAGGATTACAGCTGAAACAGGATGAGAGAGAAGATTCTGGGAAAAATTTGACAGGGCTTCTCCATGTAAAATGGACATTTACAACTTTTCATCATACTATTTTCAGTTACTACATGTTTTAAAAGAACTATGCAAATAAAACAAGTGGTACAGGAAGCAGAAAAGCATGATATGATCAAGATAAACAGTTAACATCTTTCCAGTTCTCAAATTGCTATATCAGTCCAACAAGAAAGGTGTTATTTTCTATGTTCTAGATCAGGAAATACAACCACTATTTCTGGAAATGCTTTAAATGAAAGATTCTGGAAAATTTTTGCCAGGGCTTCGCCATAAAAATCAACATTTCAAATTTTCCAGCAAGCATATAAGTAAGAAACAATTGCAGAAAGGAAATAAAGCATCTAAATCAAGGTATATACCCTAGAAATAATATCTGAAACAGTTAAGATATTGTTCCTATTTTTCAGAAAAGCACTTGCAGATTACATGTTCATAGATAGAAATAATGCAACTCTGTTATACTTTCACAGTCAAGTATTCTAGATCTGAGTGAACTGAAGAGAGCATCAAAGGGAAGTACATCTATTTATGCATCAAAATAAGCAGGAAAAGTAGACATCAGTTAAAACCTTCAGAAAGCTTCAGATCATGTAATCAAATGCAGAGATAAGCTATAGTCAGTTTCAAGGATGTGTATGGAACAACTCAAAAAGCCAAATTTATAGAGTTCAAATGAAACAACCTAGATGGCTACCTCAAAAACGAACTTACAGAGATCAATATACTAGTACTTGAGCTCATTTCAACTTCCAGACCTCACAGAATATATAGATAACCAGAGATGTCGCCATTAGATCCTACAGAATAGATCAAAAGAAGCAAAGAACGATGAATAATCATTTCCCGAGGGCCGAGCTTAAATCTCCAACAATGGCGTCAAAAAAAATTGCTGGGCTTCACCACCCTCTACGAGCAAGCTAAATGATCAAACTGAAAGAGCTCAAGCTTTTTAACTCTTTCACTTCAGTGAATGTAACCTAACTCAACCACAGTTGATAATCGACGGTTCGAGATCGAAATACAGAGATCGAGGGCCAAGGATCAAACACATAAATCAAAGCAAGAAAACCAAGGTTAGTTCCTCACCTACCAACATTCAATGCACATGAAAACCCTAACCGCAGTTGTAAATCGATGACAATCAAATACAGAGGTACAAAGATCAAAGGCTCAGTTTCCATTTCAAATATCCAAGCTAACTCGACAAGGGTCAAGTTGCCACCGACAAAGTGCATGAGGGGTGAGTCACCGTGAGGAAGGGGACAACCCACGTGTCCTCCAAATAAACCAAATGCCAACCACATTGTGCCCAATGATCACCTAAAAGGTGAATTTCAAACTACATGCTACCAACTATGTAAAATTGACACATATATACATGTGTATAGTTATCAAAAGGTGGTGGATATAGTGGTATGTGCCATATCAAATGGTCGACCCCTTAAGTATTATGCTAAGTCCACACAGTGGCCAAACCATGGTGGAGTGCAGAGGTGGTCCCCACTTCAAGGAGGTTGGGTTAAATTTCAAATTTTATCCATGTGATCACTAGCAAACAGAATGGGTGTCAGCATCAGAGACAAAGGTGGTCCCAGTTAGATTGTTTTGGATGAATTATTTTGCAAGTATTGCAAATAAATGTAATTATTTTGCTCACATACAGGGAGTTGTATTTTTGCATGCCTTCACAACAAGACAAAATAGAGAAGAAGACGAGTTGCATGTTCATGGAGAGATGCTTTGCCTAGCAAGCAATCCTATTTTTGGCAAAATTATTCACCCATCCTTATTAAAAATAGAACAATCAACTTTAGTTGACTGAAATGTAATCAAAGGCTATTAATGCCTCTTGCACTATTTTGTATTATTTTATCCTTTTATTTATTATTAAAAAAGGATAAAATTAGGTTGCATGGGCGAGTACAGCCTTAGGCTATTTTTAGGAAGGGTGGGAAAATTTATTTTGCTATATATTGTGTGCCTTTGCAAAGCACAAAGATGGCTAGAGGAATTTTGGATATATGAGTACTGAAGAAAATTTTGCCAGTTTTTCCCTCTGAGTGTGAAGTGTTTTCTGCCTTTCCAAAGTTACTTTACAGTCTTGTGTATGTTATATTAATCTTGTGAATGCAAATTCCCTGATCAACCACCTTACCCTGCTGCAAATTTTAGTCCTTTCTGCTTAAATTTTAATGTGCATGTTAACTTATTAGTACTGTTGTGATCCTCCTCGGTCAAAATCAAGTTTTTTTCCTTGAATATTCTACTGTAAAAACTATTGGTTCGTGCATCAAGAATCCTTCATAGATCAGTTGTGCATATAATTAGTCAAATCCCTCATACAAATTTGGTGTATCACCTTAGTTTTTATCATTTTTTCATTATCTTTACCCTCAAACTCCCGTAAAGCGCTTTAGGATACACCAATAAGGAACCGGCCTTGATACTGGAGACTCACCTCAAAATAGGTATACCCAAAGACCTGAGGTGTTTCCATTGTATCTACGAAAGAGAGAGATCATTTGTGCAAGCTTAGAAAACTCTGTAGCCATCTCTCTACATGGTGCACTTTCGAGAGATAACAGACCCACGGAGGAAATTTGGAAAATTTTCCTTTTGAGAGAAAAGAGTTAAAAGTAAAAAAGGGAGCGCAGCTCCATTGGGACCCACATTGGGACACGTGTCGAAGCATTTCTCAAGGGTGGGGCTATGGGGGAAACTTGGAAAAAAATTATTTTTCCAAAAGAGGGTCAAATGATAGAATTTTTCCGTGTTTCCTTTAGGACCCACCTCGGGACATGTGTCGTGCCCATTTTTCGAAGCGGAGGTGCAAAGCAAAATGTAATTTTTTTCATTTTTTCAAAAGGTCGTAAAAGTCAAAAAGAAGCCCCCGAGCCCATTTTTGAATCTTCCACATGGATGACCCACATTCAAATCAAGGATCAATGACAACCGTGTGTCTAAATCTAATTTTCCCCCATTTCTACTTTGTAAAGCTCCTGAAGTGTGAGTCTTCATGATTTATTGTTTTGTTCTACATGCCAAATAGAGAGGTGAGTTAATTTTGATATCTAGAGTTTGGTGGGAGAGATCTAGAGACGTCTTTTGCCATTAAAATGGCCTCGACTATCGGGACTCGATCTAGTTTTCCATTTTCTTCTCCCGAGCATGCAAAGAGCCGAATTTGAAAATTAGGGGCAGAAGTGCTTGGAAAATTAAAGGAGTAATCTACCGAGAGGAAGGAGTTGAATGTGGAGATATTCGATAATATCTTCCCCTAGAGTGCCTGATGACTTTTTACAATCGATCCCAAAATTGTGATCGTGATCATGGCAAGCACTGGTGCACTCAATGTCTGGATTTTTGGGGCAAAACTCGATTGTAAATGTTATAAATGGCATGAATTTTTCGTGTAAATGGTTGGGAGTGTTAGAGGTCAAAGAAAATTCCCAAGAGGAAAATTTGACAAAGCCTATCTTTTGAGAATCCGACTGAGAAACCTGGTTATCTCTTTTTTTATTAAGTTTATCATGTCAAGGTGGTTGCAAGTGTACAACCATTGAAAAGCTCTGAGATTTTTCTCAAAAACTTTCTCTTGTTGATAAATTTGATCAAATTTGAGTTATTTTGTGTTGTCTTGAGAAAAATGTGTCTGTTTCATCATTGAATGTATGCAAATAGTTTTTCTTGTTTCTATTGCAATCTTGTATTAAAATCTGATTCAATCACACAAGCCTCAATCCTTGTGATAGTTTAGTGGCATCTGTAATTTCATTCTTCAAGAGCTTTCATCCGGGACGTGAATAAATGATTTAAAATCACTTTTCTTTCATTTGTTTGACAGATATTTTTCTGTAAGCCTTTGGGTGTACATTAGGCATGATTTGACTTAGATCTTGGTGCTTTGTTGGGTTCTCTGACTCGATCCTTTGTGTTAGAATCCCGTAGGTTATGTGAAAGAGTGCTAATCTGGGCCTCCATTGAAGCACATATTCTGGTTAAAGAAAAATTTTAGTTGTCTGTGACATTTTTTGGTTTAATCTTTCCATTTTGTAAGATTCTCAAGGATCTCGCGAGTCAAGTTCATTCTCTCCTCGCCTCCCACCAAAATTTTATTTAAAAACAACTAATCCTACCCATACTACCCATGTTTTTGTTCTGTATACCCACATAAGACCAAAATCCATTTGCTAAAGTATGTAAAATAGATTAGGATTCCAAATGTCTTTAGTAACCTTAGCCTTGTGTTGAAAATATCTCCATAATCTGGAAGTGACAACTCATGAGAGTTATATTTGGTGTGTTGATCATATTTTCCCAAGGTCTTCTCTATAAAATTTATGCAAAAGAAAGGTACTTGTATCTCCTTTCAAATAACATAGGTTACAAAATAGGTTCTCTTACCTTGGTTGAAAGGCACAACCTAAAATAGTTAGGATAAGATCATATCCTTTTAAGGTGCTATCCATATCTCCAAAATCCAAGTAACAAAGGGACAGTTAGATTCCTCCCCAGCTACAAAATGACATATATTTATGATCTAGCTACCTCTAAGCTCCCTGTTGAATCTGTGTTGCTTTTTTTGGCTTGAAAAGGAGAACAAATTTGGATACCAACACTATCTTCTACATCGTTGTTTGGGGACTATTTTAAAAATTGTTGAGAGCTAATTTTTTCATTGAGATACAGTTCATACTCAAACCATGGTGAACATTTCTTGTATTCTCTAAAGTGCTAGAAATCTATTTTAAATATTATCCTGTGTTCGGGCATGTATGAAGTTTCAAGTTACAAGTGTTGTATGTAACTTTTCCAGTCTCTACAAGTTTTACACTAGTATTCATTGATAAATCTTGGTAAAGGAAGGTCAGAGCTTTCATTTCTAGTTTATAAGTGCTTGACAGACATTTGATAGAGCATATTTTAGTGCATTTTCACAACTAAGGTGGAAATCCTTAGTGGCGACTCCCTGTTGATTTGATTTTGATAAGGACCAATGTCTTAAACCTCTGTCAAGTAAGATTTGTTACTAATATTTGCAAAGCTGGAAGGAAGAAGATCTTTCTTTGCTAGAGATCCTACTAGGACATTGTTTCCTGAGTTAGGAAAAGCAAAGTCAGAAGGAAGAAGAACCTGGAGAGTTGTGGGAGACAACAGACAAGAAGAGGGATCTCCATTGATGAAAGTGAACAGGCCTATCATTGAAGACTTCCATTCAAGTGACTCTAAATCAAGTAGCCTCTTTGTGGAATTGAATTCTCCAACTGAGAGGGGCCTTCATTTGATTTTGAAAGGTTTTCTTCCCATTCTTCCCCTATCTTTTCAGAAGTTAATAGGGATTTCCAAGAAGCTAGGCCTTTGGAGGGTGTCCATTTTGAAAGCTACACTCCTATATTTCAGAGACCCCCTACCCTCATCAATTTGTTTCTCCCCCAAGATCACCTCCTCGAATCAATATGGCTCAACCCAGACCTCCATTTGTTGTAAACACCTTTGGACCTATAAATTTTGTGGGAATGGTAGTTATCCAAATGTAGTACCTCAAGATGTAAGGAATGACTTCCAAAGTTCCAGGGAAACAATGCTATAACTGGTGATCAACATCTAATTATTTTTTCTCAATATGATGGAAGACTTTGAGATTGAACATGAGGATGTATACATCAAATTGTTTGTCCACACTTTAGAAGAGGATGCAAGGGACTTGGTATAAAGCATTACCAGATAACTCTATTGATTCTTGGGCTGAAATGAACAATGCATTTAGATTACAATATGGTGATAGGACTGACCCTAGGTTTCTTCTATCAAAGTTTGAAAACATCAAGAAGAATCCCAATGAGTCAATACATGACTTCAACACAAGGTTTAATAAAACTTTGAGGAGATTTCTTGTTAGGATAAGGCCATGTGATGAGTCATGTTTGATCAAATATACTGATGCATTTGATAAAAAGGTTACTTACTACTTGAGGGACAAGAACCCTACCAATTTGAGGCAAGCATTCACCATGGCTCTACAAATAGAGAATAATATCAAGGCAAATTGGAAAACCTCCAAAGAGGGATGGTGTTAAAAGCTAATTAACCTAGAAAAACCTCAGACAAGCAAGGGTGCTGATTTGGAAGAAGTTGTGAAAACTTTGGCAGGGATGTCAAGGAGATCTCCTACAAACTAGCCCAAGATGAGAAAGGAATTGGGCAAAGTTCACAAGGACAACACAAGAAACAAGGCCAAGATAGATTTACAAATCATCAAAGATCTGATGACAGAGGCAAAGGACCTGTTGGATTTGGAAATAGGCAGCCCCAAGGTAGAGAAAATAGAATGGTGCCTGATCCTTTGGCTGCTAGAGTTGCTGTTGTGGAAGAAAAAAGTCATTGATTGGTGTGACAAATGTTTCATGCCCCATGCTCCTTGTGAAGAAGATCAGAAAGAAGAAGAAGAAGTTGATGATGACAATGATGATGATGTTTGCATGATGGGATGCTCCACCAACTCACAACAAGGGGCAACCTCAACTGAGGTGATAAGTGCTAGAACTGCTACCACTTTTTGGGACTACATTCATAGGGTACCTATTCTTCCTCTCTCTCTCATACTTTAGAAGTAGATACTGTACAAGCTTTTGAATTTCCCAATAATGACTTTGAATATTTAAGGGCTTTAATGATAAAGAAGTATGATGGAGGAATCCCATCTGAGGAAGATAGGTAGTTGTTAATGAATGTTGTTGTGGCTCAAGAGAAGGAATATAACACAAGAAGTAAGGATTTCAAAGGGACAAGGCCTCAAGCCAAGCCAAAATCCCTTACTTTCAAACATTCCTAAAGAGGCTCCTAAGAAAGATGCACCTACCAAAGGCCTTGTAGTTCCAAACAAAATCATACCCCTCCTCATGCTCAAGCTGTCAAAATCCTATGCCACCTAATGAGTGTATCAGCTTTCCTTCCAATACTACCTTGCCCAAGAATGTCCCATATGACATTGCCCAAGTTTTAAGTCAAATCAAAGTCTTTGTTCCAATTGTTGAGTTGCTTAGGATTCTTGAGCACAAAAGGAGAGCATTTGAATACTTGGGATTGAATGAAGAGAAGAATGCCTTAGGGAGAAATGTGAACATTGTGGAGAATCCTCCAGTCATTGAAGAGTCTGAGACACCATCAACATTAGAAGAGCTAGCTGAACCACCTGAGGTTTATCTAGGGACATCCTTGGTAGACTCTCAGCTGAATGTGGATCCATTCTTCACCACTCTGATCATCAAGGATAGGCTGCTCCATAACTATATGTTTGACTCAGGGGCATCATGCAATGTCATGCCTCTGGAAGTCATGAATGAGCTGAATATTAAGGTAACAACAACATATGGGAAGTGCACTACCATGGACTCCAGAGAAGTGCCAGTAGTGGGATGTGTGAAGGGTTTGGTGGTGCAACTTGCAACCTATCTAGGTAAAAATTTAAAACTTGATGTTGTCATAGTTGATTGCCCAACCAAGTGGGGCATGCTATTGTCAAGAAAATGGGCTGCTAGTGTTGGTGGGAGTGTCCAAATGGACATGTCTTATGCCACCATCCTAATTGAGGGCAGCCTTGTCAGGTTGTATGGAGAGAAGAAAATGTTGCACCTTATTAAGGATCCCAACAATGCATCCTATGAAGTATTGTACACAAATGTTGATGCTGATAACTTTGTGGGATTTGATGGAAAGGAGCACAAGATTGAAGAATGCAAATGTCTTGAGAAGGCAGGCTCTCCTTGGACTCTATTTTTGATGGAGCTTGCTCCAAGTTTGGAATGGTGCTGGTGTTGTTTTACTTTCTCCAAGCCAGGAAAGGTTTGTTTTTTCCTTCAAGCTTAACTTTGAGTGCACTAACAACATTGCTAAGTATGAGGCAATTGTTGTTAGGTTTAAGAATTACTTGAAGTATGGTGTCAAGAACATAATTATCAAAGGAGACTTCAATTAATTGTAAAACAAGTCAAAAATTGTATGCCACAAAAATCAGCGAATGAAACAAAGACAAGCATGTAGTTTGGGATTTCATTGAGATGTTTGATTCATTCAACATTGTGCATCATGATAAGAAATTCAATGACTTGGCTGAAAAGATTGTAGTGTTGGGATCTCGGTTTGACAATTGTACAATGTCCCCATATTGTGAATATGAGGTTGAGGTATTGACAAGACCCTCTATCCCTGATAATATTAAACATTGGCAGGTTTTTGATGATGATACTCGATCAGAAGATTCTTGTAAAAAGGGTGAGTTTTCTGATCAAAACATTGATTGGGAGCCAATGGTATGTGTAACAGGAGGGAAGGAAACCTTGTTTGGCAAGGGCATCATCCAGCTAAAGACCAATACCATTCCTAGAGGGTTGGTTGCTCTTGAGTCCAATTTTGATAATGTTGATTGCATTATTAGCATATGCATGGTAGCCTTGAGGGATATTGAGGAGCATGACCTTGGCACAAAGGAGAAGCCAAGGAAAATTTGGTTAGGCAGCAATCTCAGCAAAGAGGAAAAAAATCATACATCCTATTGTTGAAGAAATACCAAGATTGCCTAGCTTAGACTTATTCTGAGCTCAAAGCATACAGAGAGGACTTGTTTCAACATGAGATTCCCTTGAACCCAATGCAAACCATTCAGGTAGAAAAGAAAAGGCCAATTAATCCACTCTTATCTCTCAAAATGCAAGAAGAACTGAAGAAACTAAGAGATGGAGGGATTATCTAGCCCACAAGGTATTCTTCTTGGGTTGTTAACCTAGTACCAGTAAGAAAGAAGAATGGTGACATCAGGTTATGTGTGACTTCAGGAATCTTAAAAAAAGCTTCAATGAAGGATAACTATCCTTTACCAAACATGGAACACATGCTGCAGTTAGTGACTGGTTCTGAGTTGCTCTCTACCTTAGATGGTTTCTTTGGTTATAACCAAGTCATGGTAAAAGAATCAGAAAGGATCAAGACAACCTTCACTACTCCTTGGGGAACATATGTGTATGTCAGGATGCCCTTTGGTCTGATGAATACTGAGCCACTTTTCAAAGAGCAATGGATGTTGCTTTGCTGGTTACATCAATGAGTTTATTGTTGTTACCAAGATGATGTAACAATGTTTTCTAGGAAGAGAAGTGACCACTTGTTGCACTTGGAGAAGATGTTGATAAGATGTAGGGAATATGGCATCTCACTCAATCCAAAGAAATGCCATTTTGGAGTGCAGAAGGAAAAGTTTCTAGGTCACATTGTGTCACAAGAAGGAGTGATGATTGATCCAGAAAGAGTGAGAGGCCATCAAAAAGTCCCAATTCCAAGAACCAAGAAAGGAATTCAGTCCTTCTTTGGGTAGATAAACTTCATTAGAAGATTTATATCAAACTTTGCTGAGTTGACCATCCCAATCACTTCCATGCTAAAGAAGGACCAGGTCATCAAATGGGAGGAGGCTTCCATCCAAGCTTTCAATGGAATCAAAGAGGCATTGAAGCATGCCCCTATTTTGGCAGCCCCAGATTATAAGAAGCCTTTCCAACTGTTTTCCTTTGCTTCAAAAAACACTATTGCTTTTGTCCTATTGTAGAAGGATAATGAAGGGGCTGAGAGGCCAATTGCCTTTTTCAGTAAGGCATTGTAAGGGAGAACTAAAGTACACCATTATGGAAAAGCAGGCATTTTCCTTGGTAAAAGCAACAAAGGTTTTCAGGCCTTATATTCTAAGTTCAAAGGTTGTTTCTTATGTTCCCCACACCATGGTGAAGGACATTTTGTTAGAGATGGAAGTCTCAAGCAAAAGATGTAGATGGGTGAACAAGTTGCAAGAATATGATATGGATATCCAAACCACGAAGTTGGTGAGAGGTTTGGGCTTAGCTAAGCTTATGGATGAGAGAAACTTGCAGACTATTGAGGTAAATGAGGTTGAGGAAGAAAGGGTAGGTGTTTTTGAAAAGTTGATGAATTCTGAGTGGTACAAGGATGTGATGTTCTATCTCAGACATTTAAACTTCCCTGAGCATTTAAGTAAGAACCAGAAAAAGAGCTCTTAAGTTGGCTTCCCAAAAATATGTCATTACTGATTTTGGGTTGGCATGGAAGAACCCAGAGGGAGTCCTCTTAAGATGCATCACTGAAGATGAAGCCCCCAAGATAATTGCTAATCTCCATGGAGGAGTTTGTGGGGGAACTTTACTGCAAGAGTCACAACACACAAGATCCTGAGGACTAGTTTTTGGTGGCCAACTCTTTTCAAGGATACAACCATGTTGGTCAGAAGATGTGAGAGTTGCCAATGATTTCTCTAGAAGGCTGAAAGCTTCAGGCTCCCTTCCTTTGCATCCTATATCAATTGAAGCCCCATTCAAGCAATGGGGAATGGATTTCATTGGTGAGATTTCAGACCCTTCAAGTGTTGGCCATAAGTGGATTCTTGTAGCCACTAACTACTTTACCAAATGGGTGGAAGAAATCCCCACCAAGAAGGCCACACACCAAATTGTCATGGACTTTGTGCTAAACCATATCATTTGCAGGTTTGGAGTACCAGTCAAAATCATAGCTGATAATGCCATGAGTTTCAGAGCTAAACCTCTGGTGGCAATGTGTAAAGAGTATGGGATCAACTTGACATATGCCTCTAATTACAATCCCCAAGGAAATGGACAAGTTGAGTCCAAAAAAAAAAAACTTGTTGAAGATTATCAAGAAACCTTGAACTAAAAAGAGAAAATGGGGTGAACAGTTGAAGTTTGTTGTTTGGGTAGATAGGATCACTATCAAGAGGGTCACTAGAAAGAGTCCATTTGAGTTGGTATATGGGACTCAGGATCTGTTTCCCCCTGCATATGCAACTATCCTCATATCAGTTCATTCAACAACTGGAAGATCAAGAGGTAAGTCCTTATGATGCTCACATTAACCAGATTATTGAGCTTGATGAAGAGAGAAGGGCATCCCACCAGAGGCATATAAAGTTCAGAGAAAAGCTAAAGAAACTATTTGACAAGAAGGTCACTCCCAGAGCTTTCAATATTGGAGATCTTGTGCTACTATGGGATAGCAGAATGAAGATAAGGGAAAGCATGGAAAATTTGACTCATTATGGATGGGCCCTTACTCCATTGACATTAGAATTGGTGAACACACCTTCTTCTTGAAGGATTTAGATGGTGAATTTCTTGAACTTCTTATTAATGGCAGGCATCTGAAGCATTTCTTGGATTGATTCCCCATAATCAAGGTAAACACCTCTTGTATAGTGTATAGTTTTTTTTTGTTTCCTATTTTTGTGTTTTTGCTCATTCTGGTCCTTGGTGACCTATTTTTGCTAGTTTCTCTGTTCGTTTTTGGAGATGGCTTTGTTTCTCTACTCTGCAAGTTGACTCTATCACCCAATGGATATTTTTCACACTTGGTCTACTTTTGTTCTTGTGGCACTCGTAGGGAGTTCCCATCCCCGAGTCGAGCCAATGTTGGTGCTCAAAATAGTCTCGCCCCATTTGTGCCTTTGAAAATTTATTGATTTACGACCTTTGTCATTTTCTCCTTCCCCATGTTGTGCTTGGTTAGTCTTTGTTGCCATTTTTAATGCCTCAAAGATCATGTATGGGTCCATATTTTTCTCCTCATTTCTTTGTTCCTCTGGAAAAGTCTGAAATTTGAGTCTCCTGTTCTCTATTCCTTCAAAAACTCACGTTTTCCCATTATTTCCATTTTCCATGGTCATAGATTTGTCATCCTTGTCGTTTCTACCCTAGATACTTGAAGAAGAATGAATTGATGTGTCCTTGAGGAACGTATTTGAGCCTTGTAACATTTCTAAACTTTCTATCCTTGAAGAAAATTTCATTTCCGAGGCTCAAATGGTCATTTTTCTGTATTTTATGGTTTGACGGGTGTTTCTCCCAATCAAATTTACATCCTTGCATCTACAGGGGATGTGGCACCTTTTGGTTGGACGCGGCTTGGCTAAATACTTCAAAATTCTATGAAAATCCTCAACTCAAAAATTGTCCACGTGGAGGAACAACGCTCATTTGAAGATTTACTTTTGGTTTGGCTCCTGAATAGCGTTGGGAGGACACGTGGAGGTTTGGTGGGATAGAGACATGTGGAGGATTCCGCTGGGTCTTCTCCATACTTATTCTTTTTCAAAAAGTTTTTGGAGTCCGGACACGTGGAGGAACGACGCTTATTTGAAGATCTATTTTTGGGTTTTGCCTGGGGTAGCACTAGAGAGACACGTGGAGGTTTCCATTTTCCCGGACTTAGAAATTTTTTTGCGGTTGGATACAATTTGGCCGGACAGGACATTGGCGAGCCCGTCTCATTCAGGGTCTTAAACTTGGGCACCATTTTTGAAGTAAACACTGGTAGGACATGTGGAGGTCTCCACTTACTTTGCATTTTGCTTAGGAATTTTCAATGGCCAAGGAAGACTTCCCAAAGCATCTCAAACAATGGCACCTTCCACTGAGCTTCAAGCCTTCAAACAAATTTTGTTGGGGTAGGACACGTGGCGAGCCCATGCTCATTCAGGGTCTCAAATTTTGGGGACCATCTCAAGGAGCGCCATTGTGACACATGTGACAGTTTGAAAAGTCAAAAGGGGCGGGGAAGTGGACCATCGAGGAAACTTAATATTTTTGCCTCTTTGTCTCAAAAGGGTTAAAATATCAAAAATGGCCCACAAGCCCGACAAAAGAAAAATCAAAATTTGTTTCTCAAAGGGGCGGGAAGGCAGACCATCGGGGGCAACTTGGAAATTTTGCCTCTTACAAATGACTAAAATAGTCAAAAGCTAAAAAAGGTCAAAGCTCCTTTGGTCAAAGGTGGAGGTGTGGAAGGGAAAGTTGGAAAATTTTCCTTTTGAGAGAAAAGAGTTAAAAGTAAAAAAAGGAAGCGGGGTTCCACTGGGACCCACATTAGAAACTGTCAAGAATTTCTCAAGGGTAGGGCTACGGGGAAACTTGGAAAATTTTCCTTTTTCCAAAAGAGGGTCAAATGACAGAATTTTTCCACATTTCCTTTGGGACCCACCTTAGACACGTGTCAGGCCCATTTTTAGAAGCAGAGGTGCAGAGACAAAATGTAAAATTTTTACATTTTTTCAAAAGGTCGAAAAAAAGTCAAAAGAAGCCCCCGAGCCCATTTTTGAATCTTCCACGTGGATGGCCCACATTCAAATCAAGATCAATGGCAGCTTATGTGTCTAAATCTGATTTTCCCCCATTTCTAATGTAAATCTCCTGGAAGTGTGAGTCTTCATGATTTCTTGTTATTTTCTACACGCCAAACAGAGAGGCGAGTTAATTTTGATATCTAGAGTTTGGTGGGAGAGATCTAGAGACGTCTTTCACCATTAAAATGGCTTGACTTATCGAGCCGATCTAGTTTTCCATTTTTCTTCTCCCGAGCATGCAAGGAGGATTTGATAGATTAGGGGCAGAAGTGGTTGGAAAATTGAAGAAAGAGTAATCTACTAGAGGAAGGAGTTGAATGCGGAGATATTCGATAAGATCTACCCCCTCGAGTGTCTCGCGACTTTTGTAGATCGATCCCAGAAATCACGATCGTGATCATGGCAAGCACTGGTGCACTCAATGTCTAGATTTTTTGGGGAAACTCTGTTTGTAAATGTTATAAATGGCATGAATTTTTCATGTAAATGGTTGGGAGTTTTTGAGAGGTCAAGAAAATTTTTTCTAGAGGAAAAAATTGACAAAGCCCATCCTTTTTGAGAATCCATTGAGAAACCTATATATCTCTTTTTTATTAAATTTTATCGTTTCAAGGTGGTTGCAAGTGTACAACCATTGAAAATCTTTGATATTGTTCTCGAAACTTTCCTTGCTGATAAATTTGATCAAATTGAGTTATTCTTGTTTATCTTGAGCAAAATGTGTATTTTTTCATCTCTGAATGTATGCAAATAGTTTTTCTTGTTTCTGTTGCAATCTTGTATTAAAATCTGATCCAATCACACAGGTCTCAATCCTTGTGATAGTTTAGTGGCATCTGCAATTTCATTCTTCAGAAGAGCCTTCATCTGGGAGTGAAATAAACGATTTAAAATCACTTTTCTTTCATTTGTTTGACAGAGATTGTCTGTAAGCCTTTGGGTGTACCTCAAGAATGATTTGACTTAGAATCTTGGTGCTTTTTGGGTTCTCTAACTCAAGAATTCGTGATAGAATCCCATAGGTTGTGTGAAAGAGTGCTAATTTAGGCCTCCATTGAAGCACATATTCTTGTTAAAGAAACATTTTAGTTTTTGTGGCACATTGTTGTTTAAATCTTTCCATTTTGCAAAATTCTCAAGGATCTCAAGGTGAGTCAAGTTCATTCCTATCTCACCTCCCACCCAAAATTTTATTCAAAAACAACTAATCCTACCCATACTACCCTTTTTTTTTTCTCGTATACCCACATAAGACCAAAATCCATTTGCTAAAGTATGTAAAATATCATTAGGATTCCCAAATGTCTTTAGTAACCTTAGCCTTGTGTTGAAAATATCTCCATAATCTGGAAGTGACAACTCGTGAGAGTCAGATTTGGTGTGTTGATCATATTTTCCCAAGGTCTTCTCTATAAAATTTATGCAAAAGAAAGGTACTTGTATCTCCTTTCAAAATAACAGAGGTTACAAAATAGGTTCTCTTACCTTGGTTGAAAGGCACAACCTAAAATAGTTAGGATAAGATCATATCCTTTTAAGGTGCTATCCATCTCTCCACAAATCAAAGTAACAAAGGGATAGTTAGATTCCTTCCCGGCTACAAAATGACATATATTTATGATCTACTCACGTGAATAAACAAGATCAAAATTATAAAGTGGAGTGCATAAAATAGATATTACTTGGGTAGGAATAATCTTATTCATTGAATAGGTGCAAGGTATTCATGTATTTAATATGCACAATATTTATTTCTAGATTTTCACTCATGTCTATGTCTTATCTACCAAATTAAACATCATCCAATATATGATCTTAATATTGCTGGGAAAAAAATGATTGGAAAATAAAAGCTACTTCTTACTCATATGACCAACCATTAGAGGGGCTCAATTATCAATTACTTCTCATGTATCCCCTATCTCCCTACAATTACTTGAGCTTCAAACCGAAAGGGGGCATGTAAAGAGATATAAAATGTGAGCAAGGTGGGTTGGGTTTCAAATATTAAGGTTATTCGATTTCCCCTTATTTCTAATTGACAAGATTGATTTCATAAAAATAAACATTAAAAGCAAAAAAATATTAGAAAATAAAATCAACTTATCCCTCATATGACCAACCATCAGAGGGGTTCAATTATTGATGGCTATTTGTGCATCCCTTTTTTCCTGCAAATACTTGAGGATAAAACTGGAAAAGGGGCCTACAAAATGCTATAAAAGCCAACAATGTGGTTGGATTTCACACCTTTGAACCTATTGGATTATCTCCTTTTTATTTTGGCCCCTTTAAGTGCATATTGCACTCATGTGAATAATCCTAGTGACATTGAGATGATAAAGTGGACTGTAAAAACCTTTTTTTTTTTTAAGGACACTCTTAACTGTGGAATAGGTGTGGGAGGTGCATGAATTTGATCCTGACCTTTTTATTCCCAACATTCCATTCATCTCTTTATCTTATCTAACAAATTAAACTTCATCCAATTGATAACCTCAACACCAATAAAAATAAAATAATATAATATTAAAGCCCATTTTATGGTAGTCACCATGTTGCTACCACGGGTGACCCCTGACACATGTCGAGAATAGTTGTCCTCACTACCATTTAAAGTATAAATAGATTCCATGCATGAAGGACATGGGTGTTATTTCCTCCCAAACCGTAAAAAGAAGCATGGTCTTTTGTATTTGAGGGATAAGGTTTCAAACCTAGACCTATTGGAATCTCCCCATTTTTTATTTTGACCGCTTTAAGTGAAAATTATACTCAATTCTAAAATGCAAACAAGATGGAGATGATAATGTGGAGCACAAATTATTCGTTACCATGATAGTCTTCTTCATACCCAAATAACACAAACACTAAAATTATAAACAACTATTGACATTGACAATATTGATTGGCTACTCCTTGCCTTCTAAGATATCTCCAAATTACATTACCTCAATGCCTTTCATGTCACACCCCTTTCTTTTAACTATTGACAAAATGGCATGTGGTTGTTGGAAAGAAGAGTTTCACATTGTTTCCCCAATCAATTTCCCGAACTTCATCTTCTCCTACCTCAAAACCTCCTTCGTTTACCCTATTTCTTTTCCACCATTTTATTCCCTCCGCTTTCACTTCATCAATATGTCTCCTTCAATAATTCTATCGTAAATTCATGTGTACGATTTTTAGTACTATATAGTTTAGAAAAAATTGTGTGTACACGCACGTGCGTGTGCATGTGTGGTTACATGTGCACACATGCACATGTGTGTGTTAAAAAAAACACATGGGTAATAAAAATTTAGTCTTATTCTTTGATTTGGCCACCAATGTGGGTGGATGGGCCTTTACCTAGATGTTCACACCTCCCCCAAAATCTTAAAACATCCCCCACAACCTAATGTAGGTTTCATGGATCTCCTCACCCCGAATGTGTGACCATCAAATCCTCCCCTTACACCACCCACAAGCACCCCTAAACCCTTGGGTAGTTCACCTCTTGGAAAAATGAAATCCTACCGCAACCAAAAATAATAATATTGAGATCCCATCCATGACCGCCCATGTTGAAAGGATAGTCAACAAAAACAAAACCCATGGCCTCCATATAACCTGTTATCTTCTTCACCATTGAGTCGACCTAGGGGATGAGGACAGATGAAACTTAATTTTTTTTTGAAAAGGAATAAAGCTTTAAAATGTTTTAGGTATTTTCTAGGTCAACATAGATCCTAGGGCCTAAAATTCACCATCTTTCCTTATCTTTTCGTGGGAATGATTTAACCGATGTGTAGGAAAATAATTACAATTGGAAGCTTATAGAAAATTTAATGGTTTTGGTTATTTTGGCAAAGATGGTAAATGGGTAAGCATGAAATTTATTTGTTTGGGACAAATCGAATCCCATGAACCTTTTTCGATTTCAAATTTTAAAAATAAAAATAATTATAAAATTAAATATAATAAAATAATATATGTGGTCAATATATTGAATAAATAAGTTCTAATGAATTATGTTTTACTATTTAACAATACCTTAGTAGATGTACCCCGATTTTCCCACTACTTATTGTTGCGACACCATGAGCTAGATTGAATTCTACATCAAAATTTTAATAATATTGAAATAATAACCTTACTATCATCATTGCAACCAAATTTTCGACGCATTGTCTCTAAACTCTTACCACTCTTACAATTCTTTAATACTAATAAAATATTCACCAAAAGCACATTTTATATAAACAATTAATGAATTGAATACAACTTGTGACACATGAATTTTAAATTTAATAAAAAAATATCCAACAAAATTTGCTCTTCCCCTTGTTTGTTTTATCTTGGTTTTCATTGGTGTTAAATTTAGGGCATTACAGTTAGTATTAGATCTAAGGTTTATAACATAGAATGCCCTAGGGATTTGTAAAATCAATTTAATTATGGTGAAATTAATAATATTAACCCATTTAACCATTTATGGTACCACATGCAATGTTATAAACTTCCTTTTACTTCACTCATACTTTTCTTGAACATGGTATGATGCGTCAATCCATTAGGACTATGGGTCATAGGTCATCTATGTCAGAGCCGCGTATACAAAGTTTTGACAAAAATATTTAAAACATTGCAGCAAATAATTGGAGTTTTACAACAATGTGTTCCTACACAAAGTGAGAGCTAGTAGACAAGGTTTCTTATATGGGAGAGGATAAACTGTCACCGAGGGCATACACTCGGTGAAAAATCAGCAAGAATCAAAGATATGGGCAAGGTCACATAGCCCATCGCTTAATTTTGAGAGAGTGTCCTATCTTTTCCAAAGCCTCTTTGATAGTATTGAGGGAACAAAAGAGGTAAGAGGACCACATTTACCTAACATGGAGATGGTTGAGCACCATTGAAATGATCATGACACAAGAAGTGTTATAAGAGACCTTCTTTGATTGTAACTACCCAATTACGGAGGCACTCGTTAATGGGTTTGGGTCCAAATCATGGCTTGTAAGTCTATACAAGTTGATTTTTTTCTTCACCCATACGAAAGCAACATGAAGGCTATACTTTCTATTCACCTTCTTCATGACACACCAAACATATGGTGGAGGAAAGAGTAGCGGAATCTCAATATGACTTGAGATTTAATGACATGAGAGATTTTCGAGGAATGTTTCTAATCTTGATACATTTATAATGACTATGTTTAGAAGAGGATATATGAGTTTCATGAACTTCATCAAGGCTCAAGAATAGTGGAATAGTATAATTCACACTACTTAGATCTTCTCGTAATACGTTGAATACCTTCGAGGATGTGAAAATATAGGTAAATAGGTTCATCGGGGGCCTCAATGTGGATTTTGGTGGTACAATTAGGATGATGTCTTCTCCAAATTTGGAAAATTTGATGGAGAAATCCTACTTGGAAAAATAGGAGAAGGGAAAGGTGAAATGGTACCAAGATAAGACTAGGAATAGGATACAAAAGTGGGTACAATATTTCTAAGAGTAGAGGACACATGGTGCAAGCCCACCACCTAGAGGAGGATTTCGGCCTCCAGCCCAACTCTGAAACCCCCACCACACACTTAGCAACATTCACAACACCATACACAACAACAACAACGGAGGGATAGGCCCACATAGGATATGCAGAGAGGGAAGATGCCAAGGTGGTTTAAGATTAGATAGGGTTAAGAGAAAGAGTAGTCAAAAAGTACAACCAACATGGACATAATAGTTTTCCATAGTTGGACCAACTAGTTTAGTACACTTAAGAACAAGTGGGACCCCACATAGAGATATTCACCAAGGTGTTATATTATTGGGGCTCACAAACACTACACTCGTCTTTTGTTGCCACAAACATACCATCATTGATAGGTAGAGGGACCCTATTTTAGAGAAGATAGTAGTAGACATGGGACGTGCTCATTGTTTCTATGCAGCTTATGGATATCTACTAGGCCGAGCATCTAGACATGGTTATCGAGACTATAGGTATTATTAGAGGTATTTTTGTTTGAGTATCCTCCTTATCTTTCCGGAGAATATTATCCACAACTCTTTCTTGAGATCCATGTGCTAATACATGACGATCTACTATGCTAGCACTTGCAGCAGTAAAATCTCTTTCGCGTTCTAACATAGAACGCATTACATTAAAATAATCATCTCCTAGAGGAGCATGCATAATGGCATGCACATTTTTGAAGGAACTAGCTACTCGTAGAGTTCCAATATGAGCAGGACCAGCATACATCCAATAGGCTAATTTCATAAATTATAAATTAGCCTTTTTAAAATTTGATTTGTGTTCCTATTTGGCTCTAGAGAATATAATTTCTTTATATCACCATCTATAGTGGAATTACATAGGAAAGTGGTAGTTAGGAAGCCAAATAGTTGATAGGTTGAGGTTGTCGTAGGTTCAAAAATATTAGTGGAAACCTATGTGGAGAGTTGTGTACTTTGGATTCGAGGGTGTTCTCTACTACCTTGGACGTTTTATTGTTACCTTTAGGATCCCATGAGGTTTTATTGGGCATGGAATGGATTGAGTCTCATTAGGAAAACTGAACTATAGATGTAAGATCACCAAGTGTTGATACAACCTATAATTCTTAGTTAACACCTAGCCACACTGGCACATCACTCAGTTTAGGCTGAGCGCTCACCCGAAGTGCGCAAAGGTATCGGATCCCTCTTAAGAGTTATTGTAGTAGAATGGTAGCATGATAAAGTAGTAAACATATATTTTAGAAACTAATCCATTTATTCATCATTATACTGGACCAGATCTATGAGCACTTAAATGTAAATCATCATGATAATAATAGTATACATTGAAAAACATATCAAACATTGTTGTTCACCAATTTTCTTTGTATATTCATCATGCCAACAAGATAAAAGATTCATAAATTACCGCATATGCGTGCACTAGATCTCATTACAATTTATCCAGTCTCATGTACTCATGTATCTCTCATCCTTCAAAGCATGTGTCTCTGTATATTTTTTACTAAGTAATTCATTACATATATATAGGGTGGGGAACTAGCCCTTCACCACTTAACTCTACTAGAAATAGGTCGCATGCTAATAATAGCCACGCGCCTTTTACAACTATAGCCATACATGCAAGTATGCTATCTATAGATCACTGATAGTTAACTATAGTGGTGGATCTATTCTTAGCTTATGCCCATGCAAGAGTGAGTTGACATGCTCTTTAAAAATTTCCACGAAGAGTGGCGCGCAAGTCTCGACATCGCTTTATGTGCTCCATGCACGCCAATATCTAAGAATAGACATGATCTCCAAAATCAGCTAAGTCCTGAAAGTTTGACTCTACACCTCCGCGCATGACACCTTCCTATACCTTCGCGCCTTTTCTCCTGTGTTGTTCTTCCGTGTGGACTCTGTGTGCAAGTTCAACTAAGTGTTTTCTCTGATCAACATTACCCCACACTAATCTCATTGTCACCCCGACAATGGCGATGTCCAAAACTTACACAAAGAATGGATAAATAAAGAATGGTTAAATAAAGAATTTTGAATAAGGTATACGCAACTAACAAAACTGTTCAAGCCTCAGGCCCCTCTGTTTCATCCTGAAGCAGCAACTCTAGATATTCTTCTTTTATATCTACTTCTAGGTTCTCCCACTCCGTTAACTCCTGCCATCTCAGGCACATCTGCAATGATGGACTGCAGCTCTTCCATAGTGATTTTTCCTTGCTCATTTTGTATCACAAGCATTACACTTGACATAGAGGTTTGCACCCCCTCCAATACATCCATCTTTTGAGCAATGAGCTTTCCAAGCTCCTCTAACCTTTCCTTATGTGGTACCTGTGCCGCAGCTAGTGCCTCACACTTCTACTTCACCAGGATTAACCATTCAGCACGGCCTAGGGTAGCATCCTTCATAGCCTTGTGTACTTCATTTTCCTCCAATGTTTTCACCATGATGAGCACATCTGGGGCTGTGCATATCGTTAGCGCATGATCGACTTTCTTTAGTTTGTCACGGGTGGCTTGCAGTAGGCCTTCATAAGTAGCAATCTTCCTTGCTACTGTAGCCTGTGCTTTCTCTACCTTTTCCCTAGGGTCCTTGGGTTGTGTTGATACACGCACCTTTTCATCTTCCAACACTAATGTTATCATTGTTTTCACATAGTGCATCGCAGAAGGAAATTCTTTTGGCACTTGGGATTCCAAATGTGGGCGCACCTTGAGGACATCATCTCTAATTTCCTCCGCCATATTAACAAAAGTGTCATATTTTCTCTTGATAAAATCCTTTTCCTGTACTAGGCGCGCTATCTCCACATCCTTGGCTTTCAATTTCTCCGTCAGCCTTAATGGTAGTAGATTTATCAATGTTTCTTCTTGCTACTTCAATGATACCTTTACCAGAGCATTGCTTACTTGCTCGTCTGACATCACTGTTGGCTTAATTGTCATGTGCACATTTCAGGTGCCTTCTTCAATCATCTTGACGTGCATGATTCTTCACCGACATCAAAGTCTGGCTCATCCATATGCATGTGCATCGACCATGAAAGTTGCTTCCTTATGTGCAGAGTCACCTTGTCCTCATCCATGAGCACCCATCCGAATAAATCCTTCTTCTCGATGGTGCTCTGAACCGAGCATGAATAATCAGCTTTGGGTCTTCTACATATCCCATGGTATGTGCCTTGGCGTCCTCACCTGTTCGACGGGATCTGGGCCCTCTTGGAATGGCTGCATCAAGGTTAGGAATACTAGATGTATCCCCACCCTTATCTTGTGTAGCCTCTGATTGTTCCCCTTCTTCTCCTCCATTTTCTCCTCCTTGTGTTGAAGGCTCTTCTTCTGCTGGAGATGAAGGTGCCTTCTCCTCGATTCTTCTACTTCCTTTCTTAGCCTCGAGTTTTCTTCTTTCTTCTCCTCCTCTGGCTCCTTCACTTGCGGGGTTTCTCCTTACGCCCTTGTGCACTTAAATACCTTCTTAAATCTTTGATCATCATGCTCCTCCCCGTAACCCCTTCTTCTCCTTGGGAAGTTGTCGCACTCTCCTTCTCTTGGCCGATGGCTACTTCTTCCTTTGTACCGCCGCCACTATCCTCATGTTCTTCATCCTCTTGCTCATCATATTTCTTGGGTTCGTAGGGCCTAGGTGCCGGAATTTTCTCCATAGTATGCTTCCCTTCTGGTGGCCCCCGGAAGTGCGAACTTATTTTCCACATACTTGTTATTTTCCATTTTGGGCTTCAAGTTGAGGTATATCAAGACGGCCCCGATATCCTCAATGGAAAGTGTTTCTAGATTAATGCTCAAAATCTCTCGAGATATTATTCTCGTTGTATGTATTCCTCCCTAGGATATCCATATGTCTTCCGTAGGGTGTGGTATTCACAGTCCACCTTGTCTACATTAAACACTAACCTTCGTGTGTTGGTGAACCAATGAACTGAAGCTTGGAAGTATTGCGCAGGAAATGCGTAAGGTAGTTTGCACCAGGGGCTCCATGACCCATCTACCATTGAAAATACGCAATATAGAAATGCTTGGTAGACTACAAATTGTACCTACTTCCCTGGACCGAAGGCAAATCCTTGGGTATACGTCATTCCTCTCCAAATGCCGCACGGAGCCTATCATACCACATCTCTACTCGCTCCTTCACCTCATCCGTCATTGACCCCTTGCATAGATACTTGCTGAATCGTTTAGCTAGAGACTTGTGATTCATGGGGTATTCCCATATATTCTCTTTTGGGCCATCTGGTACCCCAATCTCCATGAAGACTAAACTTAGTAAGACACAACCAAAACTTATCTTATTCTCGCGCGTGCTTCCTCTACTATTTGTTCTGCAATGAAGCCGGCAATGTTATAAGTGGTTCCTTCTGACATGTGCTTTGCCACATGCAACCACATAGAATTAACTTGTGACCAACGTTCTTGGTCATTCAATTTTGTAACCAGTGTGTCAAGCTCTGCCGCACTACTGACAATTTTTTAGTTTATCAATGTCCATTCGCATGGTCCTTTCTGATAGCCCAACACTTTTCTGTGTCTCCAAGATGGCGCTCTTGTCAACTAGGTCAGTCTTAATATCTTCACCTATTGCCCTTAATCTAGTTACTGTGGCAATAAGAATGGGTGTCAATCTTACCCTCCGTCCTACAAAATAGAAAAAGTCCTCATGGACTCGGCTCATCAGCCATCTATACAATGGTGCATACTTTCCAAAGTATGGGAGCTCATACAGCTGGTAGACACCATTCCTTTTCGTAGCCTTTCCCCAACATCATCATATATTGGCATGCCATCCTCAGTTCACCTGTTCATTCGAGAAGTGAGCAAGTCGTCTAATTTCTTCTAGTTTTCGTTGGTCCGGTGATTATACTCACTTATCTTACTCTGTCGTATGTGGGTATCCCATTCCTAGCCCACAATAACTTCCTCAGGGTACTGCATTTTTGAAAAATTACTTTTGAGGCCATCTCTTCTTCTTCTTCCACCACCACCTTCTTCTTTTCCTTTACTAGTGTTGCTTTCTTCTTTGGTGCCATTCTTCTCTTTAGGTTTTGTTTTCTAGACCATTTTTGTTATAAGTTTTAGTCTTTTGCTTCAAACCCTACCTCGATTCAACCATGCCCTAATTTGCAATCATGAAATCATGCACCCTAGCTCTGTTCCATTACTCTGCTTCGTTCAAACCCTTTTCCTAGGGGATTCAAGCCCTTCCAATAAACAGATCTATCTTCCACACTTGGTTCGCTTTGCTTCGTACCTTGAATCACTTTACTTTAGCTCTTCATGTGTAGCTCTTTGTCGAATTCTCGTAGTTGCAAGGGTAAAAATGAAATCGCATCCCATCCTTATATAGATTTCTACTTTTTGCTGCATTAATTGCTCCTCCACCTACCAAATTCTCCTCATTTATTACCCATTTTTATCATTTCCGCATGGTATACCTTCGCGCCAAACGCTATAACCTTCTAGCGCACCTTTTTACCCTTTGTTCAGACTTCTCTTCAGCGTGCACTCTAGCACCCGAGTACCTCATCACTACATCATCTCCTGGTAGTTACCATGGTCACCGCTTACCTCCCGTTATACGTTCTATCATCCATCTTCATCCTTTCTTATCTTGAGAAGCAATGTTTTGTCGATTCTCCTTAAGAACCTTCTTTTCTCAACACCCGCATCATGAAATCTTCACAACATATACCTAAGAGTCACCAACAATCCACCCCACATGAAAAGGACATGTAGTCCTCTGCCCATCAACATGCTTCATATTGTAGTTAGCTTCATGCGCAAAAGCATGCTTATTACACAAACAAGAGATAAATTGAAAAGCATAGCAATGATGAAAGAAACACATTAAGGAAATGTAGAAAGGGAAACCTAATTTATCCTGGCAATACTTGCCTTTATTACAAACACCAAGAAGACTTATTTATAATAGGGCTTCAACCTACTCCCGTTAAAGTAACCGGCAACCTTGTGCCATCAATTGTTTCTAACTGGAAAGCACCTGACTCAAGTATATGAGTGATAACATATGGCCCCAACCAATGCACCTTGAGCTTTCCTGGATGGCACAAAAACTTGGAGTCATACAAAAGTACCATTTGTCCCATCGCAAGTTTCTTATCCCTAATGTGTCGATCATGCCATGCCTTTTGGTGCGCTTTCTCCTATTTCTGACTCTAGCATGCGATGGCTCTGGCACTCATCTAGTTGAACCATCTTCTCAATCCATTCTTCCAAGGCTTTCTCATCAGCTAGACCTCCAACATGCGTAATGCACAAAGAAGGTAACATAAATTCTATAGGAAGAACAACTTCACGCCAAACACCAATTGAAAAGGTGTGGCTTTGTTCAATCTTTTGTATGTTGTTCTATAAGCCCAAAGAACAACAGATACTTTATCATCCTAATATTTCCTTCCAACATCACAAATCTTGGTCAATGTGTGGCTCAAAATCTTGTTAAAAGCCTCAACAATCCCATTTACCTGAGGGTGATAGGGTGTAGTCTTATGGTGGGCAACCATAAACTCATCTAAAATAATTCGTATTGTCTCATTTAAAAATTTGTGCCCCTATCACTTGTTAAAATTAAAGGACAGACATACCTTGTAAGAACATTCTCCCATAAGAACCTTGCTGCTCTAGCCACTCATACGAAGATTTTGTAGGTGCTTTCTACCCATCGTGTAAGATAATTTGTACAAGTGATGATATAATGCGATGAAGTCTCCGCGTAAGGCTGGTGAAATAGGCCCGACAAAGTCAATTGCCCATTTCTCAAAGGGTTTTGCACTTGTAATTGGTCATAGAGGCATCTCATCCCTTTGTCCTAGTTGATCGAGACGTTGACAATGGTCACATGTCTTACAATACTCTTTATAATCCTTGTATAATGTTTCCCACCACAAACCAGCAAGTAGGATCTTGCACACTATTGCATCACCTGCATAGTGGCCACCTGTAATACCACCATGTGCTTCTTCCATTATATCCTTTCGTTCATGCTCTAATACACAATGGCGTAACACCTCATCTCTGCCTAATTTGTACAAATCACCACTAATTAACATGAATGGTGCCACGCAATAATAGCAAGTTGCTTCTTCTCTAAAGCTTTCATGCCTTCTGGTGCCATACCAGTCTTTAGAAAGACAACAATGTCCTCCAATTCCAATGGTGCACGTTGTAACCTATACAGCTGTGCATCAGGCATGGTCTCTTTTATTTTTTGCCTCTTCTCTTGATTTAATTCTAGACAAGTGATCCGGTCCAAAATTACTTTTTCCTGGTTTTACCACAACCGTAAAGTCAAACTCTTGAAATAAGAGTATCCATCGGCATATGCTCCCCTGTAAAAAAGCGGGTTTGTTCACCAAATACTTTAATTCCATGTGATTTTATAAAACAAAAATGGCGTGGCCAACAAATATCGACGAAATTTGTGCAAGGCATAAATCATGGACAAGGCCTCGCACTCTGTAGTGGTATAATTCTATTTTGCAGGGGTCAACTTCCTACTAACAAAGCAAATGGGATGATCAACAATACCTTCTCCTGGTTGAGCTAAGACAACACCAATGGCTATGCCAGAGGCATCCACATGAACATGAAAAGGTTTATCCCATGAAGGAAAGCGTAAGATAGGCACGGTAGTAAGTTTCTTCTTCAATATCTCAAACGCTTTTGTGACTCCCCCCAATAGAATGTACCTTTTCCCTTGAGAAATTCTTCCAAGGGCGCAACAACTTTTACATACCCTTTTATAAACTTCCTGTAATACCTTGTATGACCCAAAAATCTGTGCACCTCACGTTGACTGGTAGGCACTTTCAAGCCTATGATGACTGCAACTTTAGCTGGATCAACCAACAACCCTTCCTTGCAAATAATGTGTCCTAAAAGTGTGCCAAAGGGAGTAGCAAAGATGCACTTCTTGATGTTCAATGAGATACTCAACTGTCGACATCTTTCAAACATTAAGCGTAGATTGTCACAATGATCCTTAATTAGCCCATAAATGGTCCAATCATTAAGATAGACATGTAAAAGTTATGAATAAAATCCTTGAAGGCTTGTACCACTATCCTTGAAAATACAGCAGGTGCATTCTTCAATCCAAAGGGCATCATAAGTATAGGAAAAGCTTCCCCATTCAAGTAGTGAAGGTGGTATTCTCTACATCTTCCTGGGGCAATCCTAACCCGATGATACACCGAAAACCCATCTTTAAATGAATATATCTCGCACTCACCACTCCTAATATTTCCTCTCGTGAATGGCATAGGAAATGGATCTCAAATACATTCGCATTCAACTCTCTATAATCAACACAAATTCAAATCCTACCATCCTTTTTATGCTTATCACCATAGATCGACCCATTCTCGATTCATCCAATGGTTGAATGATCCCAGATTTCAACATCTTGTCAATCTCCTCCTTTACTTTCTCACGCAAATTAGGATTCATCCGATATGGTCGCTTCCTAACAGGCGCACACCTTCCTTGAGCTTTATCTTCATTTCTCCAAGTGATATATGCACGCCTTTAAGTTCATGGTATCCTCTTGGGAATAAGTCCTCATAGTCTCAAAGTAACTCTATGATCTTTGCTACCTTTGATTCTAACCAATAATCCCCAATTATCACCTCCTTAGGTTCAGCTTTTGTGCCTATATTGACCTTTTTGTTGTCTTCATAGGTTCATGATATGCGCGCATCTACATCCACACTGGCTAACACTTCACGTGTTCCATGTGAATGATCCACATCCAAGTGCTCAACTTCCTCCTCATCAATTATGTAAACCATCTTCCCCTTATCTTTTTCCAGAGAAGCACGCTCAAGTAATATGATATCATCTTCTTCATCCACAAAATGCACCCCTGTCTCTGTCTCACCAAATAATTCCTGAATAAGTTCTTCCGCTTTCCCACTGTCTCCCATGGTTAAGCACTTGATAAAGCTTAAAGTTGTGTTCACTGGTGGTGTAGATGAAAAGAATTCAAAAGTTTGGATCATCCCTACAATCAAAGTTTTCCAATTGTCAGTGTCACGATGTAATTCAGCGTATACATACCAAGCACGCGCACAACCTTGTAGAGTAGAATAAAACCAGTGCACCCAAAGTGAGGGCGGTAATGCTTCCGTCCCCACTGCATGCAGTCTCTCACATTCTGGATATGATGCTAGCAGTTGATCACCATGATAAGGGAATTTTTTTGTAGGTGCATTACTTCTTGAAAACCTGGTTGATAAGGTGTTCCTAATCATTCCCCATTCTAAGAGATTATCCCTATGGACCACCCACCACCACGCGGCTGTCCCACCCAAAGTATATGACAACATATCTCATCGCTTAAGCTGTCACCTTAGTTTATTTCCATGGCCTGTAAGAATCCAACCAAATCTTCGGATCTAGTATAGCGGGTACTGAGTAACCTATACACCGAACAGAGTGAAAACCCTTTTTGCAAGAAACCATGTGCTTAACTTTGTGCCCCACCATTTCATAAGTGCCATGAGCCTAATTATCACAAGCAACACTGGTAGTATCGCTGATTGACTAAGAATCTTCCCAATGAAGGATTCCTTCCTTAGATGGATCATGGACCTCTCGGGTCCGGAATAACGCGTATATAAATTCTTTTCAAGTCCTCTTCCTTAAAGGTTCCACATATGGCATGTATTTCCCATCTTTCAATGGTAATATAACCCTTTCCTACTTGTTCTCAAAACTGATATACCCTTGTTAAACCTCAAATCATCATTGTTTCGTGCATAACACCAAGGGCACCCAAGCAAAGCTGGGAAGCTATCTGCTTTCAAGTGCTAGCACTTCAAAGTCTCCTGTGAACTTGGCCCCTTGTATAGTGATAGATGCATCCTTCAAAACTCCTATGGGAGTTGCTTTCATTCTATTTGCCATGAACAATACATTAGATGATGGCTGCAATGGGGGTCTCCCATTTTTCCCATGCATCCAATGTAAGTACATTTACTTCTCGCACCTGTGTCAATCAAAATATTGCTCAACAGCCACCCGTCCACAACAACATTCAAAGTGATCTCCTTGTCGTAATCAATGCTATCGGGGGGAAGATTCACATGAAGTATTTGTCTTTAGTCTCAGTTCCCACGCGCGGAGTATTCCCTTTCAACCAATTTCCTAATAAAGGAATAATATTCTCCAGTGCGTAAATTCTACATACCTCTCTCGATGTCGTCAATATCCGACGGGGCATGTTCTTCATATCCTTGTGCTCTAATTTCGAGACTACTCTTTCAAACTTGTATCTCTCCTCAAGGCTTCTAAGGACCTCCATCGCTTTCCTGATAGACTTCTTTCTCGATGAGCCGGATCTGATACCTAGCATGCAAAAATTCCTCCCTAGTGATTTTCTGCTTTCGATGCAACACCTCTCTTGCGTGTTGCCTCCTTTCACCAGTGGTTATCTTGACTGTTACTACCTCAGGTTCTAGTGTTAACTTGGGCATCCACTAATTCTCTATTGTGCAATAGGATTCTAACCATCCCTGCGCCCTTATTTTCTTTCTTGTGCTACTTATTGAGATGCTCATATAAGTCCGGACACTCTTCATAACTATGCCCTTTCCACAAAATGAACAGGAAATATTCTGCGGGCATTCACACCTATAATGGTCAGGTGAACCACATGTATAGAAAGTTCCTCGAGGGAATTCACTCCTTCCTCCACCTCAGCCTCATCCTCCATATCCGCCTCGATATCCTCATCCCCTTTCACGAACCCCTTCAAACCTTCCGTCATTCCTATCATAGCACGTTTTATTATAATCCCTATCCTGATGCTCATTCTTCCCTTTAGAATTATCAGCCACACTCGCCTGTCTTACCCCAATATCAATGGCATCATGGATCTGGCCAATCAATCTACAGTCCTTAGTATCATGGGTCATGGACCTACAAATTTTACAAAAGGAGGATACATTATTTCGATTGTGTGTCAGTAGGGGCAAAGACTGACTAGATCATGATTCAAATGGAAAATCTCACACCAACAACGAACGTACAGTTCTCAGGGGGGCAACTATCCTTGGTGTGGCCTTCCACTTCACAATTTGTACACCAAATTCCTGAGCACGTTTCATGAGCTGAGTTTGCCGATAATTTCTCTAACTGTTTTGCCATAGCTGCTATCTGAGCTTCCAAAAATGGACTAACTCCAGTGTCAATACTCCCAACTACTTCAGTGACGTAAAGTGGCTTCCAATGCTTCACACGGGTCGGTATAAGTTTATGTGACAGTGCTCTCCGAAATGGGGTAATCAATCCCCCGACAAACCATTGTGCATGCTGACTTGCATGAATTTCATAAGAGAGTTTGGATAGAAGTGTTTTAAAACAGGCATCATACTCACGTACACTTTTAGTAGTGCCTTGCTTTATATCCTTGAGTGCGCTTATACTCTTCCTCGCTCAAACTCTAAGATATGGAACTCTTTCAAGAAATCATCTTTCAATGCTTTGCATAGCCAATACAAGTTTGATTGGGATCAAACTTTCCTATACCAGCCTCATGACGCGCGCTGACTGTAATGTAGTAGCAAATTGACTTTCCTTGCACTCAGAGGCCGTAATACCTTTCATGCGCCACAATATTTCACACATATGAACATGTTCAACAACATCCTCGATACCTTCAGTACTCAGGAGATGAAGGACATCTCCACATAAATGTTCTGGAGGTTGTTGTGGCCTCACCACCCAACCCGTAACCTCCTTCATTTCCTCTTCCTCCAAAACCACCCGAACTACTAGAACTAGAACTACCCATACCACCCAATCCTCCTCCAGGATTTGGAGTAGGGCCCGTGGATGCACTCCCCTATGTCCCAACAGTGGTACTATACTGACCCTCCAGCTCAGTGAAGTAGACCCGGGCCTGGGTGAATCCCACACTCGCACACTCATATTCTCGTGTAGATGATGAGCCTAAAACGTACCCCCAAAGAATAACGAATTTGTCTGTGCTGCCATTGATGTACTTTTATCTGACCTATTTCTGCGCTTTCACTTCCTAAATTAAAACTATTTTTACCTGTTGTACTAGATACTAGAAAACCAAGTGTAAGGGCTAGATCGACAGTTGGCTTAGATGTGCATCCGTGGCCCAGTCATATCTACTGGCATGCTTCCATGTGAGGCCAAGAGGGTTCTTTGTCATGCTTTCCTAGATGGGGGAGTTCCTAATGCTCTTGCTCTTCTTCCTCCCTATGAGCCTCAAATCCTTCACGAGCCATCTCTCTCCACAACACCATCCATTCTGCAATTTCTTGTTTCTTGCATAATTCCCTCTCACACACCTCATCATACTTCAACCGCCTCTCTTCTCTCTGCGTACTACCGCTAAGTCGACATCTTTCACCAATCTCTGCCTCCCCTGCGTGGAGATTTTTTTTAGCTTTCCATGGGTTTAGCTTCCAAGTTCAATGTTACCATTAGTATTTTGATTTCCAACAGAATACCTTGCAAATATGTCCCTCTAGGATACCGTAGAAACTGAACTCTACTACCTCCGGGCACGAATAAGTCAAAATTGAATACTCCAAAATATAGTTGTTTAGGACACCGCAAAACCTTGTATCCACCGCCCGAGTCCAGCTCAAGTTAGCATCGTATAGTGTTTGAAATTCCTCCTGTGTCCAAACAAGTGTGCGATACCTCTAATTCCACTTAGATGCATATGCAGTCAACCATTCGTATAATTCTACTGGAAAGATAGAAAAGAAGCTTTCGTACAAACTGTCATACAAATTCTGCTCTACCCAAGTACGTGCACTAAATCCGGATCCAGTGTCAAACCTCCGTGCGTATTCTTCCTCTAGATCGTGAATCCATTCTTCAATGCTCGCCAAAGTTAGCTAGTATGTCTTCATTGTGAACCATTCTGAAACAATTGAAAAGAGGTCCCGGCAACAGAACCAATGATGTAGCCTAGAATTCTTCATTAACACCTAGTCGCGCTGGCACATCACTCAGCCTAGGCTGAGCGCTCACCCGAAGCATGAAAGGTACCAGGACCTCTTAAGAGTTGATGTAGCAGAATGGTAGCATGATAAAGTAGTAAACATATATTTTAGAAACTAATCCATCTATTCATCATTATACTGGACCAGATCTATAAGCGCTTAAATGTAAATCATCATGATAATAATAGTATACATTGAAAAACATATCAAACACTGTTGTTCGGCCAATTTTCTTTGTATATTCATCATACCAACAACATAAAAAGCTTCATAAAATACCAGACATGCGTGCATGGATCTGTTACAATTATCCAGTCTCATGTACTCATGTATCTCTCATCCTTCAAAGCATGTGTCTCTCTGTATATTTTTTACTAAGTAATTCATTACATATATATAGGGTGGGGAACTAGCCCTTCACCACTTAACTCTACCAGAAATAGGTCGCATGTTAATAATAGCCACGCGCCTTTTACAACTATAGCCATACATGCAAGTATGCTATCTATAGATCACTGATAGTTAACTATAGTGGTGGATCTATTCTTAGCTTATGCCCATGCAAGAGTGAGTTGACATGCTCTTTAAAAATTTCCACGAAGAGTGGCGTGCAAGTCTCAGCATTGCTTTGTGTGCTCTGCACGCCAATCTCTAAGAATAGACCTGATCTCCAAAATCGGCTAAGTCCTGAAAGTCTGACTCTACACCTCCATGCGTGACGCCTTCCTATACCTTCGCGCCTTTTCTCTTGTGCTGTTCTTCCACACGACTCTGTGTGCAAGTTCAACTAAGTGTTTTCTCTTATCAACAAGTGTAAGGGACGACTTTAGGAATTTTGTTACAAAAAGGAATGCATAGACCATCTCTTTACGTATGATCTCTGTTTGAGCAACTCAAGTGGAGCATGTACAATAGTTTTCAGATGTTTGCAATCATGATTAGTGGTCATTCTGTGGCACCCTATATCGTTCGCCACTAGATGAACATTATGTGTTGAGGGATTTTACATACGTTTTTATGAGTAATCTTGTCTATTTACCACCACATAGAGAGGTGAATTTCACTATATATTTGGTATCAAAGGTATCACTAGTTTCTCGTGTGCCTTATCGGATGACAAATCTAGAGATTCATGAGCTCAAGATCCAGATCATAGGATTTGTTATAGAAAGTGCTTATCTTCTCTAGTGTGTCTCCTCGGGGCACCAAAGGTGAATTTGTGAAGAAGACGGATGGGTCCCTTCAAATTTGTGTTAATTTCATGCAACTTAATAAGGTAACAATGAAGAACCATTATCCACTTCGAGGATTGATGACTTATTTGATCGATGATGGGAGCTAGAGTGTTCTCCAAGATTGATCTTGAGTCAAGATATCACTAGTTTCATATCAGAGATGCAAAAATTCATAAAATAGCTTTCCGTAGTCAATATGGGCACTATAAGTTCGTGGTATTTCCTTTTTGTTTGGCCAACGCTTGAGCGGTTTCCATGAACATCGTGAATGGGGTTTTCGGACTTTTTACTACTTTTTGTTAGTGTTTTTGATGACATATTGATTTAATCTCTTTCCGAGGTGGAACACGTACCATGTTTAGACATCTTGTGAATGAAAGAAAATGGGAAGTTTGAGATTTTGCGTGTCGTAGCGAAACGGTTAAGAGAAATTTAAGCTATTGATTTTAACATCATTAATTATTTTTACTAACCCCTAGAGTGTCGGTGTTGAAACCGAGATTTGATACAAATTTAATGCCCCAAAAATTAACCCAATAAAACTCATGATAATATGAAAAAATAGATTCCTATATGCAATTTGTTTTTAGTCTCATGTGTTATTAAAGGATTAATTAATTATTATTATCTTATTTAAGTCCTTACAAGGTGAATAATTAATTGTGCTCTTAAAATTTGAAATGTAATTGAAGATTCCAAAACCACAATCGACGGTTCGGTTTTAATGACAACCATGGGTAAAGAATTTTTCCATCAAAGAATTTTTGATAATTCCAAGCCTATTTTATTGTTTCGCAAATGTAACACTAAGTGGCCACAACGGTAAGAAGTGGCAGGGTTGGGTTACCTTTCATAAGATATCCTACCTATGACTATCAACTTTACTACCATGTATTTACTTAATTTATTAACCAAGTTTTATTTTATTATTATTTATCAAACACTTGTTAGCGGAAGGGTCATGGAATTCCCTTTTGGCCAACCAAATGAATCCCATACCCACCCATTTTAAGCCCACAATTTTAACCATATAAAATAATTTTTATCAAGTCTATAAAGTTTCTAATTCATTTGTGCTTTCCCCCACTATAATAATTCCCACCAAAAGTAAGATAGGAAGGTCAAAGAGTGGCCCTTGGATTAAATGAATCTTAGTGATAAGATCTAGGTTCCACTGAAAAGCCCTAATTCTCCCAAAATTCATGTTTTGACTCATTTTTCCTTTGATATTTTTCTATATTATTTTCCCCCTTCTTTCCATTACTTTATTCCACACAATTCGACTCCATGGAAGGGTTTATTGTAATGCTAATCTCCTTTTTTAGTAGGCTACTAGCTTCCAAGGCTACAACCATGAGAGACCAACTAAAGAAAAGTGGTTGAGGAAAATGGAGGGGCGAATGTAAGGAGAGAGAGGAGGAGGCTCACTGTCAGGAAGGGGCATGTTAAAGGTGGAGGGTGGTGGAAGGCCTACGACTATGGTGTGGCGTAGAGGGGAGATGGCCATGTTGTAGTGGGGTGGGCGACGGGGAGCGGTCTTTGGGGGGTGGGGGGGTGTCAACACCACCCACACCATAATAATTAAATTGCTTGATCGATAATAAATTTGCAATGTAAAACCATTTAATTAGTGTTTTTCAATGAATAGACCTGATCTCCAAAATCGGCTAAGTCCTGAAAGTATGACTCTACACCTCCATGCATGACGCTTTCCTATACCTTCGCGCCTTTTCTCTTGTGCTATTCTTCTACACGACTCTTTGTGCAAGTTCAACTAAGTGTTTTCTCTTATCAACAAGTGTAAGGACGACTTTAGGAATTTTGTTACAAAAGGAATGCATAGGACCATCTCTTTACGTATGATCTCTGTTGAGCAACTCAAGTGGAGCATGTACAATAGTTTTCAGATGTTTAATCATGATTAGTGGTCATTCTGCAGGGCACCTATATCGTTAAGCCACTAGATGAACATTATGTGTTGAGGGATTTTACATACGTTTTTATGAGTAATCTTGTCTATTTACCACCACGTAGAGAGGTGAATTTCACTATATATTTGTATCAAGGGTATCACTAGTTTCTCAATTGCCTTATCGGATGACAAATCTAGAGATTCATGAGCTCAAGATCCAGTCATAGGATTTGTTATAGAAAGTGCTTATCTTCTCTAGTGTGTCTCCTTGGGGGCACCAGTGAATTTTGTGAAGAAGACAGATGGGTCCCTTCAAATTTGTGTTAATTTCATGCAACTTAATAAGGTAACAATGAAGAACCATTATCCACTTCTGAGGATTGATGACTTATTTGATCAGATGATGGGAGCTAGAGTGTTCTCCAAGATTGATCTTGAGTCAAGATATCACTAGTTTCATATTGTAGATGCAAAAATTCATAAAATAGCTTTCCGTAGTCAATATGGGCACTATAAGTTCGTGGTATTTCCTTTTTGTTTGGCTTGCTGAGCAGTTTCCATGAACATCGTGAATGGGGTTTTCGGACTTTTTATACTACTTTTTGTTAGTGTTTTTGATGACATATTGATTTAATCTCTTTCCGAGGTGGAACACGTACCATGTTTAGACATCTTGTGAATGAAAGAAAATGGGAAGTTTGAGATTTTGCGTGTCGTGAGCGAAGCGGTTAAGAGAAATTTAAGCTATTGATTTTAACATCATTAATTATTTTTACTAACCCCTAGAGTGTCGGTGTTGAAACCGAGATTTGATACCAAATTTAATGCCCCAAAAATTAACCCAATAAAACTCATGATAATATGAAAAATAGATTCCTATATGCAATTTGTTTTTAGTCTCATGTGTTATTAAAGGATTAATTAATTATTATTATCTTATCGCTAAGTCCTTACGGTGAATAATTAATTGTGCTCTTAAAATTTGAAATGTAATTGAAGATTCCAAAAACCACAATCGATTTGTTCGGTTTTAATGACAACCATGGGTAAAGAATTTTTCCATCAAAGAATTTTTGATAATTCCAAGCCTATTTTATTGTTTATGAAATGTAACACTAAGTGGCCACAACGGTAAAGTGGCAGGGGGTTGGGTTACCTTTCATAAGATATCCTACCTATGACTATCAACTTTACTACCATGTATTTACTTAATTTATTAACCAAGTTTTATTTTATTATTATTTATCAAACACTTGTTAGCGGAAGGGTCATGGGATTCCATTTGGGCCAACCAAATGAATCCCATACCCACCCATTTTAAGCCCACAATTTTAACCATATAAAATAATTTTTATCAAGTCTATAAAGTTTCTAATTCATTTGTGCTTTCCCCACTATAATAATTCCCACCAAAAAGTAAGATAGGAAGGTCAAAGAGTGGCCCTTGGATTAAATGAATCTTAGTGATAAGATCTAGGTTCCACCTAAAGCCCTAATTCTCCCAAAATTCATGTTTTGACTCATTTTCCTTTGATATTTTTCTATATTATTTTCCCCCTTCTTTCCATTACTTTATTCCACACAATGTCGACTCCATGGAAGGGTTTATTGTAATGCTAATCTCCTTTTTAGTAGGCTACTAGCTTCCAAGGCTACAACCATGAGAGACCAACTAAAGAAAAGTGGTTGAGGAAAATGGAGGGGCGAATGTAAGGAGAGAGAGAGGAGGCTCTGTCAAGGAAGGGGCATGTTAAAGGTGGAGGGTGGTGGAAGGCCTACGACTATGGTGTGGCGTAGAGGGGAGATGGCCATGTTGTAGTGGGGTGGGCGACGGGGGAGCGGTGCTTTGGGGGTGGGGGGTGTCAACACCACCCACACCATAATAATTAAATTGCTTGTCGATAATAAATTTGCAATGTAAAACCATTTAATTAGTGTTTTTCAATGAATAGACCTGATCTCCAAAATCGGCTAAGTCCTGAAAGTATGACTCTACACCTCCATGCATGACGCTTTCCTATACCTTCGCGCCTTTTCTCTTGTGCTATTCTTCTACACAGACTCTTTGTGCAAGTTCAACTAAGTGTTTTCTCTTATCAACAAGTGTAAGGACGACTTTAGGAATTTTGTTACAAAAAGGAATGCATAGGACCATCTCTTTACGTATGATCTCTCGCTGAGCAACTCAAGTGGAGCATGTACAATAGTTTTCAGATGTTTGCGATCATGATTAGTGGTCATTCTGTGGGCACCCTATATCGTTCGCCACTAGATGAACATTATGTGTTGAGGGATTTTACATACGTTTTTATGAGTAATCTTGTCTATTTACCACCACATAGAGAGGTGAATTTCACTATATATTTGTATCAAGGGTATCACTAGTTTCTCAGTGCCTTATCGGATGACAAATCTAGAGATTCATGAGCTCAAGATCCAGTCATAGGATTTGTTATGAAAGTGCTTATCTTCTCTAGTGTGTCTCCTTGGGGCACCAAAGGTGAATTTTGTGAAGAAGACAGATGGGTCCCTTCAAATTTGTGTTAATTTCATGCAACTTAATAAGGTAACAATGAAGAACCATTATCCACTTCGAGGATTGATGACTTATTTGATCAGATGAGGGGAGCTAGAGTGTTCTCCAAGATTTATCTTGAGTCAAGATATCACTAGTTTCATATTGTAGATGCAAAAATTCATAAAATAGCTTTCCGTAGTCAATATGGGCACTATAAGTTCGTGGTATTTCCTTTTGTTTGGCCAACGCTTGAGCGGTTTCCATGAACATCGTGAATGGGGTTTTCGGACTTTTTATACTACTTTTTGTTAGTGTTTTTGATGACATATTGATTTAATCTCTTTCCGAGGTGGAACACGTACCATGTTTAGACATCTTGTGAATGAAAGAAAATGGGAAGTTTGAGATTTTGCGTGTCGTAGCGAAACGGTTAAGAGAAATTTAAGCTATTGATTTTAACATCATTAATTATTTTTACTAACCCCTAGAGTGTCGTGTGTTGAAACCGAGATTTGATACCAAATTTAATGCCCCAAAAATTAACCCAATAAAACTCATGATAATATGAAAAAATGGATTCCTATATGCAATTTGTTTTTAGTCTCATGTGTTATTAAAGGATTAATTAATTATTATTATCTTCGCTAAGTCCTTACAAAGTGAATAATTAATTGTGCTCTTAAAATTTGAAATGTAATCAAGATTCCAAAAACCACAATCGACGGTTCGGTTTTAATGACAACCATGGGTAAAGAATTTTTCCATCAAAGAATTTTTGATAATTCCAAGCCTATTTTATTGTTTCGCAAATGTAACACTAAGTGGCCACAACGGTAAGAAGTGGCGGGGTTGGGTTACCTTTCATAAGATATCCTACCTATGACTATCAACTTTACTACCATGTATTTACTTAATTTATTAACCAAGTTTTATTTTATTATTATTTATCAAACACTTGTTAGCGGAAGGGTCATGGAATTCCCTTTTGGCCAACCAAATGAATCCATACCCACCCATTTTAAGCCCACAATTTTAACCATATAAAATAATTTTTATCAAGTCTATAAAGTTTCTAATTCATTTGTGCTTTCCCCACTATAATAATTCCCACCAAAAAGTAAGATAGGAAGGTCAAAGAGTGGCCCTTGGATTAAATGAATCTTAGTGATAAGATCTAGGTTCCACCTAAAAGCCCTAATTCTCCCAAAATTCATGTTTTGACTCATTTTTCCTTTGATATTTTTCTATATTATTTTCCCCTTCTTTCCATTACTTTATTCCACACAGTGTCGACTCCATGGAAGGGTTTATTGTAATGCTAATCTCCGTTTTAGTAGGCTACTAGCTTCCAAGGCTACAACCATGAGAGACCAACTAAAGAAAAGTGGTTGAGGAAAATGGAGGGGCGAATGTAAGGAGAGAGGAGGAGGCTCACAAGGAAGGGGCATGTTAAAGGTGGAGGGTGGTGGAAGGCCTACGACTATGGTGTGGCGTAGAGGGGAGATGGCCATGTTGTAGTGGGGTGGGCGACGGGGAGCGGTGGGGGGTGGGGGTGTCAACACCACCCACACCATAATAATTAAATTGCTTCAAGTCGATAATAAATTTGCAATGTAAAACCATTTAATTAGTGTTTTTCAATCACTAATAAATTAATTACTGCCGAGAGGCATTCTACAATGACAAGCAAGGCTATAATAGAGTGCATTGTTCACTTTTATTCTCGAAATTAAATTTGACATTCATGTGTTTGTCATGTGATAGTTCATTCATAAATTTTATTCCTATTGAATTGTTAGTTAAATAAATTTATTTTTTCTTTTGAAAAAATCAATTAAAAATATAGTAATATCTATCATAATTAGATATGTTCCTCAAAATTAATATCATTCCTCAAAATTAATATATATGAACGTGGACTCTCAAACTCTCGTGAGTGGGTTCAAAATTTAATATAGAATATTAATAATTTCCCGCCTCTCATGGGTTGCCTGGAAATTCAATCATACCCTAACATGGAAGACAAGAAATCAAGAGGTTTTTCTTCGTAACTGATCATATCTTCTCGGCATTTGTAACTGGTGGTTTTCTTTGGAGTGATCATATTTGGTTTTTCCTTAAATCTTCCCTGCCAACTTTTCATATCAGAGGCTTGCTGTACCAACCTGCACAACAATTTTACCCAGGTAACTATCTGACTTCCGATCCTTTGGTTATTCTTACAAAAAAAAGTTAAAGACAATTTTCATGATCTGATCTGATGATGTCGCTGATAAGTAAACACTTAATTGATCGAATGAAATGGTTTTGCTTGTGTTATTTCAATAAACGAAGAAATTAATGTCGATGTGTCTGATAACAAAACTAATAATTTGTAAAGAGATAACATAATAGATCTTAGGTTAATGGACTTTGATTGAGGGATTTGTGAGGACACTAATTTGAGGTTTAACTAAAGATTGATAATCTTTGCTGGAAAAGATTAGCGAGTCTGTAAACTGAGGGATTTAATATTGATATTAACTCTCTGACTGGAGTCACAGAAGAATTTTGGAGGTACGCTTCTGAGAGAGATCTGTCTATTGGAAACAGAAATATTGTTGATGGTGTAACGATTGAGGGCCTTTTTCTGAATTAGGGTTCTCAGAAGAAGGATCTGTCCTTCGGATTAACATAGGATATGGAAACGCATATGAAATGTTGCATCTTTCTCTCCTTGTCGATTATAAACTCTATTTATAAAGTTTTGCATGTCAGATCTCGTTTTTGCTGTCTTATTTCTTTAGCCTACTCGCATTCATTCCCAGCTTTAATTTGTCCTGCAGCACGACATAAGCCGAATGGTTGTGGACGGCGGCGAGGATGGCTTGAAAATGACCATGGAAATTGGATCTTATAATATTTAAAATGAGGTAAGGAGCATGGAACATATTTTGATGTTTTGATCAATGTCGCTTCTGTTCATTCTATTTTTTATGTTTTATGAGAACTGTCTTACATCTTATTATGTTGGTTGTATTTGCTCTAACGATAGATTAAACTCCACCAAGATTTTAATGTTATTCATATCAAAAATAAAAGTTATCTCACTAATATTTTGTTATATTTTTCTCCAAGAAATCTTCGCAACGCTAATTCGAATTACTAGTTGTAAAATTCCCTCCTTTGACTAAACAAAGAATAGAGATTTCAAAATCTTTTATGAATTTCAACTTGAAATGCTGGTCTACATCAAATTTTCTAGACTTGTAGTTCCTCCCTTTCATATATTGTTATGGCAATTAGGATATTAACCACAAGGAAAACCTTATTTCACCAATCAAGCGGGATAGACTTGAAGATAAGCTCAAAAAAACTTGAAAGAGTCAAGTACGTCAAGTACGGTTAAAGATTGAGTCAGGCCAACTTTAACAAACACTCACTTATATTAATCTTCATTTTTACACGCTCTAAATAACATCATCCTCACTAAAAGAATATTTCTTATTGTCTCCTCATATCTAAATTTCAGATGAGGGAGCTTCATTTGCCAAAAAGACGAAAAGTAGTAGCCATAAATAATTGGAGGACCCTTTTTTGGTGGACCATCTCAGTCAACAAAAATATGCGTGAAGGGACTAAACCTCCTTTGTGACAAGCCAAATTTCTAATAATTACCCTGAACAAATATGCCTTAGTCTAAAATTTCTTTCGTCCCTTTTACAACTATTTCCCTATAGTTTTTTGGATTAGGTAAAGTGAGGGTTTTGAAAGGACCCTCATCTTTTTAACAAAAAAGTCCATCTGGTTAGATTGAGAAGTGATCATTACATAGTGATAATCCTTAAGCAAAAAAAAAAAGTTGTAATTAGATACAATAACAAAATTACTTAGCATAAAAGTTTTTACGTTCTTGAACAACATTCTTAGCTAGAAACAAAAGCGCTCTCATCCGCCGAGTGTTAGCAGATTTAGTAGTTCCATGCATTCTTTGTTAAGGATGGCTCTAGTGTTGTCCAAATAATCTTTCCAAACCTTAAGCACGGCAAAAACACACCGCATTTTTTTCCAGGATGGATGACACCACATCGCTCCGATTGTCCTCCTAAGGGGTCTCCTCTCGGATATTGATTCTCTTCAATTTCCATATCAACATTATTCATAACAACATGTGGTGATTCCCTTGTAGTTATTTTCTTAATTCAAACTAATATTCCCGATTATCGATATGTTTTACTTTTTTAGACTCTTGCACATTATTTCCATATAGACAATGGAAAGTGGGTATAGAAGTTTTCTATATAATTTTTATATCATAGAATGTAAGAAGTCTCATAATATTTTTATGAAAATATCACTATACAATATCATTGCTCATAAATTGAGTTTTTTTATTTTGTTCTTCAAGAAAAAATTAAACTTAAAGGTAATTTTACCTTAGAAATAGGTCAAAAAGTAATATTATTCATATCTTACCTAACAACTTAATTATTTCATACATTATTTTATATCTCTTCCATTTGATTCCCTAACTATTTTCTTCAAAATTCAAAAATTTTGTTCTTTTTTCCCAAATTGTTATTGTCTACTCGTATAAAGATGGCTCAGAAGAAAAGAATAAGGGATGTGATTAGTTATCAATGTCCCACTTTCGTTTATGATTATGTCTCGATAGTTTAGTATTATTCATGAGTATATCAATGAACAAGAAGGCACCTTAATTATACAATGTTGATTTGGCTAACTTATGGTTTAATTTTAAAAATAATTTGTGATTTTTAAATCTGTTCTATTAGTAGTGAAGATTTACTCTAAAGCATAGGATTAGATAATGTAATTCATTCTTAAAATTGATAGATATATCAATAGAATTGAGCAAATTATTGTTTCTAAAGAATACACTTTTACCTTGCATAATTTCAATGGATCGTTGGCCATTTTCTATGGTGTTTTATGGTCATGTCCCTATTTTGATAGTGTCTCCTAAATAAAGTAAGACATAAGAAACCAAGACACAAAAATATAGACAAAATAGAAACACTCAAAATAAATAATATTAATTTAGTAGGAATTTTAGTAGAATTTCGGTGTTTTTTTGTTAACTTGAAATATGAACGCAAATTTCTCATATTTATATAGGTATTAGGAATTCTACCCAATTTCCAAGGGATTCTAGATAAGTTTTCCGAAAATAATAAATCCAATATTCGGATAGGGTTCGAAAGGGCTGTAATATTTTACTTCACACAAAATATATCAGCATTGACTACAAATTATTCTTCTATAAAAACATTTGAATTTTAAAGTTTCTTGCAAAAAGTCAAGAGTCAATGTGAGTAGGAGAAAGAGATTATAATAATTTCTCTCCTCGTTGATAACGACTACCTATGTGTACAATGTATAAATAATATCTAAGATATTCAATAGTATCTTTGACAATGTCTTGATAAAAATATTAAGCAAACTGAATTTTAGATCTATAAAAATTAAGATAAATTTATCCATTTGATATCATTGTAAATTTTAGTGGCTAATCTTCATTATTTCACGAATATTTGGTTTTTTGAAATTCGGACTTTGCAAATTTTGAGGGGTTAGGTCACTTTGGTATTTGGCCATAACTTTTTGGTACAAGATAAGTTGTTGGCTTTATTCGCATAGCGTTTACATTAATACCTAAATTTTAATACTCAAATTTCCTTCATTACATGCACAAAAGAGAAATATGCTCCCGATCGTATCCTAATGTTCCCGACAGAGAGTTGATATCGGCCGACAAGATTTCCTTACAATTCATGGTATTCTCCATGATTTTAAAAGTCATTTATAAAAATTCGCCAAATAATATCTATGGTTATTTTTTATAAGAGGCCTTAAAATTTAACCTATTTTATATGGGTTCTTTAACAAAATGGAACTAAACATAAATGAGCTTCCTTCACTTTTAGAAAATGTGAATATTTAATAATGCAATGGATGAATTGTTACCACGTAAAAATTTAGTTGTATCTACTCAATATTGTAATAAGTCATATAACACCTTATACATATAGACTATTTTACATGCACCAAATGTGGCTATCAAACCTTTTACTTCATCGTACATGAAATTTTGATATTGGTTTGTTTCTTCAATACCTACGAATTGTAGCTAATCCAAAATGGATACTATATCTAAAAGTGATCTCTGATAATTACATTTACATTAAACATCGGTGTAAGCTATAATATTAGACTCAAATCATTACATATGTCATGTAGTCATATATGGTTATTCTAAGCATATATCTCAGAATTTGTTTCCTATATTTCCAATTTGATTAATTTGGTGTCTCCACGAATCCCGATATAAGATACATAATGCATGACATAATGGTTTTCAAATACATCGACTCCAAACCATACTTAGATTGACATTAAACCGCTTATCATTTTTCTTAATCTGGTTCATATGGATATTCATGATGCTATTGGATTAGAATTCACCATTATAAACCTTTTCAAAATACAATTTCAATACTATGTATCATATATGAATATCCCATCCTCCGATTGATTGGATTTGATGTAAATTAAATATTTAATATTTGGCCCAAATATGTCATTTAACTCTCCTTTTTCATTGAAAACTTGAATAAGTCAACTGATAGATTAATTCTGAAAATCAAATAATCAATATAAAAACAAATGATCGAAACAATTTTCATGAGAATTAATTTCTATATACAATTTGATCACTATTGTTTCTACTAAACCCATTTTTATATCGTATGATTTAATAAAATTATATCTTAATGAGGTTAATTTGAGATTTGAATAATCCTTGTTGTGAGAATGGTTTGCAATGATTTGATCTTCTACTTGTTGAAATTTTTAAGAGTATGGAAATCCAATTTAGCTCTCTCTAGGGAGAGACCTTGAAGGAGCTTGAGCTACTCATTTTGTGGAAGGCGTCACTAGAGTTGGACCTTGAGGGTTTACATTGACACCTTTTTCACACTAACCTCTTCTATCTCTTCTTCTTCTTGAGGTATAGATGTGGAAATAATTTCTAATGTGTCTATGCTGCAAACCCAAGTTTCTTATTTAATAAATTTAACATCTTGATAGATAATTTACTTCTTGTTTATAGGGAGTTTACAACTTCTATACATTATATTTCTCACTATAACCTTAAAATATAAAATTTTACCTCTATAATCAAGTATTTTCCTTATTTCATTTAGAACATGAGCATATACCACACAACCAAATCCTCTCAAACGTGAAATATTTTGTTATTTCAGTTATTCTAGGATTTCTAAGGAATTCATTTCTTTGACAATTTTAGATATGCATTTATTCAATAAATAAACCTAAAAATCTAATACTTCATTCCAATACTCATTTAATAGATATCTCGGCATTTCAAATAATTCTTTTTTTATATGGTGAATGATTTTGACCGAAGATATGAACCTGAGGTGAAGGGACCCCACCCTTACAATAACCAATATATTACAATTAAGCTCAATCATATATGGACCACGAGCCGCCACCAAAAACACATGACTAGAGAAACACGAGCCGCCACACATGAACTCACCACTGGTGAACCACGAGATGACATGCTTGATTCAAAGAATCACAAGCCACTTTGCAAACACACACCACCATAGGTGAAACACAAGCTGCCTCACACCATTAAATGCAAGTCTTCTCGATCCATAAAATCCTCTATGAAAACCAACCCGAAGTTGCACCACCATGGACATTACCACTCTAAACGGGTTTGTACCATAGTGGGATTTGAAATTTGATGAAGTTGGAAATATCCATCCGACTTGATCACTCCACCCGAGACCCCATAAGAAAAAAATTGGATGGTAAACACTTTTATTATACTAGAGCTATGAACTACAAGAATGGAGGAGTAATTTCTCTAAGTGGAACATGGGGTGGGCTTGGGTCCTTAATGTTCGTTGAGTGATCCACATTTAGAGCGCCCGCTATGTTTTTCCCCCGTCCATATGGAAAATTTCAACCCCTACCTCAAGGTGTCCTCATGGCCACTTATTGAAATAATCCAATGAACTCAATGGGAATGGAACTTGGGTTGATGATTACAAACTACTTGTAACTAACCAATAGCCCAATACCTTGAGTTCAAAATTTGGATGGTAAACTCTTTAATTATACCAGAGCTATGAACTGGAGTGGTGGAGGAGTACATTCTATAAGTGGGACATGGGGGTGGGATTGGATCCTTAATTTCCACCAAGAAATCTACATTTGGAGCACCCCTCATGTTTCGCTTCATCCATGTGGAGAAGTTTGACCCCTACCTCAAGGTGTCCCCATGGCCACTTATTGAAAGCATCCAATGAACTCAATGGGAATGGAACTTGGGTTGATGATTACAAACTACTTGTAACTCACCAATATCCCAATACCTTGAGTTCTACCTTTCAAATAATTCTTATAATATTAATGATAGTTGAATTTTTCCTCTATACTACACCATCCTTAAATCACACGTGCTTAGTGGTAAATTGATTCTTAATGGCATCATATTTTAAAAATACAAAATTAAATTATTTTTAAACATGCTCCCAACATGGCCTACTCATAACAATTAGATGTAAAGGCCAATTTATCTACCATATGCTTGAACTCTTTCAAAGTTCCAAAACCTCTTATTTGTGCTTCAAAAAATATTCCTAGGTCTTTCAGCTAATATCATAATTAAAAAATAGAAACTATAGGATTATGCCTATTAAGGGGGTTTTTCATGGATCAACATAAATTTTATTGTCCAATTATAATGAGACGATATCTTGACCTATATTATACACCAATATACACCAATCATATGGTAAACTAGGCTTCATTCAATTGGTGGTAAGATGGTCAAGTCATATTATTATTTATGTTGATAATTTAAGCCTACAAATCCAAACCCTAATATGAGAGACAATAATTATCCTTAGAAGTGTACTTGAAATTATTTAAAGTTATCATACTAGTTATTATTAGCATATCTTCTCTAGAAAATTTGAAAAATTTCTCACAAAATTTATCATTTTTCTTTACATCATCAATTTTTATTAGATTAAAAAATAGGGTTTTGGAAGGCTCCCAAAACTTTGTACAATAATCACAAAATAAAACATTAAAAATAAATGTTTTCCAAACTAACCCCCAGGATATTTTGAAAACTCCTAAATCAATTTTGGATATAGATGCATTTTGTTGTAAAAGTTAATGGAACACTAGTTTTAGCACCCCACGGATTCCAAGAACTCAGTGTTATATAGAAATTTTAATTCTATCGAATAAAGGGATGGAAAAAAGGAGGCTTAGGTAATGTTTTTAGTAAAAACTAAACTTCTATGGAAATGTGAAACATGTGTTTTTTTCCCTTAGAGGTTGTGATGCATGGAGAAGGATCTCAGAGATACCATGGAGTAAAGGAGTGGGAGTTATGTGGATTCAAATCTTAAAAGCTATAGAAAAGTATATTAGTCTTCTATGGACTTCTCAAAGGTTATTAATCCTCAAACTTCACAAGTCCATGGAATGAGGGAATATGGCCACACTCCAAAGTCATACAATACGATTTTAGTGTTTCAGGGCGTGGTAGGAGGCATGTAAGTCCACCAAACATAGGAAAAAGTATTTGGTGAGTTTTTGTCTAAAATTCTTATGTAGAACCTTAATTATCGTGTAACATATAAAATGGTCTTCCATGATATGATTATATTAGTCCATTTTGGGGTTGAGAGAAAAATAAAAATAAGCCTTGGAAAACATGTTTAGTGTTTTGTGGATGGAAATGTAACAAAAATCCCCCAAAGAAGTAAAAATGCCAAGGAAGTCTCCAAATTCCACATTTTAAGGAAATTTGCCACCAAACATTCTAAAACTTGTGAAACACTCAAAACTGAGCTAAATATAAATGAAAGATGAGGAACAAGTAGTTATGCTTTTTGACAATAACATTTCATGCAGGTCACCCAAATTTGATAAAAAAAAGTATGCATTGAAAATATCTCTCCAATATCTACAATTTAGCATAAGAATATCTAGGATTTGATGAAATTGGGGGTCAAAAGTGAAAATACAAGTTGAAGGGAAAAAGGGAAATTTTTCTTGAAAACAACGTTCAAAACCTTGACCAATGCAATTAATGATCAATAGAACCCATACTTCCTTATACAAATGCAATGGCATGGAGGGTGGTCATTTTTGTGTCCCATGTGATTTAAAAAGTTTTGAGTACATCTTTTCAATGGTTGGAGTGGAATTTGGTATGTGTAATGTCGCTTCCTTCCTCTTTCTCTTCTCAATGTGTGTGTGTCTCTCTCTCTCTCTCTCTCTCTCTATATATATATATATATATATATATATATATTGAAAATAATAATAATTTGTAAGCATGTAATCTCTACAAATGCAAAGGTATCATGCTAAAATGGTTTCTGAAAAGTTTTGAGTCACAAGAATCACATTTGGACTCTACAAGTGCTTTGTGTGCCTTCTTTCACTTGATTTTACTAGAATGTGCATACTTCAAGCAATAAGACCTAGTTTTGTGGTTTTTTTTCTTACCCTAACTCATTTTATTTACATTGTTGAATCTAGTTAACTATTATGGTGGGTTGTGTATGTTTTTCTTAGTTACAGGTTCAATTTTTGTTATGTTTTGTGTGAGAATGGAGGTGTTGAATGCACTTTTGGCCTTTGTCACTTATTTTGACCTCTTCTTCTACATTTTCTCTTTATTTCTCCCTCATAGATTATTCATTACCCCTTTTCTTGGTGCTATCACCTTTCTTTTATCTTAGGATTTCCCTTATGTGCATATCTCTCTCCTCTCATCCCTTGTATGTGTTAGATTTAGCCAATTTAGGATTATTTTTAGCATTATGATAGTTTAAGTAACTAACTTTATCTTGAGGTTGATCTCAGTTTATAAGTCCCACATTGCTGAGATAATCCCATGTTGCCTTATAATTATTTATCTTTCATGATCATATATAGGATGTAATTTTGAGCTCTAATAGTTTTGGCACAACCATTGGGATAGGTTTGATGAAATTTATAATATGTTTACTAAGATTGGTGTGTGCCTTAGTATATTTTATCCTTTGGAGTCATCTTAGAACACAATAGTGTCTCACAAGTTTAAATTTCATTATTAAGTAACCCAGTTCCCAATTTCATGAGAATGATACAAATAAAGAAAAGTGTACAAAACAATTCACCTTTTGAATATTTAAAATTATCACCCAAAAAAAATAAAAGAGGAATATCAATTCAAATATCACCATCTCCTCCAAATAGACATATTTTTACTCCACCTCCTAGTAAGCATTTTTATGTCCCCTATGATTTTAAGACCCATTCTTATCATGGAACATCAAAAAAATTACCCTCTTCCAGATTTAATGGTTGTATTATCTTATCTCTAAACACCCAACATGATATACCAATGTCTCATTTGAAAATTATTCCTTTCTTCATTAGTGAAAAACTCACTACCTCTTTTGATCATATCTAGGATGTTGCTAATGTTTGTTCAGATTCATCTTATTACTATTATCATTCTGAAATGCACCCTAGATGAAGAATATGAAAGAAAATATTCACTTTGGCTAATAAAACGGGTACTCCTCTATGTTGTAGGTGCCTTCAGTTGAAGAGAACCTCCAAAGTGGAATTTTTCCTTAGGATAAATCACCTAAAATAATTTTATAGTAGGGTTGAGGGAGGGAAATAAACATAAAGTTATGAAAATCATGTAAATTAGGCAATATACCAACATTTTGGGACATATAATTGCACAAAACACACTTTAGTTGAAAACTAAAGAATGGATGAAATTCACTTCAATTATTGTTTGATTGGTTTTTACACTCACAAAAGGAACTAACATGCACTTAAATGATTTGTAAATAAATACAAAAACTTAATGGAGGTGCTTGGAAATTATGAGCATGCGAAGCAAAAATACATTCCCTAAAATATACCACCAATTCATTATAACACACTTCACCAAGTTATAATTGAGGAAAAATAGTATTTATATTACTTCAATCAAGTGTACTAGTACAAAATTATGCATAGCATAAGTATCTAGAATGAATAAGCCCCCATCTATCTTTTCCAAGCAAGGTACATATAACATGTATCAATGCCACTTCGATCCAAAAATAGCACAACCTAAATTTAACAAGCTGGCTATTAAGAGACAAATCCAATATTATCAACTCTTGTATAATTTTAATACAAATAATAAATCTAGAATGTGTGCATGATTACTAAATGCCGAAATAGCCATTCATGGTATACAAAATCTAAAAATTAGGTTGCACTATCTATTTCCGTCTTAGTTGCCTTGGTCAACTATATACTTATAAAGAATAAGGTAACATGCTATTACTAGCAACGCAGTAAGGTAATTTATACAAAACTCTCCTTAGTCTTGGTATGCATGGTTGATGATTTTCTTTTTAATGATTTGACCAACATGGATAATAACCCACCACTTGCATGAAAATAGTAATAATTTTTCTTATTTGATTTGTTTTGAGATTTCATTGGATTTTACTCCCACCATGTAATAAATAATAATTTTAAAACATCATCCAAACCCTACCTATGTGGGAAAGGAAAAAGGTAATATAAAATAACTCTAACCATGATTAAAGTTAACCATGGTTATTTATAACTTATGGAACCTAAGAAAATATGGCTAAAACCCTAATACCATTTTAGTTTACACCTTATTTTCTATAGACTTCCGGTTTGATAGGGAGACCATGTCAAAAAAATTCATGGTATCCATTGAAGTTTTTGAGATTTTGTATCTAGTTTTCACTATTTTCTGGGTCTTTGTCTTGGATCATCATTAGAGGTGTTTGAGCCAACCTAAAATTGAAATATTTAGTTTTGAACTTTTAGTATGATTGACACAATTTTCTTAGTAGATATAGCATGATGCCTTGCTTCACCTTGCCTACTTTGGGTTGTGGTTTCTAGTACATGCACTCTCAACTAGTTGAGCTTGTTATCTATTTCCACTTGCCATGCTTTTTACAAAGCTCAACTCGATGGTATTTTAAGATCCAGCTCCTACCATTCATTGGTTTTCTGTGAAGTTAAACCCGGCTGACCATATACATTTAGCTCACCTTTATGAACTACAAATTGAATTTATCTTTATAGTTTGCCATTACCCATTACCCATATAAAATTTCCGATTGGTTTGTGTTTTTACTTAACCCACAAGGTTGGTTGTGTATTTTCTTCTATTTTTCACTTGCTTAGACTACTTAGAATGACTCAACCGTGGTTGTAACCGACTCCATTTAAGAGCTCATGCTATTATTTGAGCTTTGTTTTGTAACATATCTCCACTTTATTTTGGAAATATTGTTGCATTTTTGGCAGAGTTTGATCATTCACAACTCGATGTTTAATGAATCACTTCTATCTTTAGCACTTCTACTTGATTCCTTTACGTGGCCTAGTTGTGCTTTGATTAAAGATCTCGATTTCACCCCTTTATCTCTTCTTGGTGTGGATGGAATTGAGCTCAGGTTTGTATTTCTAATCTCATTCTATGACTTGGTCGATATGCATTGTGTTGATCATGGCTCACCTGCTTTTCACATGTTTGAGTTTCTCGAATCCCTTGTTTTTGGGCTCACCAATTTTGAGCTCCTAAGTGTTTTCTTTGAAGCTCCTCATTAATGGATTCACACTTAAATACTTAGCCTGGCCTATCTTTGGTTTGTGGCTTGATGGTTAACCCCTTCATTTCACAACTCAACCCTAGCCTCTTGAGTAGCTCATTATGGGTGATCTATTTTATGGCTCTACATTGCCTAGTTATGTTATAAACAAGAAGTTAACATTTAGTTTGAACTTAGATATGGCATTTCTTTCTCTCCATTTTCTACCATGTACTCTACATTTATAATTTAGGCCCCATATTTCCATCCTAATTTGATTCTTGTTCTGATTTTATCAGTTGGGTGTTTGACCTTCCCATAGGTATATGTTGTATGAAAATATTATCCAGGGTTAGATTTATTACAACCCATCTCATCATTTAACAGTTGGGTTATGTATATGTGTTGGCTTGATGCTACATATCTTTTCCTGCTCCATTTTTTCATGGCTCACTACATTATTTGAATTTGAGCTTACTCTCTTTTAAATCCAACTTTTTAGTGCTCACTCACTACTTGTTTCTCTCATAGCTCACCATGGATGATCTTTACCGAGATCTGTTGGGGTTGATTGGGACCTTGTTAAATGTTCAACAGCTCGTCTTCTTCAAATGGCTTGGTAATCATTGGATTTCTACTTTTGAGCTGATAATACTATGAAATTTTTTTAACACGAGAGTGTTAGTGCAAAATCAAAGCACCCCCAAATGGCCTAGTACTTTGAGTGGGGCATTCGGTGTGATTGTAGAACATTGGACCATCTCTCAAGCCGTGGACTTGCAAAGATTGAGATGGCCCTCCGAGAAGGTTGGTCCCTTCTTCCCAAAATATCTCCACAAACTACTCCGGTGCAGGCATAACCTATCTATCCTAATCTCAATATTCTAAGGAGATAGGGAGAGAGAGAAATGCATAAAACAGAGCCTACACTAAGTGGTGATACACCAGAAAAGGAAGTGGTTGATCATGAATCCAAGTGCCTAAAGTGGAGAGAGGTGAGAAAAGGAGGGGGTGGAAAAGATGCACCACAAACCAAAGATGAAGTTCACATGGAACACCACTTCAAAACCCATTAAACACGCTCCCAGAACCTGCAATAAACATCAGAGTATGCATAGTATACCCTGCAATGATGAGAGGTAAGAAGAGACAATAAAATAAGCAAAGGATGGACAAGATGCATCACAAAACAAAATTCATTTCTCCAAGAGTTCACACAATACATCATCAATGGGAAAGAGGAAAGAAAATTCCATTACAAAGTCATGAGAAGAGGCTTAGACTCCACATTCTACCCTAAGGAAGAAGGAGAGAGGGGGGGGAGGAGAGAAAAATTACCAACCCCCGAAAAATGCCCCTCCTTTATGATATATAGGAAGAATAAGAGAGAGAGAGAAGGAGGAATTAGAACCCCGCTCTAACCACCCCTAAAAGAGCATTGAACTTTGCAATGAAAGCTCAACCACTAACCATCAATGCCCCTACAAAAATATATATAATCTATCAAGTGTGCCTCCTTATGTCTTTCTCGACATGTCGGAGAAGGAAGCATGGTGGATCGAATCAAATCGAATCTTCGAGTTGAAGCAATTAGATTCCGTATTAATGGATTGAAAGACGTTTTCCTATTTTTCACTCACCTAACCTTTACAAAATGAAATATTCAGGCTTCCATGACATAGAGGCGATCGAGACCTTTCCATGGATCTTCTCTCGCTCAAATTTGAGCTTCCAAATCAAAAGATGTGGCCGTCCGAACATTACGTAGACGAGACCCATGCAAAATGGCGGGAACGTAATCTTTGTAAAGAGGGTCGATGGGCCCAAAAATAAAAATTGCACTTTTTCAAAAGGATGCAAAAATCACAAATCCTCCCATAGCCCCACAAACCCACGTAAAAAAGAAATCATCTTGGATCCATCGGCCCGCATTTTCCCTCCGGAAAAAGTCCTCTTCGAGTCCACCGGCTCCTTGACACCTGAAACATGGCCACGTGTCCCTTTTGTTTGGTGGGGTCATATGTCTAATCCTGGACACGTGGAGGCTTAGCACACATTTGAGTCTTCCCCTTGAGTTTTAACCTTTGGAGTTACGCAAGGCCTACATGTGGCTCTTTTCGCTAGCCCCTTTTTAGAATTTTCAATGGTCGATTCTAGCCTTTTCAGATCCTAGGACACATGGAAGCCTCGCACTCATTTGAGTCTCTGCTTTGGGTTCTTATTTTAAATTTCCACCAAGATGACATGTGGCACCTTCATCGAGTCCTTTGAATTTTAAACTGTCGAATCTATTTCCTTTTCGGACACAGGGACACTTGGAGGTTTGCGCTTGTTTGGGGTGCTTTTGGGTGGTGCCTTTTGGATTTACGCTATTGAGACATGTGGCACATTCCACTATCTTTGCCATGTTTAGAAATTTTAATAGCCTAGGACACGTGGAAGCTCTATTCTCATTTGGGAGACCACGTTTGGCTTCGACCCACTTGAAGGTGCGCCATTGAGACACATGAAATATTCCGTCACTTCTTCCATACTTATCTAATTTACACACAGGTAAAAATTTTCCCCTTTTTCTTACTCGACCACGTGGCGATCCTGCGCTCATTTTGGAACCCGCTCTTTGGACCTAGCCTTGGTGTTATGCCGTTGAGACATGTGGCACCTGCGCATGGGTCTATGACATTTCAACGGCTGATGAGACTTCCCTTTATACTGGGACACATGGAAGCTTCGTTCTCACTGGGATTTGTCCCTTGGGTCTCCTTTTGAAGTTGATTGGATGTGTGGAGGCTCAGTAGCATTTGGGACCTGCCTTTTTATGCATCTTTTGGAATTGTCTTTGAGGTGACACATGATGCCTTCCGCGAGTCTCATTGTTCGAGTCCATAGTCAACTCGTATGTGGATAAGTCTAAATTTTCAAGTCCTTTTGACTTCTATCCTCCAGAAGAGCCTCTAGTTTCCTTGATGTTATTTGATCCTTCACCGACCTGCCCCTCCAATGTAGACTCCCGCCTAACCCAACCGTGTGGATTTGAAATGTGAGCTCATAGGAAAAAGATGACCCTTCGATTATCTCCTGTGTAGGGTCATGTTTGATCAATTTGACAGGGAAAAATTGAGATAACAGAGGAAATAAAAATTCTTATCATGATAAATGTAATTGGGTCATTATGTTGCATCTTAAAAGGAACACTTGTAGAAACTGATTAGAAGCCCGATGTATTTTGTAGCATATATGTAATCTTTTTCCCTCCCTTATTACTATTATTTACTTTATATAAGAGTGTGGGGTTTCAATGAAGTCCAACTAAAAATGATACTTCATTGTTATAGCTTATTTTATTGTCAAACACTATTATTTCTAATCACTCATTGTAAACATGTACCTTTTTTTAATCTAAACAAATCTACCCTTGAAGGTTTATTTCATAGAAATAGTTGATTTCATTTCTCAAAAGTGAAGTCTAATGGTTGGCATTATAGATTTTAATATTCTTTCATATTTAGGAAATATGTTCATCTATGCTCACTTTCGAGTTTTAAAATATAGTTAATATTTAAATTTGTATCCTTTAAAACATGTTGTACATTGTAATGGACTACAAATGGATGAGTGATAACTGTATATTTGTAGAATTCTATGGAAAATTCATTCTGAAATAAAAATTCTCATTGGTGGAAATTATTTTCTTTCTTTAGATTGTGAATTAAGGAAGGTGTATGACTATTGGGTTTTGAAAACCTTTACTTTTGTATTATGAAAATATATCCTAAAAATTTACATGCCCCTTTAATTTGGAATGAGATGTTTTCATTTTTTCAACTCTTCTCTATATGAAAAGCCTTCCTAAAGCTCATATGTGCTTGATAACACTACAAAACTATATTCTTCCCCTAAAAGCATTTTCATCCTGTTTGCCATTCTAATTCTTTTCTATTTTAATTTATGATGCATATGAATTGAAAGTTTGAAAGATAATGGGTATATTAACCGAGATCTCTAACCACTTCTTTCTTCTCCTTTTTTAGGTACAACAAAGAATCAACTAGACTTATATAGAGAAGCAACTTGTAAGGAAGAGGATCTCGTCAACGAGTGCAATGATGGGTTCCTCTTACTTTTTACATTTCTAGCTTTAATTTTATATGTATTTATTTATCTTTCAACCATATCCCATGGCTTGTGTGGGATCTTTGTGTAATTATTCCTTATGTATATATGAAATTTCCTTAATTAATGAGTTGTATAGTGTTTTTTTACATTTCTTTTTAGTTACATAATCTAAAATGAACCTCTGCAACTCAATACAATAAGACAACTTCATATAATCTTAAGGAACTATAATGAATTAATTGTACCTTTATTTGATCATCAAGAACACAAGTAATAACACTTGATGTAATTTTACTTTCCTTTTTCACCTTAGATATAAAAATTAACTTGTTGTTATAGTATAAAATTTCTAATTTGTGATACCATTCATGTCTCCATACAAACCCTACAATAGTATTTCATGGACGATACATGGTATTGGTGAAGAAAAAATCCTAGAATGGCCTCATATGTGTGGAATTACATCCTAAAACTACACTTTAAACTACCAATGATTACATGTATGTTATCCCTCCCTTCGTCAAAACCGAGTAAACAAAAATAAATTATTCTCCTTTCTAATGATGACAAAAAATGGTCAACATCTTTGGCGACTTTACTGAACTGATTTCCCATTAATCAATAAGAACCTTTTATCTAGAAGAAGTTCACCCTTGTGAGTATTGAGAGATTTTTCCCTTCTCTCTCCTCACTTATGTGGATAGACAATGGAAACACCTCACGGATGTGGGTATCCCTAGAGTGAGGTGAATCACAATATTTGAAGGCATGGTTCCCTTTTAAAGTGTATCCATAACTAATTTTTATGGGGGTAAATGTTATAATGAAAGCTTGAAAGGAAAAAGGGGTGATACACCATGAATTGTTGGAGACTGCTGATATAGAGATGTGCACAAACTAATGATAAAAACAACAAAATTACACAAATTAGATGGTTAGGGTGAAATTTCAAGGAAAAATAATGGAAATATGCTAAGGGATGACTCACAATACACATATTTCAATATGCATGCACACTAAAATAAAATCCCAAAATGTATTTGTTAAATGAGTGAAAATAACATAAGTAATTTTAACTTAATAGATTCTAGGAAAAACAAAAGAATGAACACATGTATGCATAAGATTGCGAAAAATCCTACAAAGGCAAAATAACTTTATTAGTAATGGGTACTTGTTGGAATAAATTCTAAAACATTTAGTTACATCAACTAAACTGTCCTAATGCTTCAAAAGAACTAGATTATATAAAAAATGAGGTGGTCTTTGAACTACTCAACACCTTTAGTTACAACATCGCTTAAACCAATTTGGAGATAATTCTAAAGCAAGTTTACATGCAAAAAAAGAAAATAAAAATCTAGTAGTAGTTTAAGTCGATCAACATTGCACAATTTAGATTAAAAATATTAATTGAACTCTATATTCATCCTTGCAAAATAATAAAATAATATTTTACTCCATGCACCCTTCATTCTGTCATGCAAAATTATTTATTTTTGGCCTTCACAGTTGAATTCAACTTGAATCTAAGTTATGTCAAGATTTGAATACGTAGGTTGAGATTATTTTTATCTTTTTATCATCAAATGCATTAATTTCTAAATCAAATGATGCCAAACTTGAAGGGCTCGAGGAGGCATTTCTAACGAGGCCGATTTTACATGATTTGGAGTTGTAGAGAAAAATATATGTCCATTTAAAGTTTAGCATGTTAGGATGAGTAGAAGAGTGACATGTCACAACAATTGATTGCCTCGAGGATTGCATCTACATATGTGTTACTTCCTTTAACTTTAACATGTGTTGGTGTCTGTTGGTCAAATTTCGGGGTCAAACTTTACTTACGTGTCTGCTTCCCTTTACTTTTGGATTTCATTTCCTAATCTAGACCCAATGGCTTTTACCAAATTGTCTTTGTTCTAAGGCTTGAGATCCACCGGAATCTATCATTCTCAAGTGTGATGGAAGGATGCCACATTTCCACCTTGATACCTTTAATCATGTTATTATCACTGCGAAGTACAATCTAATGAAAGCGCTTGACACACCTTTCGCAATGTTAGAGTGTTTGATAGCCCTTATGATTCAAGTGAAGCATGAGCCAATAGGAAATCTCTACGTTACTTCATTATTTAGTTTTATCTATAAGATATTGGCAGTGTGAAACATAAGCCAATGATAAAGCTCTCCACTCACTTGTGATGTCACTCTTCATTTTACCATATCAATCCCGTGAAGTGTGCACCAACAAGAAGGATCCACATATATTTCATGCTTCAACCTTATCATAGTTTAAACAATAAACCAATGAGATAGCTCCATGCTACTTCACTATGTCAAATTATTTTCTTAATCATGATTGACATTTGTGAAACATGATCCAATGAGAATGATTGAGGTATTTTCATATTTTGTAGTTTGATTTCGTGTTTACCTTTCATTGGTTGTGGGGTTGGGCCTTTAACTGATCCTTTCCATCGGGAATTCTATCTAGGAGAAATTTATTGCTGGCTCCATAGGAATGCTTCCGCGTAACTACCTTGACCTCCAGATCATCCAGACTTAAATATTTTTGAAACTTGATTTATTCCATAGATTTTAGGTCCACGGAATGTATATTCCTTGAAGAGTATCATAAAGCTTACATGTGTCCACCTTTTAGCCTTGGATCTCATTTGAACTTTTGAAATTGTGATTTACTATTTCCCATACTTGACACAATTATCAATTGCGGATCGGTCCTAAGGACTCAAAGTCCACAAACCTTAATGTCTATGAAGAGACCCAAAATCTAGCCACATGGCATGATGATTTTTCTAAGTATCTCGAATTGCTTAGTAGTGTAAATATTTGATGGGCATTTAAACGTCTAATACTTAAGGGTGTCACTATTTATTTTTTTATAACTTGATCCAACTAGGTTATTTTTTTTTCTTTTTTGATGCTTGTGAGTCTACTTCTCCATTTTCATTAAGCTCAACCCTTAAAAATATCCTTTTATAGATTCACCTAACAATGTTTGATTTGGGTTTGGTGGTTTGAGCTTTTCCATATTGTTTGACTCTAGTTCTTTGATCCATGTAACTTGGTCTCATTTTTAAATAAGAAAAACTAATATTTGTTGTGTGAGTCATAGTTTATGTATGGATTTATATACTCTTCGCCATCTTCATCAAGGAACCGCAATAGTCTTGAGTGGTTGTACATTTTTTCATTCATGTTTTCCCAAAATTGTTCAAAATTGAGCAATAATAAAAAAATTGTACCCAGCTCCGATGATTGACTAAAAATGGTTACTTTAGGTCCATCAAACTAACCCTTCCAATATGAGAAACAAAAGTTTCAAGTTAAACTTTCTCACACATGTGATATAAATTTCAACATTTTTGCAATTATGTGGGGTCATCACTTTGCTAAAATCGTCTAGTGCGTTGATTCATCCATTGGGCATAAATTTAAATTCCGAAAAAAATCTTTCATTAAAAAAAAATTCTACCTCTCCCAAAAAAACAAAACATGGAAAAATATGGGAAGAACCAAATCTTGTGTATGAAATGTACTTATTACAAATAGAAGCTATTGCAAGTGTATGTAAGCACTTTATTGAAAATAAATCCTAACTACCTACTCTAACTAGCATTGAGAAATTTTCTATCTAATTTTTCCCCTTAGAAAAAATTGAACAAACACAACCTTACACACTTTGAGAAGATGAAGGGATTCGATTTCGGCCATGGGAACTCACATTTCAATTCTAGAAATCAAGTTGCGGTGGACTGCGATAAGCGAAATGCAAAGTCGGAAAAATAATGGCCAAGGGAATGTTGAAGGATATTAGGGATTGAGAGAAAAGAATGCAGGCCCCGAGCCCAAAGTTTTGAGACTTTGGGAAATTGGCGTTCGAGAGACAAAGTGGAGCGAAAAGGAAACAACAAGGTCTGAAACCCCGAAGTCTAGCAAATTTTGGGATTTGCAAGATTTTAGATTTTCGAGAGATCTCGATGAGCACGGGGAAGGTGAACAGGTGCCTCGGGCCTAAAAGGAAAAGGTTTGAAGCTGTGCAAAGTCAAAATTCATAATTTCAGGTTTCAGAGTTTTGGAGATAGGAAATGACCTGTTAGAAGTTAGAGCAAAAATATCGAAACCACAGAAGTCTGAAGTATGCGAAAGGGCTCATATTTAGGAGGAGGTCAAAATGGTTTTGGAGTCAGCGCGGCGGGGATTTTGGACTTTCGAAGGTCCCAAATTTTTGACTTTCGGAGGTCTCGATTTTGAAATTTTAGACGTCCCAGGTTTCAGACTTTCGTGAGGAGTTTGGGTTTCAGAGTTTTAGGTTTCGTAGTTTGAACTCTCAAGCCAATTTAAAGGATGAACAATGTCACGATTCCAAAAGGAAAATGTTTGAAACCTGAAGTCCAAATTTCATTCTTAGGGGTTTCGGAACTCTCGAGCTGATTTTGAAAAATTAAAACTAAAGGTTTGAAGTTCCGAATTCCGAATGTCTGAAATTTCAGATTTTAGAATTTCGGGGAGTTTCAAAGTTTTCAGTGCACCTTAAGAAGATGAAACGATAACTCAACCTCTAAAATCAAAATTCCCGAAAGTCTTAAATTTCAAATTTTTGAGGTTGCAATTCATTTTGGATTTTGAAGAACAAAGCCAACCACTCTCCATTAATGTAGTATGGCACCCCAATCTTGTGGCCATAAATTTTCACTAGGAAGATCAAATTTGCACAAGAAAGGACTTTTTGAAAAGCTTATAGTCTCCTCTACAAAACTACGACTATTTATCTTAATTTAAGTGAGAATAAGTTATTCAAATTGAATAACTAGAGTCCATCATTTTAGAGGAATGTTCGAAGTTTCTCACCTATGACAATGATGAGGTATGGACTTCCTTTCTTTCCCAACAAGAAATATTACATGGAGGCATGGGTTTTGCAGTAAAACCCATCACATTTGTGTAGGTGAATTCAATGCATTCTAGGGTGGTTGAAGAAATAATTTGAATTCTTCTCTCCCTTTCTCTCATTCCTCATATATATTGTAAGGAGGGTCAATTTTCTAAGGTTGGACAATTTTCTTTGCTTCCTCCCTTCTCCTCTTATCTGTAAGTGGATTTGTGGCGTTCAAATATTCCATTCAAAGCTGCAATGCAAGTTTGTGCCTCTTGGCCATTGTAAAGCAACTGTATTAAAATTTTGGAGCAATAATAGAAGTCTATGGATGAATTTGAACCCTCTCTTTTTTCATTGATTTCATATGCTCTCTCATTCAATCTTGATTATCCATGCATGGTTATTGTGTTACATATTTGATGGTTTTTGTATTTAATATTGGTGAATTAATTGGTGATAAGAAACTTATCTATGTTGATGTTCATCCTCTTGATATTATGTTCACATTCATTTTCATGCGAGGTAATTTATTCATCATTCCTTTGGTGCATCACCTATGTTAGTTTAGGTTTAATTTCTTATAATATCCTTAACCCTATCTCCTTGGTATGTTAGAATAGATTTTAGTGTATCTCTACAATTTGGATGTGTGCATCGGAATAGAGGAATCGGAACCGAACTTCATCCTGGAGAGCTTTCTTGATCATAAAGTCCAACACTTTGGGAAAATATCCATGTTATGCAATCACAACGACAGTTTCAACCTATCAAGTTGCATACATTCGGAGGTGTTGTGATTACGCATCAACAAAAGATTGAATAAAAGTTCTTGAGAAAGCGTACCATTCAGAGGTTTGGGAAGTTCCTCTCCATTTTTAAACTACAAGTTAAAAACCATTATGCTATTTGCAGGCTGAAATCATGTAAGGACCACTCCAAATAGTATCCAAATTTATATTATTTCCTATATTTCCTTGTCTTTATCCCACTTTAACACAATGTATCCTTCTTGGAAGACTCTTATCTTTTCCTTCTTATCAAAG